>OZ024933.1:93197431-93797431 GCA_964017235.1 Sabellastarte sp. h YS-2021 | reverse complement strand
AACAACTCGTAAAAACTATGTTTCCAGTGGCATGACATATTTGTCACCTTGGTCCCATAGCTAACACATTCGTCTGGGAACACAGAAAAAACAGGCATGCACATAGTGGCTTAGATAATTGATAAATCACATCTGTTGATATTAACTTAAAATACCATTGATAAATGGTCATTGCTAAGCCTCTGTGTTTCAGTTAGGAAAATGCCAGTAACTAGAGAGCTTGCGTTGTATTTGCACAGTCAACATGGGTTGCTAAGCACTTTGAGTTATGTAGGAAAGGGGATATTTTCCAATATCTTTTCATTTGGGATTAAATCGTGCAGTCTGACAGTTTCTGACTCCTGAAGACAGTACCACTCATACTGACAACCCAAATTAGAAATGATACAACAAGTCATGACAATGGCACGGTGGTATAAGCAAGATATCAATATATCCTATGGGGTTTAAGGTATACATTCAGAGAAATTGCTGAGGCAGAAATTTGTAAAAGTACTTATAAAAACATTATAGAGCACAGTCTAGTAAACGTAGAACCAGTATATTTTATGATATTCTTTTTTTCCATTTTGCTATACACAATGTGGCACAAGGAAAGTGTGAGAAAATGTGTCAGATTGAATGATTCATTTGGCATGAATGCCACTTTGCACATTTGTCTGGTTCACTGACCACTTTTCTGTGTAAGAAAGGGTCCGGTTTAAAATTTGTCTTAAATCGAAAATGTGCACTATGATTAAATGCTTAAGGCCTTTTACCATCACTCACAAAATGCATTCTTCCTTTTAAATAAATTACCAATAAAAGTTTCATTGGCTTCATTATCAATAATTGTGATTTTTCCTCGATGGTTCATTATAAAACTAATATACATATATATATATATGTTGTATTGAATGTGGCATACATTTAATGGCACAAACTATTGAATGTGTACATTCAATGGGGAAATCATTGAATGTATACATTCAATGGCTGAGCTGTGGAATGTGTACATTCAATGGCTAAAATAATTGAATGTGTACATTCAATGACCCAAGCCATGGAATGTATAAATAATTAAATATGAAAAGCTGATACTGATTGAAAAGACTTAGTTTATAACATATATTGGATATTTTTAGCATAATAATAAGTGATTAAATTGATTGCAATAGAAGTGTTACATTTCAGGAAGTGATATAAAGAAGGATCAATCTAGAACATTAAAATGAATAAAGATATATGTAATGACATAAATGTCATATATTTCATTGGATTATTTATGATGCATCAAGCCTTTCTGATCAAAATCATTACAAAAATTCTATTATAAGCTTTACTTTAATCCACAAATATTGAAATATTTGGCATCCCAGTGAAAGGATGAAAGAAAAATAGTTCAAGCCTGAGTAGTTACTTTATGGTCTTTCAGATTCTAACATGTGATAGCAAGTAATTCAACTAATTAAGTGTGAAATCTGGGTATTTAATTGTAATTAGCCCCATGGTTGCACCCCTGTATTGTTAGAGAGGTTCAGTGGGACAATATAATTAGGAAACAGATTAAGATAAACATTATTAGAAAACAATACAGTTTTTGTTATAATGCATAACTATGTAACTGACCACAGATAATCAACTAATGCAAAAGTGTATTTTAAGTTAATATCAACAGATGTGATTTATTAAGAAAATGATAATAATAAGTTCCATTTCACACAATATCAGTTACTTATTTCAATTTCTGAAGCTCATATACACATTCAATGACTATGGTTGTGGAATGTACACATTCCAAGTTAAGCTATTGAATGTACACATTCAATGGCTGCTTGCTATTGAATGTGTAGATTCAATGGCCAAGCCGTTGAATGTACACATTCAATAACTAACGCATTGAATCTTTTCATTCAATGGTTATCTACATTCAATGCAACATATATAAATAAAACCCACACCAGTGACGTTTCCTCTTGTGCCAACTCTCCATTATTTTTTACATAATAAAGAGTTAACTCTACTTCATTTTCTAACAATGAAATGCTGTTTGTTTCAGTGGGCAGTCTGCCAAGAACAAAAGGGTGTTTGCCAGTCCTGTGGGTATTTTTTTGTCTTTCAAAAATTGCATGAAATTCAGAATGCATGGAAAAAATACCTAATGTAAAATACTACCTGGAGAAAATACCTCCTGACAACTAAAAACAAGTACTTTAATTCAAAATGCCGGATATTTTTAAGTCTTTGCAGTTTCTGTACAATATGACTTTACACTAACCCTCTCTGTATTTAATTGCAAGAACAGCTACCCTTTGGAAGTACCCTTTAAACTATATCTGGGCTGAGTACTGATTAATGAAAAGGGGTTATTTTGGTGCCTTACCATGTGAATTGTTAAATTTTCCATCAGAATACTATAATAAGGAATGGCTTTATTGGCTGAGAAGGTACCTAATAGATTTGCTATCCAAATTATGCCCCATGAAAGAATTTTTACTAAAGTAAAATGGAAAACAAAAATGTAGTGCTATGATGTATGCTATGATGCTAAAATGAATTAGTACTGGATTTCATTTGATTTATATTTTAAAATGTTGAAATTCAAAACATGGAGTTTCATTAATTTTATTATATTTTATATACCTCTGACATGATACACTATTTATGGTGGAAATGAATTTTCTTAAAATGTGGATTTATTTGTTAGGCGGCATTTGTGAATTACGAAATATGGAATATGCATTGTCTAAAAGTTCTTGGACAGAAAGTATTGCAATTAGCCAAAAAGTATTTTGACAAAAAGTATCAGACATAGGACAAAAATGTTCCTCATATAATAATCCTAAACTGAATTCATGTCTCTAGTTGTTCAAGAATGGATGTCGCCATTTATGCTCAAATTAAACACTGATAAAACTGAGTTTATCACTTTTTTATCTCATGCTCAACTCAAGAAATTGGATTCCTACCTCCCTGTCAGTCTATCTGGTAATTTTTATGCATCCAGCAGTTGTAAAGAACCTTGGTGTCTGGTTTGATGCTAATTTCTCCTTTTCTGACCATGTCCACAATATTTGTAAGGCATGCTTCATTCAAATGCATGATCTCAGTGGGTTAGACAGTATCTGACAGATGAGGCTGCTATCCTGGTGGCTAATGCCTTGGTCAGTAGTCGCCTTGATTGCTGCAACTCTCTCTTCAGGAGTCTGTCCATTTTCAACATGTGCAAAATACAGTATATTCAAGACACACTAGCTAGGATTGTCATAAACTGTAGCAAATACACACAAGCATATCCTATTTGCAAACAACGCCATTGGCTCCCAGTTGAATCTCAATGTATCTTCACAGGGATCATTCCAGTAACTTTGGTCCCCTTTTGTCTACTCTTTGTGGAAGCTATAGTACAAGCTACAGCCGTCCAGATAACAGTTCCTTGGAGGTTCCTCAATTCTATCCATCTGTACATGAATTCCAAAAACACTTTGGCCACAGCTTTGCTTTCAATGCTCCCACAGTTTAGAATGATTTACCTAATGAGGCCCTCTCTGCCCTAACTCTAGCCTGTTTTAGAAAAAGGTTAAAATCACATCTCTTCTTAAAGGCTTTCCCAATTTAGCATAAACTCTATCTGGCATCTCCGTGGTACTGGACTTGGCAACGGCTATCTAATGTTGATTTTTTTATTGGATAGTTGTGTTGCACCTTAGAGTCTGCTTGGCAGAGATTAAGCACTAAAAACAGTACAGAATAGGATAAAAAAGAATGTTAGGCTTTGATATTATGTTAAGTCATCTGAACTTTACGGATGTGGGCTCTCTTGTCATGGATTATTAATTTAAATTCTTAACAGCTTTGCAACATAAAAGCATTTTATGTATTATGTAATAATACAATTAAGGTTATCTTTGAATGGGGTACACTTGCTACTGGTAATTGTTATTATTCTAAGAATATATTCGTAAGTGTGTTTTGGTCCCCCCACACTAAAGGTGATAGGTAATTAAAATTATTTTAAAGTGTGTTCTGTTAGGCTGGAACAGTAAATGAACTTGACAAAGTTAAAAAGAAATGTTGTAAAATGTTATAAATAATTAGATATATATTCATACTAATACATGTACCCATATAATAATAAATGTTTAAAATAAAAATATCTAATACTTTTTATCCTGGTATGCAATTCTTTTTGTCTGAATACTTTTTGTCCTGGTCAATACTTTTTGCCCAAACAACTTTTTTCCCGTATTTTTCTATGAATGTTTTTTTTTTCAGGAGACAGTCTTTCCAGGAGGCATTTTTCCTTGATTCAAAATTTAGGGACAAAGAAAGACCAAAAAATGCAAATCTTATGAAAGATGAAACCTTCAAAAAAGACAATAAAGTAATTTAACAGTTTGTGTTATTTTTAATGTATCAAACACGCACAGAAAAAAAACAACAACCTGCTCTCTTAAAATAAATAAAGCCACATTATAAACTCCCAATTACAAATTATCCACAGCATGAACATTGTCATATGAACAATCTAATTTTTTATGGAAAGTATACTTTCTGCAGTTCACTGATTTCTATTTTATCCATTTTCACTATCCATAGTTAAGGTTTGTGATTCAGGTTATAATCACAAATTTCAAGCTCTACCCTAAGTTAAATTCCCGAATGACATCTATAGAAAAAATATACCACAAATGAAGATAACAGCTCTTATCCTACTTGATGTGTCAGCTACTTGAAATGTCATTGACCAAGTTGTGTTAGATGACTGTTTTAGGAAGAATTATCTAATAAGATGGTTTCTAATATTTCTGTGATATATCGTAAACCTTGATCAAGAGGGTCAATCTTTCCAATCCAAACACTCCTAAAGCCATCAACCACACATCCTGTACAGAAAATATAGAACTGCCCAATAGGTTTATGATTACAGCACCAGGGAGTCCATCGTGAACAGTTTACGAGAATTTGAAACTATTTGAAGTTAACGTGAACCACTCCGTATCCTTATCAGATTTATGACATCATAAAGCAATCATATTGATCCTCATTATTCAACCTAGTCACGACTCTGCTTCAAAGTTTACACTGTGTACAAAGGTCAAAAGGTTTTACACCCCTTTCAACAGCTGGGTCAGAGCAAGACATTCTCTACTCCTTTTTATACCTTTGGGCAAAGTAACTGGGATCAAAACTTTCCTCATGTCAAAGTTGAATCATCTCTTCTTAAGTCTACCAAACCCTGATAATACTTTTATTAAGAACTTTAAATGATATATTCTACAAATTTATATGGTCAAAAAAAATTCCAAAAATAAATATCAAAACACTTACATTAGATTATAACACGGACACTATAAAAAGGATCCAACTTGAACATTTTACAGTGACACTTAAGGTCACTTGGTTAAGAAAGGTTGATTCAAAATAATACCCCATGGACTGAACTCTTTAAGCATCAAATAATCAATCAACCAATCAGTTGTCCAAGTGCTTAATCTCCGTATCTACGGATTCTAAGGCACACCATCCAGTTCGTAAGGCATAAATCATCAAGACATTAGACATATTCCAAGTCGTACCCAGGGAGGCGATCCGGTGTTCGGTAGTTAGAAGCTATGGTGAAAATGATCAAAGATACAAAACAAAGTCTTATACCTCTGTTCCCAATTTACTTTATCTGTAATTTAAAAAATTACCAATAAATTCTGGATCAATGTTCTTAAAGCTTGGAAAATATTACATAAAGAAAAACCTGTACTTACAAACAAACACATTCTTTCAGCACCGTTGTGGTATAATGCACAATTGTCAGCCGAAGATATGTACTTTCCTAAATGGTTTTAAAAAGGTATTATGATGGTTTTAGATGTTTTAGATGCTGTGGGTACTTTTTTACCTATGGAAAAACTAAAAGAAATTTATTTAATGGACAATATTGACCACCTTACATTAGAGCTAGAACAGTTGTAACAAAATACAGTACCAAATATAAAGAAGGCAAAAACGTACACATTATTAATACTTGTAAAAAGGTGCTCGAGGCTTTTATAAACCTTTACAATAAAATAACTGTAATGACCATAAAATGAAGATCAAGTGGAACATAGAACTAGCTATGTCTTTATACAGAATCCTTGGAACTAGACAATATCTTACTAAACTTGGCATGTATGAAGAAAGTAAATGTAAAAGATGCAAAACAGAAGAAGAAAATCTACTATATATGTTTGTCTACTGTACAGAAGTTGCAAAATTTTGGAAAATTATAGAAAAAATATATATTGGATGAATCGTGTATATTTTTATTATTTATTTATTATAGTGACATGCAATTCACAAAAACATGTTTTAAATAAATTATACCAATTGCCCAGCCCCCAATGGGCTTATAAGTCACTTCAAATACATAGTATTTCATTTGTTGGTTGAACATAATACAATTCCATAATTAGTTATGTAACACAAATATTTTTGATTTAAGTCTGAAAACATGGTAGTGACAATAATAATAAAAAATACACAATAAATATTAAATTCAGCATAAAAGAGAATAGAAAATTGTATAAATTTATCTATTGACTATAGTTTGTCTAATATTCCAGGATGTCTTTAAATAATCAATTAACAAGTTCTCAAAATCTCGTAACACTGTTTGAAATATTTCTTCATCAGTCAAACTTACAAATTTTTTTACCTTAAGACATATCTCATTGAGCATTTTTTTCCCTTGGCTCCTTAAATATACAACATTTACAAAGAAAGTGAATTTCATCCTCCACTGATTCTGTATTACATATGAGGCATGTTCTTTCTTCAGTGTTAAGTTTTCTATATTTTTTAGTTTGTGAATCTTTAATGAGGTGATATCTTCCAGTTTCTATGTGTAAGGGTAATACCCCAGCTCTAAACTGTGAAAGAAGGGAACGTTTATATCGTGGAATGTAAGATTGAAGATGATTTGCTGGTTTCAAATTGGTTTTAAAAGTTTTATAAAGTCTTAACTTTGGTTTTGATTCAACATCTTGCTTCCATTCATGTTCTGCAAGTTTAAACAAATTAGTCTTTGCCTTTTCAATATCAACAATTTGTTTTAAATTATATTCATTATTAAAATCTAGTTTACTGGATTGAGTTTGTTCATAGTCCCACATTAATATTGTTTTTGTGAGACGATTATTATCCATTTTTATTAATCTATTCCATAGTCGTATTGTATTTAAGTATCTTCTAAATCTACTGGGCAACCATCCCATTTTTCCATTTAGAGCTGGAACTGGTGTAAACCCATGCACACCCATAATAATTAAATTTAGTAGTTTTATGATCATAGTTGGATACCATTTAGCAGACAGTAATAGAATACCTATTACTGTATTGATAATTATTGTTAAGAAGTATACATACGATAGTACTTTATCAAATATCAGTTTGAATATGAGAGTCTTCAAACATAGATTGCAAGAAATATATTCAGATTAAAAATTACTGAGTGTTTTAAATGACAAAGAAAATGATTTTGAACAGAATTGAGGAAAGATGACGGCTGTCTTTAATAACTGACAAGTATCAATGAAGAAGTAAGATACAGAAAAGGAGATATTATTAGAGAGTTTGCGAACAACGTTTCACAAACGCCCCTTACAAAAATACGCAACATAATTAATCAATAGGGGGGAGAAAGCCATTAGGGGGGAGTTTTGTTTGCGAACAGCGTTTGGACCATGAATTTTACAACTATTTCTTTTAAATATATTGGGAGTTATACAAGTCAATAAAGATAAATACACTGGTATTAATCATCTACAGTACTGAATGAACTGGGTACTGATATATATTACAAACTTTATTGGCCCAATAGCCAATAAACCCACAAGTTAAATAACTAATAAAACACACGTAGATAAAACTTTGGAGGATTGTGTTCATTACTTCAAAAAAATTTATGACAGGGGATGAAAAAAGGCTGGTCGTTGTACACTTGGGTTTTTTCAAAAATTGACAAAGTTGCTAAAATAATCTACAGTCTCTCAAGAACTCTGTACTGAGATGCATAACA
Source organism: Sabellastarte sp. h YS-2021 (assembly GCA_964017235.1). Taxonomy (NCBI): domain Eukaryota; kingdom Metazoa; phylum Annelida; class Polychaeta; order Sabellida; family Sabellidae; genus Sabellastarte; species Sabellastarte sp. h YS-2021. The sequence continues at coordinate 93,789,396 of OZ024933.1, read as the reverse complement.
CACTTTATTGCTCCAGTAATTAATAAATCCACAAGGGAAACAGATTACGTGACAAAGCCGTTTGCCACGTGAAAAACGTAACCTTGTGCAGTTAAAACCTTATGAAATGACATCACACACAGAAATCAATGACGTGTAACGTAGCGGAAAGTAGATACGGGCATGAAAAACGTTGTTCGCAAACTCTCTATTACTTTTACATATTACTGCTAGTATTACTCACGGAACTTAGGTAGAAATGCACTTTATGTGATAGATAAAGTATGAAAAAGTGTGCCTTACTGATTTTGGCTTTCTGCGTCTTAGAGTCTATCATTAGATAGAGATTAAGCGCTATAAAAGTACTATTAGAATTAGAATTACTGGGAAAATAATGCACACTTTACGAGACCCTAGTACGGCACACTTTTGAATACTTTACTGAACTTAAAGCTCACACATTTTTGGATACATCCCACTGAAATACGACACTTTTATGGAATTGTTTTACAAACTCTTGACAAACCAATTAACCTAAATCTCAATGTATTTGATTAGTGGTTATTTATATGTTGGCTTTTGTACATTGGCCCATGTGTTAATATTGGTTTCTGGATTTTGTTTCTATTCTATAGAATGTCTACTCTAAAATGGATAGCATGAATAAAAGTGACTAATAATTTGTTCATAACTAAGAACAGTTTTTTGGGGCAAATGAACTGGATAAATCAAGTGATTTACTAGAATTAAAGCACACTTGTTATGTCTTCCTATTGTTGCATTCATTTATCCCAGATTTATTTTTTTTTCAATTTATAGCATTTATATCATGGTTCTGGCAAAAGCCATTTGACTGTTTCAGCTGTCTGTAAATTAGAACAAATAAGTTTGCATTATCTAAAAATAATGCACACTTTTAACAACAGAATGACATCACAAGTATGATTTAAATTTAATAGCTTCATATTTCACAGATTACACCACAGATACTACTGGCGTTCAGGTGGACATGACAGAACTTTCCACTTCTACTGATGCATAAAGTCAGACGTCATTGTTGGGGTTTTACATCCTGTTCAACAGCAAGGGTCGTCTTGGGACAGGTCAACGGAAAAATCCAAATTTTGAATATTTTTGGTGATCCTGATCTCTCTCTGAATTTAATGGGACGTAATTTAGACCAAGAGCCACCTTTTGTGTTTTTTTTGTAAGATGTGCCACTGTTGCCGAGCGGGTAACACACTCACCTAGGAACACAGAGGACGTGGGTTCAATCCCAGATACAGGCAGATACATAGTGGCTCGGATGACCACTTAAAATTGCGGTCCTCTGTCACTGGGTCCTAGCCCCAGTGGGAGGTTAAAGAACCTCAAGGACGTTGATAAATGGTCATCCTTGAGCTTCTGTCTTTCAGTTAGGGGAATGTCAGTAACTTGAGAGTTGGGCTGTACTTGTGCAGTCGGATGGGTCATATAGCGCTTTGAGTCCTGTAGTACATGGAGAGATATTGCACTGAGTATAAAATACAAATACAAATCCAAGCAGAAGCATTTGCATAATACTATTTACAAACATATAAAACGTCAAACAGGAAAACCGAAAGACAAATGGTCATAAAAATAATACCTTTTTTTGCCAGAGGCAATTGTCCGTGTAAAAAGTATGGTCAATTAGTGATTAATTTATTAGTTTTTAATATAATAATATATGTCATATGTACTATCAAGTCAATTCCTCCAATAAAATACAATAAGAGCACTCAGAGATTGTATACCTCCGTTAAGGCATATATGATTTTTTAAAATGACTTTATAATAAGGAAATAGGAAAATCTGGATCTTTTATTTTTTTGTGTGTGTCCTGGGGCCGGTTTCATGAAAAGTCTCAAACTGAGCCAGACTCAAGGCTGAGTCAGGGTCTCAAATCTGAGATTTTTGTCTCGGCTGAATTTTTGGCTCAAATGGATTTCACAAAGGGTGGATCAGCTGAGACCAGTCTCAAGTTATGGTCTCAACTTTTTAATCTCATTTCATATATTTAGTGGGCTTATTTTAGTTTAAAAAGTTATATTTCATGATTATTATCATTTTAAATATCTTTAATACGCATAATACAAAGAAATTATATGATAATATATTATTCTAAGTGATCCATAAGATTGAGACTCAACTGAGGTTGAGTCTGGCTTTGAGTCCACCCTTGAGGCCTGTCACTTGATAATAGCCTATAAAGCATGTCAATTCTATTGACTTTTGTTATTAGTAAATATTGAATATGTGGCTGTAATTACAAAATAAAATGAAAATAGAAGATTTCAAGATTTATCAATTTCATTTTGGAACAAATTGTATCGCTTTATGTATGTGTTTTTTGCCATCAAAGCTTGGACTCAAATTTGAGACACCTCCTTCATGGGCTCAAATTTGAGCCTGTGACTGAGCCAGGTCTCAAGTTGAGCTTGTTTGTGAAATGTATTGAGTCTGAGTTCACAGACTCAGCAAAATATTTCCAAAATTTGAGACAAAGTCTCAACTTTTGAGTCTGACTCAAGGCTTAAGTCTGTTCATGAAACCGGCCCCAGGTGTTGATCTGAATTAATCTCAAAATTTAATGGGATGTAAGTTGAACCAAGACCCATCTTAGATTTTATGAATATTTGACCTGTAATCATGTTCACAAACAAACAGACAAATATACTTTCAAAAATTCAATTCCTCCTTGGCAGAGTTAATTGGTAAAAAGTTGGCAATTGGTAATTGGTAAAAAGTTTTCCTCCCCAAAATTAATTTTGGTTGATGGGAATTTTTCCGGATGGGTACTTTTCCTGACACTACCCGTGTATATGATCTTGAATAATTTCCATACATTAGTTATCCTGTTATGATACTGAATTTGCTTAGTGTCATGTGAACTACATTAGAATAATTCTTTATTTGCATAACTGAATTATTTCACCCTAGTCCTGTGGTTTATTTGTATGTTGAATATGGTGTCGTTGAATATATATATAACAACATCAACATTAATACTCAATGTGCTTGGCGAATATTGTATTCCTTTTCAAACTCATACATTCATTGGGGAGAAGTAAAGGCCCTCATTTCCTTTCTGTATGTTACACGTGCATTGTAACAAGAAAGTAATAATGCATTATCCATTTTATTCACAGAGTGTATCAAACAGCTGAATTGTTTTGATTGTCAGTTTTAAGGTTTCGAGTAAGGTTATGTTGTCATCAAATACACATTTATTACAAAGGCTATGCATCAAGGGTATGAAGATAATATGAAGCATAATATTCTCCAAAATCCCACCCCTCCCCGGTCCCACCCTGTTCAATATATTTGCCCCTGGGTGGGAAGCTTTTAATCAAAAGACCTAAGCCTTAAACTCAGGCTCAAATTTGAGAGACTTGACTCATTTATTTCCTTTTTAGTGTTTACATCATGCCTAGTGTTACATTGGCACTGTGCCCATGCATGATTTAATTTCTGGAAAGTGTTGCGTTTGTGTGTTTCCGTGTAAAATCCTGGAGTGATTGATTTTCCCAGAACTAGTTAACTGGTATTTTTGTCTATTATTTTCGTTAGATTGATCTATTTATAGACTAGGGGAACCCCTTTAGGCTTCTATAATCTCAGTAGTTTTACAAGAGAGATCTATTAATAGATATGGGGAAGCCCCTAAACTGGTTTCTAGAGCTTCCTCAGTGATTCTGGTTACAGTGTATACTTGCCAATAAGTTCTATAACCTTCTGGGCATTTCCCAAGGTATATATAAAGTGCTGTACATCTGACCATGAGGAACATAGTTTTTGCTTGATATAAGGAAAGTTAGTTGTGTGTTAGAACTACTACCAAGTAGATATAATAGATATGATATAAACAGATATGTTTGTTGTTCATATTTCGTGGTGAACTCTTGTTGGGGTGAATTGGATACAAGTTTGTACATCTACCAGAGAGTGAATTTGCTGTATTTTTATATTGCCCGTATCTTGGAGCACACAGCATATTTGTGCAAACTCTCTGAATATATGTATACAGACATTTTGTGTTAGTCAACACCAAAAGGATCACAGGATACGGACATTCTGTGTAAGAGGACTCAGAACATCGGACGACAGGACACAGACATCGTGTGTAATAAGACACCAAACAGATCATCAAAGGACAAACTTAACTGTTAATTGCATAGATAGGACCCTGGTCAGGTCAGATGGGTTTCATTTTTGTATGTTTGTTTTATTGTGTGAATTATTAAGAGCATCTCAGCTGACTGTAATCATTATTTTAATTGTTAAATAAATTGGTTAAGTAATACTTTTTGCTCTCCTCCTGTTGCAACGTAAAAGCAACCGGTAATTGCTACCTCCCTTGCCTGTGATCGTAACACCTATTACCTTATCAGTTATATTGCTAAGGGTACTTGGAATGGCAGAGGAAACCAATATGTACAGTTGATCAAGGTTCTGTACTTTAAACTGCCGACCAGTGGCGTGCAACTGCCAGCTTTCCCACAGGAGATCAGGCTGGAGATTCAATCTCTCCTCTCAGGTGAGGTGTTAGGTGAGTTGTTACCATGGCATCACCATATGGTTATATATAAGAGATAAGAGATATGGCTCAAGTAATTCTCACTATTTGGCTGATCTCACAGATTCAACCTCAAGGGATACCACAAAGAAACTGCACTTGAGATTTGGCTGAGTCGTATGGGACTCAACTTCGAGACTATCTAAGAGTCTCAAGGGTCTTTCCTGTCCCTTATTATAATTATGTTAATAGTTGTTAATCCATGCTTATTCCATATTATGTGTGTTGGAAATAAACTGAATTTATGTAATTCGTCCAAGACCAGTCTTATTTCAATGAGGTTTTGAAACGGATTTGAGCTCAAAACTTAATAGAGACAAACAAGAACCAATAAACTTTTAGATAGTGGGTTAGCCTGAGACTTGGCTAAGTTTGAGTCCTTTGGTGAAATCCTACTTGTTCAAACAAACACCAATTGGCAGTCAGCAAACTGCATTCGTCAATACTGGGACTATGTTGGAAGTGTATTATAGATTTTTTGGAGTAAATTTCTTCAAGGCCTGGTTATTATGTGAATGTATTTCAGGGCGAGCTCTCTCTGACGTTCACACTTCTCCAGACTGGGATAATTTCTTTGAGGAGGATAGGTCAGGGGTACACCCAGCCTTGTGTGGTAATAAGGCCCCAATGCAATCAATAGTTTTAGGATTGTAGGTATTGTCAAACAATGTTTAAATAGTTCTAAATAGTTCTACAGATTTTCATATTAAAAGCCAGAAAGCCAAAGTTATAAATATACATTGAAAGATACGGAATCTGATCCAAATCTTTCCCCCAATTTAACCAACTTCTTTCTTGTTGAGGCCTTACCCACATAAAAAGTCAGACGGATATGTTCATTACTTCTGGAGTTATTGTGAAGACAGGCAGAGAAACAGACAGACAAATGAACATACCCAAAACATAACCTCCTGGTGATTGACTATGATTTGTCTAACCCGATTTGTAAAATCCCCCCCCATTGATTGTCCCCCAATTTTATTATTAAGGTATGGTTTTCCCTCTATAATACATTGAATTTCCCCCGTTGTAGTCCTTAAGTACCATAAATATTGAAGTGCATTTTACAAGATATTATTGTACATACTAGAATACAACAATTCCATCTGATAGAAATTGTATTTGATAGAAATTTTCTGGTCCATAGCTACCTTATTAAAGAATAATTAATATTTGATACATGCTTTGGAACTTGGTTCAAAGACTTCCAAATGTGTTAATAAAATGTAATATAGTTTCTATTTCTTGCAATAAAATATATGATATTCACTTTATATATCATACAACCATAATTCTAATAAATATAAAGGGAGAAAACAATGTATCATGGGGGAAAATCATATATTAGTGTGAACAAATGGGGAAAGCAGTTGGGTAGGGATTCATTGAGGGGGGGAATCCACGTACACTCCTCTCCATGCAGATAACAATAGAATACTTAGAAAAAAAAACATATATAATACAGATACATAAAGCCTTCTCTGTCTTATGTAGAATTCTAATATATACTACGCAGTGTACTAGCTTGAACTAAATTATGTTTACCATCTCTTACTTTTTAAAATATGATGTATTCATGTATTTGTACAAAATTGTGGTAAAGTCCACTTCAGTACCCACGTTGAAGGTAATCTCTCAAACGGAAAATCTTAACATGAAAGAAACCTCTGTTATGGTCACCTGTCTTTGATAAACGTATAGGAATATTTGTCCAGGGCAATTGTGCATGGTGTACGGAAGAATATCCATCATGGACATGACGCATCTGGATATCTACCCCCCATTCCAGCAAATATGTAGGTTGGGTTTTCCATTGCATTTAAATGAAAATACTTTATGAATAAGTAACTATCATAAGTGCGTGAGTGAGTGAGTAGGAACAATATGTTCCCCACATTCTGGGACAAGCTTATAATTTATTTATTTGGGTTTTACGTCGGTTTCAACACTGTACAAGTCATATCACGACGGGTAGTTGGAAGGGCAGAGGAAACCGGTACATACAGTTCGTTAGGGTTCTGTACTGTAAACTGTCGACCAACGGCAAGCAACTACCAGCTTTCCCACTTCAGGCCATGACGGGGATCGAACCCCGGCCTCAGAGGTGGGAGGCGAGAGTGTTAATTACCACTCTGCCACCGTGGCCCCCCGACAAGCTTATAAGGAATTGACAAAAAGTAATCCAGGGTGGTCAGTGCAAAGGGAAAGATACCTGATTTTACGAGGTTGGCCTTAAGATGCATTACTAACGGATATAACCCTACCAGTTATTCATATATGAAAACAAAGAGTGTCCCATACATTTGGTGCATTATAACTGAAAGACTCAGTCAAAATATTTAGATTTTTTTTTTTTTTTTGGGGGGGGCGTACTTTATAATTAATTGAAAGAAGAGACTTGAAGTATATTTCTCTATTAAGAGCTTCACCTTTCAGTGCATTGACCTGCAATGAAGGTTTACCATTGATTATCACTTTGTTCCCCCATCTACGCTTGTAAATGCCACAATATATATGTTCAGCACCAACTCGTGATCAGGAAAATCTCGAGATTGTCCTGGCACAAACTCAAGAACTTGAGGTGAGGCAAACATCTCGACATGGGACTCCCAAAGCATCTAACAAAACAACCAACAATTGTAACAAGTGCTATTGATAATCTAGGGAAAGTGATTATAGCTAAGGGCAATTGCCTAAGGTATTATATGAAACTTATCTTAAGTTTGTGCAGCCCAATCTCAAGATGTACTGCCCAATCTCGAGAAGTCTGCCTCAACTCATAACCTTGAGTTCCTGATCACGAGTTGAGGCTGAACATAAACAATTAGGCTAAGTTCGTTTCAAGGTGACAGTTACAGTTAAATGATACAATACCCCAATCACACTGATCACAGTATGATCATATTGATACATATTTAACTTTTGCTTTACGATCTTGTCCTTATTTCTCCATAAATGGACCACCTTTGCACTGAGTGGGCATTTAAAAAGGAGCTGCTCAGTATACTGCTCCCTGCAATAACTGGGCACGTCTTTGACACAGAACCTTATTTTGGATACTTTCGTGTGTAGTGTTGATAAAAAATGCATTGACACAAGTGCAAGCTATAAACAGATTTTGTCAACATGCCAACTATTTCCAACAAAAGCTATGAATGCATATTTTGAGTGTTTTGGGGAGATGTGCGGGATGACACCTTGGTGTCAGTTAGGTCATTCTTGAGAGGGTACCTTAAGCTGACATTTAGTATGCATCACCATTCTGTTTGTAAACTGGCCTCTGATTGGCTGCCCTTGCCTTCTTTAGCCAAAAAATTTGAACCCTTCTTTCATTTACAGCTCACACTTGGAAGGGGTAACAGCACAAGGACAACTTTATTTTTTATTTTCTTCTGCATGTACTTTAGGTTGTTGTTTTTAGTGTTATTTTATATCATCTTAGTTCTACAACCTTCGGTATATGGAGAAGAAAAAGTATAATTTGCGTTCTCAAAAAGCTGATACTCAGGTATCTTTTGATTTTTCATTTTGCGGATGATAACGAATTTACAATGAACTTGTTGGGACAGAAATCACAAGCTATGTCTCACCAAGATTCGGACTCTTCCCTATCAGGCAGTGAACTTGATTGTGGACAAATAATTCATTCATCTGACAGTGACGGTGCGGACCCCAGTGGGCATTCGTTTAACCGATTACAGGTCGAAAATGTTGACAAAAGTGCCCATGACTTGGATTTTCAAGAATCACAAACATTGGTAAATCAACAAATTCTAGCTCAGCTTGCTGCTATCGGTGACAGGCTTCAAAAATTGGAAGACAAACCTGTAAAGAAAATGGCTGATAGATCCAAAGTCAAGGGCACTCGTGTCACTAAACCACATAAGAGTACTCGGGTAAACAAAACAGAAAGTACTCATGCGGAAAAAAGTACTCCTACAACCAGTATACTGCCCACATCACTTCCTTAGAATACATTAGAGCAAATAATCAAATTCAACGCAGTGTTAAAGATAGAATTAAAAAATTACAACAGCTTGCAAAAACAGGTATGTCTGAAAATAAAATTAAATCTCAAAGAGGTGGATCAGTAGATGTTTTCGTAAAACATAGGGTTAAATGGCCACATGAACATGTCTTGGCTGGCTCCCAGAAAGAAAGAGTTTCATACGGCCAGTTATTGATGGGCTAATGGATGGCAGGCTTTTGCAGAACAATGCGTGAAGAAAATTGTATTCAAAATAAAGATGCAATGCTAGATTATCTTATTTCATTATTAGATGATTCCAACGATTTCTCTTGGAATTCTGCAAAGGCCTGCCATGCAGTGCTCCTATGTCTCATGGAACAGGGTGAAATTAAGGATTACAAACAAACTGATCTTATCGACCGTATTAGAAGAGCTCATGCCCAACACCATGTCCCTTCCACTCAAAATTTTTCAAAAAATGTTTCCAAACGTGAAAAAAATGCTAAAACCATGATTTGTCAGTTCAGGGCTCATGCATGCATGCAGCAACACACGAAACCAAAGGTGTGATCTATAAACATGTTTGCAACCATTGCTTCACAAAAAATGGAAAATCGTTTCCACATCCTGAAATGGATTGCAAAACCAAAGCTAGAAATACAAAAAACGAATAAGCTTGGGCGTTGGTTCATCCAAATTGTGTCATTATACAACTAGAATGATTTGGAATACCAAAAATGATCAAAAATCAACCACACATGCATATAATGCAAACATTCAAACAGCTTTTCATTGGTTCAAATCTTCTAAAGCTTTTAATAACACAAGAAATCATAGAACCTACGCCCAAGTTGTCAACACCTCTGATTTCGATCACAGAGGTAGTATTTCTGAAAAACATTGTACCTCGGGTCCCCGCATCCTCACTGTCAATAACGAAAAGGTCAAACCGAAAATAGTTACCCCTTCCAAGGTGAGTATAAATGCAAAGGGCTGCACTTCCCTCAAAAAATCTTCCTAAAAAAATGGGGAAAAAATAGTAGGGACAGTCCAAATGCTCAACAGCAGGGGTTTCTAGCCAACAGGTTTAACATTCTTATGGATCTTCATGATGATTCGTCATCAGATCGCTATGTCAACACTGAGGGATCTGAGGGGGAAGTGCAGCCATTTATAGATACAATGGTGCCATTGCACACACAAAATGCAAATACTCGTTTTATAAACAGTGACCAAAAATTAAACAATGTTACACCACACCATGCCCATACACTGTCTGATGGCCCCTCCATACGTACCAGTTCTAACAAACAAATGGCCACAACCTTTGTTGATAAGACACAAAAACATGTATCTAGCGATGAAGAGTTACATTCTTCTGCAAATTTACAACAAATTCCCTTATACGTATGGAAAAATAAACATCTTAGCAAACATCATGTCGCTTGTATAGCTCAAAATGGTGGGGACTTTGGGTATCCCTTTGAACGACTTGAAAGTCTATAATGGTCTGGATATTTTCTGGCAAAACATACCTGATATATTAGAGGCTCACAAAACAATACGAGATAGTGGAGTGCCAAATTTTTTTAAATCAAGAATACCAGTACCCACTCAACTGAATCCTGAAAGATGGTATTTCCATTTGCAAGATTATTGGGATCAGCAACTCCCAGATCTAATAAATTATGGATTTCCACTCGACTTTGATAGGAAATCCAACCTTCAGTCAACATATCATAACCATACTTCGGCCATCCAACATATGGAACATATAGATCAGTACTTGTCTGAGGAATTAAAGTATGGGGCAATATATGGCCCTTTTAAACAACTGCCATTTCCTGTTCACATTTCTCCTCTCATGACCAGACCAAAACAGAATACTGATAAACGTCGTGCAATAATGGACCTTAGTTGGCCCAAAGGGGCTTCCATTAACAGCGCCATTCACAAATTTAAATATCTGGATACATATTTTTCCTTATCTTATCCTTCTATTGATCATATAGTCCACCATGTCAGACAATTGGGTCCAGGTTCCTTATTGTACAAAGTAGATATCAGTAGAGCGTTTAGACACTTGGGTATTGATCCGGGAGACATTGATCTGTTGGGAATACTTCATCAGGATATATTTCTGGACGGATCTCTGCCTTTCGGATTTCAACTCGGATCCGGATTTTTTGAGAGATGCTCCGATGCCATCAGGTTCATTATGAGAAAACATAATCATAATGCACTCTTAAATTATATAGATGACCTCATATATATGGGATTACCATCCAAAATATACCAATCATATCATTTTCTATTATCTTTGCTCAAAGATCTAGGACTAGAGGTGAGTGATTCAAAATTGGTTCCTCCCTCTACATGTGTCACATGTTTAGGTATACAGGTTGACATCGTCAATAAGACGTTGTCTATTCCTCAAGAAAAATTGGAGGAAATTAAACAAATGTGTAAAACATGGACACAAAAGAAAATTGTGACTAAACAGCAGTACCAATCCTTGTTAGGATCCTTACTGTATATTACAAAATGTATTAAACCGGCTCGTATCTTCTTGAACCGTATGTTGCAAGTATTGAGGTCTCATCATAATTCCCATAGATTAACATTAAATCCTGAATTTTTTCAGGATTTATGTTGGTTTAATACCTTTTTAGACCAATATAATGGGATTACTTATTTTGACAATAAGACACCTCACCATGTAGTGCATCTCAATGTTTCCCTGTCGGATATGGGGGCTACTTTTGCAAATATGGTTTACACCTTGCCCATTCCTCAGCATTGTCAACACCTACATATAACACAGCTTGAAATGTTAAATGTGGTCTTGGCTCTAAAGGTATGGGCTTCTATATGGTCAGATAAGGTCATTGATATTAAATGTGACAATTTGGCAGTGGTGGAAGTACTTACTTCTGGTAAAACCAAAGATACTTTTCTGGCCACTTGTGCCCGAAATATTTGGTTGATTTGTGCCATCTTTAATATACAGATCAGAGTTTGGCACATACCTGGTAAAGCAAACAGCATTGCTGACTTGCTTTCTAGGTGGAATATAACTAAAGATCCTATTCCTAAACTACGTCAACTCTTACCACATTTTATATGGGTTCATACACATATGGACCTCATGAAACTTAACCATAACATATAATTTTGTTTTTCAGATGGTGACACCCCTACTGCTCAGCTTGCCACCAGGGCCAGACAGAGGATACAGTTGGCTTTTCGACCAGCCACTTCTAGGACATATCGTCGTAAATTCACCAATTTCCTAGGCTTCCTGGTGGCAACTGGGCTGTGCCACCATCAGGTAAACCATTCTGTTTTGCTTATGTTTATGCAATTTCTGTCTGAAACTGGTCATACAGCATCCAATATTGCCAACTACATGGCTGGAATTAGAGCACAGTTTATAATCCATAACTTAGATACCACACCATTTAGGCATGAACAAATTCCTTTCTTTTCCAAAGCTTTAAAATTAGATAGACCCCTACAACCAAAATCCACAGCCATCATATCCACAGAGCTACTTAAAGATATCCTGTTGCTCACACAGAAACTACAATTTCCCATACAGTTTACTGCCTTATATTCTTTGGTATTCTTTACCTTCCTGCGTATCTCCAATATACTACCACATTCTATTTCTGCTTTCGACCCTTCTAGGCAACTAGCCCGTGGAGATATTATACTCACAGACCAGGGGGCCAATGTACTAGTTAAATGGTCAAAGACAATTCAAAATAGATCTGATATACATATAATACCCATTCCAGTGTTGGGAGATTCCATATTGTGTCCTTACACTGCAATTACATGTTTGCTTAATCACACTTCAGGGTCTTTCAATTCTCCCCTATTCGCCATTCCCAGGTCCCATGGTCCTGTTCCCCTGACAGACTCAGTGGCAAGACGCCACCTACATTCTATTTCAACAAAACTACAAATTTCCCCTCCTTTGAAGTTCCATGACTTTAGGCGTTCAGGGGCTACGTGGGCCTTTCACAATGGGGTACCATTACAACATATCATGCACCATGGGACCTGGAAATCGGATTTAGTATGGAAATATATCAAATCTATCCCCCAAACTTTCCTCACCAGTTTCTTCCACATTCCAACGACTCCTACATTCATGAAGTACTTTTTTGGCTGTTTGGGTGCCTATGTCCATTCCAACCACACATCTTTCCCACTTATTTTACAAATTCCAGGCTAAATTCCCATGGTTCCACACCTTGGAACTAAAAAATTGCTCTGCAATTCAACAACTTACAATATACCAACCAGGGCTATGCCCACTTTCACCTTTATTTAACCCATGACCCACTTTCACCTTTATTTAACCCATGACCCACTTTCACCTTTATTTAACCTATGACCTTTTAAGGTCACATTCTTTGTAACATTTCATTCTTCTATATTCCCATGGGGGGTTGACCAAACCTCATGTCAGTAAAATGCTAAACTTATTATCACTACAGTATCCCAAGCCCTGTGTCCTTGGTTTCATGTTTCTTCATGTAAATATTTCATGAATACAGTAATGTTATAGATTTACAGTTCATAAAAACAGCAATGTTATAGACTTAATGCTATTAGTAACTATTGTACATGTGTAAATGCAACTTATATTAAATAGATGCTATTATTTTATGTTATGTATGTTATTAACAGTCAAAGAATAGTAGAATAAATATTTATATCCCAACTTTTGGGTTTCTTTGGTACCCTCTGGGGAATGATCAATAATGCGAACATATGCGTTGTTACAGACAATTTCGGTTTTTTAAAAGTACAGGAAGCTTATGTTTAAAAAGAGTCAAGAACTGATGGTGTTTTGAAATTGTTTTTTTTTTCCGTTTAAAAGGGTTTCTCTAAATAAAGACTAATTTTCAGCCTAATCACATTTTCATCAGAATAACACCTCTCACTCATATTTACAAATATTATAATTCATTTTTTTATGAAAGGGCTTCTCTAAATAATTATTATCAATTTAATCACATTTTCAGCAGGATAATCACCTCTCCTTCACTTTTTACAAGTTCTATTTTATTCTATAATAGACTTTTATAGGGCTTAATCTGTACCAAGGCAGACTCTAAGGCCTAACAGCAGAAACCAATTAAAAAATCATCATTCCATAGACAAAGCTAGCTCGACACCACAGAGACTCAGCGTTGTTTATGTTGGAGCCCAACTTAGGAGTCAGGCCATGTTAAGATGGGCTATAGCCCAACTTAGGATCCTAAGTTGGGTAGCCTATCTTAAGATCGGCTAGCCTATCTTAAGATGGGCTAGAACATATCAACCCAACTTAAGATAATAAAATTCAAGAATGATTTTTACTCTTAATATAATAAGAAATATTTACAAGCATGTGCAAATGAAAGGAAAATATAACATTATCAGGAAAAGAAGATAACATTATCTCCTTAATTTTCTATAATACATAAGTATTTTTTGTCTATAAATTCTTTTATATTTTGAAAATGAATATGTAAAATTTTACTCAACCTCAACAAACAGTGTTGAATTGTAGAAACTAAAATGAATTGTGTTTTCTGAGCCCTGAGAAGCATTACAATATCCCTTTGATACTGATTTATTTGTCTATATTGGGATTATTTATTAATTGGATTTGTGTCTATTGTTTCAATATTCTACTGGTGTTGATTTGTTTCACTTGGGGTGGGTAAAGTGCACAATAGGAATACCCCAAATCATAAAGTGAAACAAATCATTGTCAAAGTAATATCAAAATACAATGAGGCTTAATCCTATCAAACCTTTAAAGGATACAAACCTTTTGTAACAGTTGTTTTTATTGATGAGTCATATTATAAACCTTAAATAACAATCACCATTCACAATCATAGGCTGTTTAATTAAAATTTCAGTATTTCAATTTTACTAATTAAATTTCAGCTAAGCCCATCTTAAGATAGGGTATTCGACTTAGGATCCTATGTTGGGCTATGGCCCATCTTAAGATGGACTGACTCATTAGTTGGGCTCCAACATTAATATTCTAAGGTTGGACAGCCTTTATGAAGAGATATGATCTGAGCTTTTTTACTAAAACCGGAAAGATTTGGGTAGAACCAAAGTAAGGCCTCAACTCATGATCGGGAACATCTCGAGATTATCATTGCACAAATTCAACATCTTGAGTTGAAACAAACATCTCAAATATTTACATTGAAGTTTTTTTTTTTGAAAAATGACTCTAGTTTTTAAAGTCAACTTGAAACCGAAAGTAGTTTTCTAACATTTTAGTATATTTTCAATTTAAAAAAAACATTGTGAGAAATCTTTGTGAATAAATATAAAAGCAATGGGCCTTTTAGATCGACACTGACTGTTATTTTTAAAATCAGCTTGAAAAGAAAGTATACATGGTATCAATTTAACTAGCACTTTAGAATACTTTTGATTAAAAACATTATGAGAATTGTTTGTGAAATAATAAAAAAACAATGTATTTTTTTTCCTGATTTGCAAAACTATGATTGCTGCCAACAGTATCTGCCTTTTTGCATGAAAAGGGGGGCAAAACCTTTATACGGTACATTAAACAAGAATACCCTCAAAATGGAAATTTGAGCTGAAATAACATGAACATTTGGCTGTTGAAACCTACAAATTTCAAATTGGAGCAACTCTTCCCTCTATGTTTTGATATAGTTCATAAAAACTACTTAATATTTTTTTCAACGTGGACTTGTTCACAAGATTTGGGACACATAAGAGTGACAAAATGGGGAAAGTTGAATCAGAGGCATGTTTATAGTGTCAATATGATACTGAATCTATATTCCCCTTTCACAATACAGGTACTACATCCAGCGGTAAGAGGCTTTTCTCAGCAATGGGACCACCCCCAGGTCGCCCCATTTCGTCCAAGTTGTTCACACTACAGGCGGACAGCCACTGATTGGACACGGTTTTTAAACATCAACAACAGTACTACAAAAACTCACCTTATGTTGCCATATAGCACTGAAAGACGACAGAATCACAACCTTATGTACACCGTGGACCACACCTTCGGCTACTGTAGTCATAATTTCATACGAACATGCGTGAAATCATCTGCACATGCTCACAGTACCAAAACCAAAGGCAAAATTTTAAATGGTTTAAAACTTCCATAGGACATGCAAGGTAATGGACAGTTCGCCACTGACTCACAAGGTCACACACGAACATCAAGCGATGATCCAAGGACAGGGACATTTCACCAAACGTGGGTTACCATGGGTTATACCGCCTGTAGTGTGAAAGGGGTATTAGAACATCTTTTATATTCCTGTCTAATATCTTTCTAGGCCTGTATTAAAATATAAACTGGTTTAAATTGAAGCCTTTCTTCCTTTCCTTGGCAGGAACAAGTGGTGGTCATACTCTTTGATTTTCTATGATTCAGAGTAGAAAGAATTACTTTTTTTTAAATCACGCCTTGTTCCCTTGTATCAGTTATATTCTTATGGCTGGATGTGGAGAGAATCAGTCCATCCATATGGTCAATGTCCTGTACTGTTTACTGCCAGTCAGCAACAACCAACTACCAACTTTCTCAGTTGTGGTTGGGCTTGAATTTATGAACTTTGATATTACAGATCACAGGCCAGTGTGTTACCAGTGAACCCCTGTGGCCCCACTGGAATTGAAAGTATGCTCAGTGGAACTACTGGCTTTCCAAACCTCCAAATCGGTAGTATGAGGTACAACACACGTTATTTGGCTAATGATGCCTTAGCATGGAAAGCATAGTTTATGAAACCATCTCCTGCTAACACCTGACTGATAGTCATATCTATAGACTGTCCAGGGCAAAGGCGTGCAGTGGCAAGTGCATTTGACAAAATCGCCGACAAGTATTAACCACTTTATAACAGAACCACCAAATATGAACATCTACAACGCTTGCATGTCTAACAGTAGAGGAAGGTACTGAACTGACCATAGGGATATTGAAGATGAGGAAGAGGAGAAAAACAGACTTATCCTGAGAGTCTGGGGACAAGGCCAAGTAATGGCAAATATTGTGAGTGTGCATAGTGGAAAGTTTGCATCTTTTCTTTTCCAATATCATTGAACTGGATGTATTTTTTATGCTCATAAATCATAGCTTGAAGTCATGATGCCACGGGCTTAGGGTTCAATTCCTGTGTTAGTGAGAGGCTGTATTGCTCAGCCAGTGAAGGGCATCTGGCCGTTAGCTTAGATAGGCTATGGCAGGGCAAATTAAGTATTAGCCTTTTATAAGCCTGTAGCCGACTATAAAGTAATTGGTTCCAGGCTTTGGCAGTGGTATGGTACTCTTCCCTGGAGCATGTTTCTTAGTCTGGTTTTAGTCTTCTAAATTCACCCCTCAACCCCTTGGATATTGTTAACTTCCGGAAGGGAAACCAGCTGATAGTAAATATTCAAGAGATAAGGTGACCTATTTGATCTAGTTTTTTTTTATTATTTTAATTATTTTAACATCCATTCATTGGGCTTAATACTGTTCCTTAAGTTAGATGGTGAAGACCCCTGTTGCACACTATCTTATCTATTTATTGTTTTTATTCTATGTCATTTCAGTCTGTAACTATGTTTTAATATAATACGTATCTCAACACGGGGCTCCTTCTCCACCCTTATATCCAACCCTGTTAACGTAAAATCCTTCTTTTTATTATCCACCTAGTACTATGGATAATGAGTCACTGCTTTTTGATAGATTGTTTCACGTTCTCTCATTAAATATTCATCTTATTTATAAATGTCATTCGGGAAGTTTTCTATTATATACCACAGGATTACTTCAACATCGACAAAAAAACTGGCTTGCCTATTCTTAATTCGACCTTCCTAGTATATATCTGCATTATTAAAGTTAGCATATGGTGTTGTATATATAACTATTGTATAATCATCTTAATACTGTTATTTTATCTAACGTAAACAGTAATAACCTAGTGAAGTCTATTGTTTCCTATCTGTAATTGCTTGCAAATATATTACTAATCTTTGCCATATTAGTAATGTAATGTAATCCATGAAAGTACTTAAAAAACAAGGGCCCATCCAAGTACCCACGTGGCGCACTGCTGTTTAACTTCAGTGAAAAGTCGGGTACTCATCCCACTATGCCAATTCTCATGAAAGTCTGGTGACAAAAGGAAGAAAAACAAAACAAAAAAAAAAAGACTAAAAAAAGTGATCTGTAGAAGTGCTTTCGATAAAAAAAACGTGTCAACTTTGTATAAATAACAATGGTCCATCTGTCAACATTGAACTTACAAATCAAAAGTATTCAGAAATGATAAAAAAGTACTAGTATCTCAGCTAGGGAGGTTGTGCTTGTAGCCACATACGTTTGTCTGTTTGCAAAATTTTTTGGACATGTTTGAAAAATAGCAGTCTTCAGATTAACAGCTGTTACACACAATACCTATGAGAACAAAAAAAAAAGAAGAGATAAGTAATAAAAGCAATGTGATTATCTCCTCAAAGGACGATATCGTTTTGACTACATCAATTTATTTGTTTTACAGTTTGCAAAGCAACCTAAAAGTTACTAATTGTGACAATGGCACAAGTAATAAAAGATAATTTATTTTTAAGATCCAGGAAGTTTGTAAATAATTTTTTTTTTTTTTTTGGGGGGGGGGGGGGGGGGGGTCATTGGGCTCATAAGCAACATTGGAGCTGTTAGCACTTGGTGGAGTTACATACTCCCGGAGTGCTGTTTTTTATCTACTTGTTAATTGTTATAGTCAAGGCTTGGCATTCTGGGCCCAGTTTCACAAAGGCCTACTATCTCCTCAGTAGGCTGCTAAGTGCTAGTAGTCTACTATGCCTAGAGTATCTGTTTCACTGAGAAAGTGTTCACTACTGTAATTAGTAGGCTCTCCTCACTGGAAGCCCTGTTGTCTCAGGAACTTGGTAGGTCCCAAGTATCATCTCAGTAGAACAATTCCATAGTGGCTACTAAGGGTCTAATAAGATATAGATTTAATAGTATTCTATCTTCTATATTTAGTAGGCCTTTGTGTGAAACTGGGCCCAGGGCTGTAAACTTCAGCCACCTCCTTGATAGACTTAGTTAGGCAAATGACTTAACCCAAATCTCAAGGTGAGTTCCTCTTTTGATTTCCTTTGAGACTGAGGCCCTGGATGCAGACAAATGCTATTAAATATTTATCTTAAACTTGACTCTGAGACCAAATGAGACCAACTATGTAGATCTGAGTCAATGCTCCAGTCTAATACTGTTAGACCTTTTTGTTTATCGGCTCCTAGATCATTATCACATGGATCACAGCGTAATTATTCTGACAGTATGTCTTATATATTTTTACATTGATATTAAATAGATTCCGGCTATCTAGATTCACAAGTCAATATAAGTTCGTTAAATCAATATTCAAGTAAAAAAGCACTGGTAAAGGGCACACCACCTCTGGGTGAGGATGGGGGGGCTTCTTGAAATTCGGGATTCACCAAAGTGTGATCACTTATTTATTTTGGCCAGTACCTATACATATAAAAATCTTGACTCTTACGTTTGGGCTAAAGTCAAACAGAAGGATTTTTGAAAAAAAAAAACATTCGAACTTGGACTTTGGAAATTTAAATTCTGGGGCCGGTTTCACAAAGCCTCCTTAAGATAAAGGTCACCTTAAATTCCTTGATATCCTTGAATTTCTCCCTCCTTTAAAAAATCTCGATTTCAATATTTGCATAAATATCGGGGAATTAATATTTGGCACAGTAATAAAGGGATAACACACCTATTATTTGAGGTATTAACATTGAAAATATATGAAATACTCTTTGTGTTATTCAGGTTCAAAGTCAATAATTCACCAAAATTAGACCCATAAACTGATTTACGCTTCTACTGTATCAAAATTATGTATCATTTTTATTATTTCAAAATTATTTATATTTTGAGTATTCTACAGAGCCCAGGGATATAGAACTGTTTTTGTGTCAATTTTTATCTCATTGCCACAAGATAGTAAATGATTTCCATGAGATAGTAAGTCGTTCCTACAAGATAGTAAGTTGTTCCCACAAGAGAGTAAGTTATTACCATGAATTAGCAAGTCATTACCACAAAATACCAACTCATTCCCATGAGATAGTAATGCATTACCACAAGATATAAAGTCATTTCCAAGAGTTACTAATTAAGTCATGCTTTGATGTTAATATATCGGCAATTTCTTTGTATATGATACCTACAGAGCCCAGGAAGGTACACAGAACTGTTTCATTATCATTTTTTATCTTGTACCCATGAGTTAGCAAGTCATTACCACAAGATAATATGTCATTCCCACAACTTAGTAAGTTGTGGTAATCAGATACTAAGTTGTAGGAATGAGATGTTAAGTGGTGAAATTGAAATGTAATTGCTTCACTTTCAAAAGTTCAATAGTTAATTTACCCACTGTTACAATGAAATTATTAACTGTCAAATTAGAGTTATATTTTCAGTCATCAACAAAATAATTAAGTGTTACTTCTTTGGCTCACAAATGTGATCACAGTTTAGTAAGAACACACACACACTAATTTGTAAATAAAAAAACAGGCACCACACACTTAATAACCAGCCACTTGAGATTTCATAATAGATTCTCTACTTGGATGTGTACACAAATATTGCTCTACACACACATAAAGTGGCCACCCCTCAAATTTTATTTAAATCAGGCACTGCCATATTAGGAATGTAACTACCCAGCTTACTTCACCACTGGTGTACAATGTAAAAACTCTGTTGTGAGACATACCGCCTGTAGTTTGCCTGGGGCATTAAGGTTTAAGAAGTTGGGATTTGTATTCCTACAAAGCGCAACAAGGTGTCCATTTATGGAGGGATAAGGACAAAGATGATGACACAGAACCGTGTGAACAGACCTGAAGACTTATAGGTGTCGCCTTTGTATCCCACATGTAGTAAGAAAGCGTGACTGAAGTCTTTGTAGTGGATTATTATTTCTACAAACCTTGGACATCTGTTGCTATTTCAATACAATTACTTCTGGTAGAAGTGATTTTGAACGCGTTTTTCAGGTACAAAACAAAGTAGGTAATTTCAGTACACATGGGTACTAAAAAAATATATCAACACTCTTAGTGTGGCACTGAATGGATACTGGATACTGTGAGACATGAAGGGCATTCATAAAATGAACATCAACGTGAATAAATATTTTAATCATTGTACAGAAAGTTAATTGGTAATGTAAATTTATGGGATTTTCTTATGCAGAGTATAATTTGTATATATCCCACAATCCCACTTCATCCATTGACCAGACCCTACCCATATAAAAAACTTCATAAAGGTCAATCCATTACTTTTGGAGTTATTGTAAATACATAGACAAGCCAGATATTTATTTATTTGGGGTTTTACGTCGCTTTCAGCACTGTACAGGTCATATCACAACGGGTAGTTGGAAGGGCAGAGGAACCAATACATACAGTCGGTCAAGGTTCTGTACTGTAAACTGACGACCAACAACAAGCAACTACCAGCTTTCCCAATTGAGGCTGGGCCAGGAACCAAACCCGGGTCATAGAGGTGGGAGGCGAGAGTATTACCACTCTGCCACCGTGGCCCCTGACAAGCTGGATAGTACCCAAACAAAAACTCATCCCCAATACCAACTTCCCTAGAGAAGGTAAAATATCCCAGTTAGACTATTGTGGGTTTGCCTCCCAAATGTCCAAATCCGGGGCCACGGTGGCAGAGTGGTAACACTCTCGCCTCCCACCTCTGCGGCCGGGGTTCGATCCCCGTCATGGCCGTAAGTGGGAAAGCTGGTAGTTGCTTGCCGTTGGTCGGCAGTTTACAGTACAGAACCCTAGCGAACTATATGTACTGGTTTCCTCTGCCCTTCCAACTACCCGTCGTGATATGACCTGTACAGTGTTGAAAGCGACGTAAAACCCCAAATAAACAAACAAACGAATGTCCAAATAATGTAGTCCCAAGTGTGGGAATAATATCCCTCAGAGAGCTCAAACTTCCACCAAGAAGTTTAACACCCCTATATATTTTTTTGTTCTGGATTGTAGTATCCAGAATTCTATTAAGATCTGGATCAAACTTGGGTTTGTTATATATATTTCACCAAGCAATCCAGTGGTTAATTATGAAGGATACACACATATTTGCTGATAGAATATCCATCAAACAATTCCAGACAGTGATCCATATAGCCACCATAATCAAATTACCTCTTATGGTATCCTCCTGAACATTTCCTGAAAGTTTTACCGTAATCTAACTTTTTGAAGTTATTTTGCAAACAGACAGACAGACAAACACCATCAAAAGAATATCATTCCTCCTTGACTGGGGTAATCATAGGCGTTGTACAAGATATATTTTCATCAGTCTTACATGTCGAGAGGGTGATCACTGATATTGTTATTTTCAAATATACTTAAAAATCTTTCCAAGAAGACATGTCGCCAAAAGAAAATTAACATCCTTGGTGGAAGAAATAATCCTTTTTCTATCATTTTCAATAGCCGTGCTTTTAATGTGTTAGATCTACCTCAGTTACCTCTACTGATAATCATCTTTAAAAATATAATGTAAGAAGTTAATATATGTGCATTGTAAGATATAAAATTGACAAACTTAAGGCAACACACCCAAGAATTGTGAAGTACAATTAGTAAAGACCTTCCTATGTAAGATATGTGACAATGGAATATAATCCCTTTATAGAAGAAGTCTCTGTATGCTGTCAAATTAAAAATATTTCATTTTTTTCATATACATTACAGATATATTGACATTACATAACCCTCATATTATCTTTAATTATCTTTATTTATCACTAAACAAGTATAGAGGATTTCATCTTAAGTTTGTGTAGCAAATCTTGAATTTTTTTGCACAATCTTAAGATTTCTGCCTAAACTTAGAATCTTAAGTTTGAGCAAGCAAATCTTAAGATTTTACCGATCTTAAGTTTAGGTCTAACATAGACACACAGAGAGTCCATTGTTATTACAATGAAACTTACATGTTTTTTTTCTCTCTCAAGTTTATCTGTCTCTAGTGGCCACGACTTATCTTTACATTCTCAACCATCCACGACTTATATTAAAGGAGCTGTAACTTATCTTAATGATTTTATCACTAATTTTGTAGTGTCATCTATAAAACTAAATAGAGACAATGAATCTTAATAATAAACTAAAACAAGAGACTTCAGAGAGGGCATACCTCTGCCAAGGCAGATAATAATCAAACTATAAGTAAATGGGAAAATCCGAATTTTTTTTTGTATCCCATGATATAGATCAACCTTAAAACTTATTTGGATCTAAGTTGGACAAAGTCCCTTCTTCTGATTTGGTTTTATTTTCTAGAGAGAGTATTTGTAAAATCATGCTATGAACAAACAGATAGATTGACAAACATAGTGTGTGGTATATCATACTTTGGTTATACATTCAAGTAATCCAAGATTTTTTTTTAAATTCTCTAAACACTACATTAAATATGTCATTCTTAAAAACGTAGCATTTCATTCACACATGTTTTATATACGTGCCTTTACACAAGTTTTTTTATTTTATATATTTTTTTTGTGTGTGTGTGTGTGTGGGGGGGGGGGGGGGGGGACCTCTGTAAGATAAATATCAAACGTGTAATCAAAATTATAAATTGGACACATTTAAAAAAAAAAGTTTTATGAAAAGGTTACTGCTGTGCCACACATTTAAATGATAACTATTAAAAATATGAACTTAAAGCTTTTACTTCTACTTGGCAAATTAACAGTATACTCTCTATTGATTGCATCCAATATTTTATATTTCACAGTGTGGTGTCTAATGCTACCGTTTACACAGGTAAAATGTCACATAAACAATTGCAAACAATTTACCTGTATGCCCAAAGTATCGCTAAAAATACCAACATGTGATGCAATGATTTTGAGCAAAAACATGACTTTGCACAATTTTATTCACTGTCACATAACAAATATATATTGCTTACTATTTATACATGGAATCTCAGGATTTTTACACGAAGGTCTAACCTTTTATTTTGAAGTCAACCAAAATTAAAATTATAAGTTATAAATAGATTTTGAATTGTAATTAGTTGGTCTTACACTTATCGTCATAATATTTTACAAGAAATAAAAACATAATATTTCATGCAAAGATTTTGAGCACCATTTTTAATAGAATTTTATTCAGCCCTGCGCGTCAGATATATTGGACGCCATTATAGATACAGTTTTAGCATTTTAACACACAAACATAGCCCCCCCCCCCTTTCAAGGCACAATGTGACTAATTAATATATCTAACAAAATACTATTTTTTAAAAAAAGAGGTAAAATCAGTTTAAAAGATCATTTTTACATACCTGAGTAAATATGAGAGTATCCCAGTCCGTGACATTGCAATATTTATTGTCAAAGCTTGTGGTTACCCGCTCTGTCGCTGTGGCGTGGACGTTCAGGCCAAATTACATCTCCATATATGGTAATAAATGGCGTTTATGCATTTTATTTGGCAACATTCCCGTATTGGACACAGAAATGTTAATTAACTGTTATATGGACTGGTAGCTGCTTGGCCATTCCTAATAAGCTAATTAAAATATTATAATAACTGCATAAATTATATCGCAAATGTACGTAGAAACACCGCATAGGGTTTGTTACAGAGACATACTCCCCATATAAAATATATTTACCGTTTTCTTATAAAATTTTCGAATTTTAGATTTCTTACTCTCTATATATATATTTTTTTCTGTCATCACTTTAACTTCCTTATTTGATATGCAGAAGTGCACAAGTTATACTGATCAAAACCATAGATGTATGGGTTAATGGCTAAGTAAGTGTCCGGGGCCACGGTGGCAGAGTGGTAACACTCTCGCCTCCCACCTCTGAGGCCGGGGTTCGATCCCCGTGACGGCCTCAAGTGGGAAAGCTGGTAGTTGCTTGCCGTTGGTCGGCAGTTTACAGTACAGAACCCTAACAAACTATATGTACTGGTTTCCTCTGCCCTTCCAACTACCCATCGTCATATGACCTGTACAGTGTTGAAAGCCCAAATAAATAAATAAAAACTAAGTAAGTGTCCAATGTTAGAAAATAATGGATTGTTTACAAGGTCTCGAAGGGACCGATTCAACAGTCCATTATTTTCTAATATTGGACACTGATGAGGTTATCAACCTATTTAAATCACACCCATTCCGTAATTTGTAATTTTAAAGATGTTTTTTTTAACATCCTTAGTTTAATCATTCCTGTATTTCTGGTGTGTATTTTCTGATCGTTTTAGTTGAAAAATAAATGTAGAAGGTGTTTCTTTGGAGATGTGTAAAAAAAGCCTTCTATATATAGTGATCATATATCTCTCTATTCTGTTTCTCCCTTTCAGCCAAGATGAGGTTTTGTGTTGCGTGACGGCGCCAAGCCTGGCCTGAAATGGGTCGATATTTTGTACTGTGTAAAAGGTAATAACATAGATACATGATATTTGGCTGACAAGAAGAGGAGGGTAATATATCAGTGGCATTTTGTATGTACAACGGCAATTTATACCTCCTTCTTGCACCTGAAAAAAAGCATAAAACCCTTTGAAAAACCTCAACACCAAAATATTTATGAAGTTGGTTGAATTTTTTTTAGATACTTATTCCATGTTAAATATTTAAGGCTGTAGTCAATTTTTTAGAAATGTCCATAAAAAAAAACATTTACACGAAAGAAAATACCAATGTGCCAATTAAGAGTAAATTTGTTATGTGTGTACGTTATGATATTATTTGTGCTGAACTATGCCCCGCCGCCCCCTTTATGAGTAATGGAAAAATTTAAAGTTAAATATATGTTAATTTATTCATATAAAAGCAACCAAAACATATATTTTGCAGTGCATTTTTTTCGGTATTTCACTCTTTTTTTCAAACATTTTTATAATACAGGTAGGCAGGGCTTTGTTAATTTTGCAGAAATTCCTGAAAACTGAAAAAAAAATTGGCATATGTCTTGAATGGACCCACTTTAGATTTAAGTCCTGGTCCCATATGCGGGGAGTATCAGGATCGAGATACCTATTCTGAATTCGGCTAGGGTAAGAAGGAAGAAAAGTGCCGAAATAGGAGGGGAAATTGAAATGTATCCTAACCCTTGGGATCAGTCTGGGAACTACCAGACCGTCCAGAGAACCCACCCCCTTCATCTCCGACCTAACTTGGACTCTCCAGGACTTTTCACCCTGACCTATACGGTTTTTGACTAGACGTCACCCAGCTGTGGCATATCCGACTCATTTCCCGGACTCCAAAGGTTTTCATGAATAAAACTGCCAGTCAAGAAATGGCAAGCTTGTAGCCACACTCTACTCCCATCTTTGGGGACAAAGTTGGGGGTCACAAACTCCGCAACCTATATGACTGGCCGCCACGGGAAGACAGTCATCTTGGCAATAGGATATGTCTGGAGTACCTCCATACCTCTATGAATTGGCTTAAATTGGGATAGGTTGGACTGAAAACAAGCAAAATTGCAGTTCTTTTTCCAAAAATTAATTTAACATGTATAAAATTCTTCCTGACATTGCCGTACGTCTCAGTTTCTTCTACCAGACCAATAGGAACTTTGCAAAAAGAATGATCCCAAAATCTTAAAAAAAATTCAAAATCAGCAGGGGGTCAGGAATCAAGTCGGGAATGTGGAAGCATCCCCTAGCCCATTTACTGGTACAAGTCCTACAGTTTCTAATAGTAGTTGGGGCTTAATATTATGAGTTCATGAGTCTTTAGTGGTCAGGGTCCAACTCCTAAAGCCTCTCTTACATCCCGTCGTACGTGTATAGACACGTACGTGTGCTGCAAATATTGTTGAAAAATATGAACATATAGCCTTGTAGTGGGGTAGTAGAGATGGGTGTGTTCTCCCAACAACAGTGTCACTTCTTGAAGAACAGATTGCGACTCACTACAGGTCGTACAGTGGCTTTATATACACGCAAAGTACACGTGAGTGCATCTTACAGTATGTCTAAACAATGTAAGTAATTGAGGAGAATCTACAACACTTGCCAGGAGAGTTACCCTCGTGAGTTACCCTTGAGGCATGGATGCGTTTGTAGACATGCTGCGTGCGCGCAGAGAAAATGTGCATGCTAATTTTCATTGCAGGGTCTGTGCAACCTTGATATTTTGTGTCCCCTAGTGTGTGCAAATCAGGCGATTTTTCTCTGTAACCAGGACGTATGTGCACGTACGTCCTGGCTACAGAGAGAAAATCGGCTGATTTGCAAGGGACACTTAAGCTACACGTGCGATTTCATAACAGAATATCAAGGTCGCAGGGACCCTGCAATGAAAATTGGCATGCCCATTATTCCCTGCGTGCACACAGTATGTTCTTTGATATTCAAGTAGTGACGAGAATAACCATTGTTTGCACGTGCAAATATCTACTACACCACTACCAGGCTTCGCTTATATTTGTAACCATATTTGTAGCAGACAGAATTTAAAATCAGCAAGGTCCACAATAACTTACCTAGTGGAACAGGGGTATTAGTTAATATCAGTCTTAATGACTATTCAGTTAGCTTTTTTTCAATGAAACATTGTAATATTTGATAGTTCACACATGTGGTAAAAAAACTCATCATTTTTGTAATTTTAATATAATTTACAAAACCATAAGTTAATACAAAACTCCTGAAGATGTTTTTTGCAATACCTGTGGGGTACTGGGTAAGTGGAAAAGCCAATGTTGTTTTGGGGTTATGCTGTGTCATTCCTATAAGCATTCCTATTTGAGCTGTATTGTACACCCTGCACAGCATCCTTTAATTCTAGTCACCATATATGATTATATTCTGAAACATTATAATCCCTGTTACTGTCTGATGCTGGGATTTTTTATCACTTTCTGTGGAATTGGAGGAGTAATACTGTCATTATCTAAATACTCATACTCTGTACAAAATATAAGGATATTGATTCATGTATTTGGTCATAATGTTAGTGTTAGCCCATTGTGAAATCGGGCATTATGAGAATGGGTGAACAGATTATATGAATATTATTTATGAATACTTCAGAGATATGGATAAGTATGATAGGGTATTCACATATTCAAGTAATATTGTTAATACTCTTGCCTACACCTGTGTCCCAAATGGGTTTAACGTAGCAAAGACTTTGGGTTAGATTTCACCTTTTCAGATCTTGGGTTCACGTAAGTGAAAGAGTTACACACGCATCAAATTATAGCTGAGCCATGGGTATACAGAAATGATTTCCTTGTGAAGGTTAAACAGTGTTGACGGTTTGGCGTTTTCACAATGTACTCTTGTAATTTCCCTTTAGAAAAATAAAACAAAGGTCCTCGGTGGTCTAGTGGTTAGCAAGTTTGGCATCTAATCAAAGACTGTCACCTTTGTGGGTTCGAGTCTTACAAGTGGCAATGCTGAGGACCTGTCCCAATATGACCCTGGTTATTGAACGGGTATGTAAAACCCCAACTTTCACCTTTCAGAAAAAAACCCTGCCACTTGTGGCAACACACCTGGTTTCATGTGTTTTATAAGAGTATCCATATAAGGAAAAGGTATTTAAAGTGTACTAATGCCCTTAACAAATTTGAAATTATAAAAATATTTTAAATGGTATTTATAATGGATTGTTTTTTTTACCATCTCTTTCACCACAGTGTATGGGTAATAGGGAGAGGTAGTGTTGATGATATGGGTACAAAACAATGTGTACCAAGAGCACTTCACAGTTGGTTGCCATTTGACATTCACTTCATGTTCAGACAGATTGACATAGTTTATACGGATGCAACAATTCTGCTCATCACATAATTATTAATATGGCCTTCCTATCACTTTAAATTATCTGCATGGAAAACTTAGTCCTAATTTTAGTAAAGATATTACAGTGTGTATTTTATCATATAAAATTTATTTTTTACTAAAGTAAGTTTTTCCTTGACATTGTGTTGCCATTTGGCATGCACTAAAGTACGTCTGCATGTTCAGAGATATTGACATAGTTCACGCAGATGCAACAATTCTGCTCATGGTGTACTTGTTATCTTGGTCCTCTGATCACTTTAAAGTATCTACATTCAAAACTCAGTCCTAGTATAAGTAAGGTTATTACAGTGTGAACAGTTGGAATTGATGTAAAAATGTTTTGATCATTCACCTGTTGTTTTACAGTTTAAATATAGATTAATAATATTGGCTTTCAGGGAGTCAATTTATGTGCTTTTTCTACCGATATTGCTATGTAAAAGTCATTGTTGAAGAACAATTTAAATAACATTAAATGTTATAGTATGTAATGATGGTGTTTGTTAACTTCATCAGGCTGACATTGAAACATTCCAAAATCGTATAGTTAACTCTTGTGTAGATGCAAGTCAAAAGACTATTTACTGTAAAGAATGGACAAGTGTTATTCCTGGCTGGAATGATAAGGTAAAGGATCTTCATCACAAAGCTTCATTCTGGCATAACACATGGAAATCATCTGGTTGTCTTAAGACAGGTCTAATTGCCAATATCAGACAGAGTACTCACTCTTTACAATACTAAAAAGGCAAAACGTTTAAAAGACTTTACACTGGTAAATAGATTACCAAGTGAAATGACAAGTAATAACTATGTTAACTTTTGGAAAGATATAAAGAAGTTGAATGGCAAATGTTGTAAACTACTGGGTATGGTTGAAAGCACTGTTGGTGAATTGTTCAAATGCACATATTCTTAACTAAAAAACTGTGTCATACAGGAAAAATAAGGGGGCATGAAGGTGCAGTAGTAACACACCTGCCTCCCATCTCTGACATCAGGGTTAGAATCCTGGCCCAACCCTCAAGTTGGAAAGCTGGTAGTTGCTTACCATTGGTCAGCAGTTTACAGTACAAAACCTTGGCCAACTGCATGTTTTAGTTTCCTCTGCCCTTTCAACTACCCGTCGCAAAATAATTAATAAAGTACTAGGCATAACGAAAACACTAAACAAATAAATGCAGTAAAATGAAGTAGATATTCTTTTAAAACAAATTGCTTAGGATATAGGTTCATTGTGTGCCAAAAATATGTTACTCTGACCATAATACAACTGTTATGTGTGTCAAAAGCCATTGCCATACTTAAACAGGCTAAAAAAGATAGTAATTGTAATTAGACTACTGATAATATGATTCATGAATATACTAAGCTGTTTATGTATGTGCCATTTTATCTTTAAAATTATGATTACTCTTGGGTATGTTCCTAGAAACCCTTTAATATCAAAGATTGTAGCATTTTCAAAATCAGCGAAAGAGTCAGCTAATGACATGGGTTACTACAGAGGAATTGCCTCAAGTTCAGTTATATTAAAAGTTTCGGACAAAACTGTTATTATGCTACATTCAAATGTATTGTTGGTGGCAGAGTGGTAACACTCTTGCCTCCCACCTCTGCGGCCGGGGTTCGATCCCCGTCATGGCCGTAAGTGGGAAAGCTGGTAGTTGCTTGCCGTTGGTCGGCAGTTTACAGTACAGAACCCTAGCGAACTATATGTACTGGTTTCCTCTGCCCTTCCAACTACCCGTCGTGATATGACCTGTACAGTGTTGAAAGCGACGTAAAACCGCAAATAAACAAAATCAAATGTATTGTTTACTTCTGATATAAATAATGGGTTTTAAAATAAGCACTCTACACCTCTGTGCACATTCGTGATTGGAGAAATAAAACAATACTACAAAAAGGTTAATTCAAGTGTGTACTTATTAATGCTAGATTCAAGTAAAGGTTTTGGTAGGGTAAACTATGTTAAGCTGTTTCATATGTTGATAAGAGCCTATGTGTGCTGACAGTGAGAACACTGATTTTTATGTATGTCCAACAACTAGTGTCTGTAGAATGGGGAGTTTCCTGAGCTCACAGTCTCGGTGATTAATCGTTGTAAAACAAGATGGAGTTTTATCACATTTGCTTTTTACTATTAATATTGACAACTTATTTGAACAGTTGAAATATTGTGGTTTTGGTTGTCATGCAGGCAGTAACTTTGATTATTTATTTATTTGGGGTTTTACATCGCTTTCAACACTGTACAGGTCATATCAGGATGGGTAGTTTCGTGGACAGAGGAAACCAGTACATACAGTTGGTCAAGGTTCTGTACTGTAAACTGCTTACCATTGGTAGGCAACTACCAGCTTGCCCACTTGAGGTGAGGCTGGGAACCAAACCCAGATCTCAGAGGTGGGACTTTTGAAGGAGCATTTGTTTATGCAGATGAGCTGAAGCACCTGTATCTAAAATGTAAGGAATATCAAGCTTGGAATAACATTATTTGGACTGTTGTGATGTAAACTTGTGAGAGCAATACAGATGCATGAAGTGTTAAGCATTTTTGAAAGCAGATCAGAATTAATTGATTATGTAGGCTTCTTGGAAATGTGATTGGAAGGGATGGAGTCATTGCAAAGGAGATGTGTCACAAGAGTTTACAACTTGGATTAAGTAACAAATATCTTTTCAATAAAGTGTGCTAAGTTGAACCTATTGCACCAATACAAACAAAAACTGATATATAAGCATACTAGAAAGCACATCTTCACTTAAGACGTCCAGCAGGGGGAGTTTTCTGAAATTTTGGAATTTCTTAATTATGCTTGTATCCAGAATCAAGATCTTTCCAAAGTGTGGTCACTTTGTCCTTGAACTAGGCCCTATCCATAATCGATTTCATAGAAATCTGCTGATTGAGTTATGTCAACAATAAAAGCCAAAGTCATTGCAAATACTTCAGCCCAGCATGTTGGTGCTGGGTAGGGCATTCCTAGCACGGTCAGTTACCAGAAGTGTTTATTTATTATTGACCATGCTGAATAACTAACTATACCTCTTCAATATCATTGCCAGCAGCACACCTCAAAATTACTCTCCCTAAGTATTCCCACCCCAGTTATTGGTTGACTGTATTGGACAAAGAATACCCCTTTAGTTTTTTTTGTAGATATGGTGCATTGTTCATAACTTGACCGCTTGAGAACAGCAGTCGCCTGTTATCGAAGGCGAGATATTATAAACTGTTAGTGGTCCGAATTGGTCACCTTTATCTTTCCAGACATCCAAGGTTATATATATTGGGTCTCAAAATTTATCAGATTGATTGCAAAAATTCCTGACCTTATGTTGGTCAGCGTGACCTTCCTTAAAGTAATAGATAATTTTAGTTTATAAATGTTATAATTGTATATCATGGCTTTGCTACTTGATTCTTGGATTGTTCTGTATCAGACATATAGTTATTATATTGTACATTTTAATGTGTAACTTTTCTTGTTATAAAAATAAATGGTGGATTAAAATGTTATTAAACCCACGTATATTCTTTCGTCTTGGACCCACTGGGGAACGATTGAATATGCGACCTCTGAAAGATTGGGTTTTATATGGATCAAACTAACTGATAGCTAATAGTGTTAGTAATGTTACACAAGGAAAAATTATATACCTTTCTCAGATTTGGCACTGTGTATCACATAAACAATATTTAATTAAAATGTAAATACATGTGTGGCAAATTGATTAGGTAAGAACAAAAAAAAATTGCTAATTTTAGCATTATCAATCAATCATAAAACAAATTGTATCACAAATATAATAATTATTCTGTAGTCATAAATCAGAGGTATTAGTCATGGTGAACTAATATCAGATTTATTAATAAAAAGTACATCAAAACTGATGCAAGAGAAAGTTTGTATATGAAAATTAAAAAAGACTACCAGTTTTACCAATACACATCAATTAAATTATTATAGAAAACATAATTTAACAAATTACGGAGCCCCTAATAGGACATGGTAAAATAAAAATTACACCATGTATTAAGTCGTGCGCATGAGATGATCTCTTGATAACGAGAAAATAAGTGGTGATAATGAGATGATCTCATTATAATGAGATAAATAGGACATGGTAAAATAAAAATTGCACTATGTATTAAGTCGTGCGCACAAGATGATCTCGTGATAACGAGAAAATAAGTCGTGATAATGAGATGATCTCATTATAATGAGATAATAAGTCGTGATAACAAGATCATCTCATGATATCAAGATGATCTGGTGATAATGAGATCATCATAAGTGCGCACCACTTATTTTCTTGATATCACAAGATGATCTTGTGCTCACTAGATAAAGTGGTGAGCTCCAGATGAAGTGGTGATAACGACTTAATAAGTGGTGAGCACTAGTTGATGTGGTGCTCACTACTTATTTTCTTGTTATCACAAGATGAAGTAGTGATCACCACATCATTTAGTTATAACCAGATCATCTCATGCTCACCACATCATCTGGTGATAACAAGAAAATAAGTAGTGAGCACCACATCATCTGGTGATCACTAGATGAAGTGGTGAGCACGAGATGAACTAGTGATAATAGAATGATCTGGTTAGCACCAGATTATGTAGTGCTCACTACTTCATCTGGTGATAACAACATAATAAGTGGTGATCACCACATAAACTGGTACTCACTACTTATTATGTCGTGATAACTACTTCATCTGGTGATCACCACTTTATCTAGTGAGCACAAGATCATCTGGTGAGCACGAGATGATCATGTGATATCAAGAAAACAAGTGGTGCTAACGAGATCATCTCATTATCACGACTTATTTTCTCGTTATCACGAGATCATCTTGTGCGCACGACTTAATACATGGTGCAATATTTATTTTACCATGTCTTATTAGGGGCTCCGTAACAAATGGCATTAGATCAAATGTAAATATTTTCTATGCATAGACTTTCAAGCATTTTTCTTCTCTAACTTAGCTGGTGTAGGACCCACTGCCCAAATCTTTCCTAACACACCTTTGGTACGACTGCTGATATCACTCTTTCTTCATTAATATACAGTTTATAAACAACTCATATAACACAATAAGCTTATCATTAGTAAAGATGAAACTCACCAGGAAATGTTGACAATGCCACAAGGAACAGATGATTGTGGTTATCTGGATCAACAAAGGAATACTTTAACAGTCTTTTATTTCCGAGTTGGGGGCCAGTTTTCAGTTTATATTCTTATACCTAAATAATCAATCGTCTCATTTCTTGATTGGATACCCTCACAATAGTGTCTGTAGTATGCCTAAGTTTAATTCCACATACTATAATCCAGAGCAGAAAAGAATGGACCTTTCCACGGTGTCAATCAAAATACCACAAATCGGCATATATCCTGTTTACTACAATGGCAACAACCAATCATTTCCTCCGATTTTCATCGGCGCCATTTTGAATCACAAAAACGTGGCCATTTTTAGGGACATATTATTGCTTTCTGACAATGGAACAAAAAAGAAACCACAGTGTAATTTCATAAAAAAATTACATCATCAATCCTACCTACTTTAAAATGTCTGAAATGTATATATATGTCCCCAAGCTTCCATTGCTTATATTTTACTGCAATGCACGAGGATTTGTTTTGATCAATAAATTGTTTATTTATTTATTTTATAATTTTTGTCACAATAAAGCAAATATACTTTATTATATATTTTCTAATTATATGCTACATCCAATCATTTAAAATACATGTTATTTCTCTTATATCTTGAAATACTCAATGTTTACGTTTCATTTCCCGCCATTTTCGCCATTTGTTTGTCAGAGAAGGCCTGACATGAAGACAACTAAAATACCGTAAACCAGGAAGTGGGCGTGGCCTATGGAATGGTCCATGTGGGGGGATGGTGACTTTAAAGGCCATGTGGTATTTTGGTAATATTTTGTCTGTTCATCTTTTTGACTGTTCATCTTTGACCTTGCCGTAGTGACATTGACCTTTTAAATCATATCTTGGATATATCCTAGAAACCATAAGCTGCAGGAAGCTGTCACTTGGTAGGTATGTTGAGAGAGTGTCTGTTTGCAACATCAACCTTGTATGGTCTATTTCGTAATGTATGATTTTCCCACCCTCCCAAGCCCAGTTTTTAGGTGTGTTTTATTTTAATGGTAACTAGAAATATGTTTTAATCTGTGTCTATATTAGTTAGAGGGAATTTCTGTGTCTTATATGTATTATATTATCCAACAAATTAACTGTGCTGTGATGTCATTGGTGTATACATATCAACACATTAAATTGTTGTATAGGTGCATTGAATTATGAACTGGATTTAGATTTAGTTTTATTTGTTGTTTTACGTCGCGTTCAACAGCCAGGGTCATATTGTGACGGGTAGTTTACAGGTGGAGGAAACCAGTGCATACTGCATTATAAACCACTGGGCATCGGCAAGTAACTACCAACTTTCCAACATGGAAGCGGCTGGCCTGAGATTCGAACCGGCGGCCTCAGAAGTTGGAGGGGAGAACTCTAACCGCTACACCACCGAGCCCCCGAATTATGAACTGGACCTCTTTGATTATGTTATGGTCACATTAACTTGTAAAGTATATGCTCTTAAACTCACTTGCTATTAATATTGTGGTGACCTGGATTATGATCTATTGAACTTTAACTTATGTTATGGTTACCTTAACTTGTAAATGTATTTCTTAAACATTTTTATTACTCCTGGGATGGTAGAGAATATGATACACACAAGTGAACTGTCACTACTTGGTCATTGTTATTGATCTATAACAGAGGGCAGATTATTCAATGTACAGAACACATTTTATTTATAGCAACTTGCAGTGTTTTCATCTGAAAATATCATCTGTGTTGGCTATGTTTTTATCTGTGCTGCCGAAAATACCATCTATGTTGGTGTTATTTTCATCTGTGTTGGCGAAAATATGTTATCAGTGGTGGTGGTAGTGGTGGAAATGTCATCTGTGTTGGCGAAAATATAATCTGTGTGGGCTGTATTTTCATCTGTGTTGGTGAAAATATGACTGTGTTGGTTACATTTTTGTCTGTGTTGGCAAACATATCATCAGTGTTGATGTGTATTGTCAGTCGCCAACACAGATATTTCCAACAAAAACAACCCACTGGTGGTGCTAATACTCTTTCGTAGATAGGTATTTTTTGCAGAGCTGTTGCAAGTTTTGCATTAAAATCCATATAGGAATGGCTGAGAAATCTGAAATATAAATTCAAGTTTTTATATACAGTCAAACCTGTACATGTGGCCACTCTCAAATAGAGACCACTTGCTAGTTGAGACTGCTTTTGTTCCCCCAAGGAAATTTGGATACAAAACATACCCCAAATAGTGACCACTCCTTAGTTGTGGCCACAGACTGCTAAAATCATTCCCATGGACACTGGGAATGGACAATGAGACTGGAAGCTAACATGGGCACTGATAATCAATGAATGGGTCATTGTTGGTGCATTGTCCCCATTGTCCATTTCCGCAAACATGTTCAATTAAAGGCCTCCACCTAACAATAAACACAGACTTAAAATACCAGCTTATTTTCTTTGATCGTTTAAAACAAGGGATTTGTATAATCTTTTTCAGAAAATGTGACATATGAATAGCTGGGAAGGAAAAGAGGGGTGTGTAATACCGATCACTGTGTTAGCATGGCATCTGGGTGCTATGTATGGCAAGCTTGGGAAGCCTTTGACTGCTACCTTAATGTTGGGTTCATAGTTCCAGTGTCATTCACCAGAGGGCAATGGTTGCCTCTGTTCAAATTTCTGGCGCCAATTGTTGTTTATGTGTTTTCTTTGGAGTGAATGGACGTGGAAATAAAAAATTTCTAATTCAGACTGTAGATAAATGGTTTTTAAAGTGTTTTTATGGACAGTTTTGTACATTTGTACCTAAAAAGGTGTGGTTATTTTATGGACAGCAGTGTATATTTGTACCTGAATAAAAAGGTGTGGTTATATCTAGTGTATGGAACAATACTGTTTAACGTGTGATACAACTCATAACAGGCCAGTAGGAAGGAGATGCTGGAAAGTGAGTATGGCAACCAACATAACATCTTCACAGGCACTTCTGGCTTCCTCTGCTGTAACGAGCATCCACACAAGCAACAGTCCATCAGCCAATGCCAATGTGGAAACTCCAGGCCCCAGTAACATTTCCATAGCTACACATTCAGCCCAAGGCTCAGGCCCCACTAGAACAGAAGAGCTAATACTTGCAGAGCTGCAGAAGTTATCCTCTAGAATGTCCAATATGGAGCAGGAAATGCAGTCAAAAACCTATATATCCACGCCCAAAAAGAGGAAGAAGGCCAAGCAGGTAAATAAAAGTAGGGAGCAGTCCATGGTGGGAGTTAGTGTACTTACAGACACCCAATCAACTATAAATGACAGTGTAGCAGATATAAATCAATTAGTGTCAGGACCCAGCACATTGATCAGGCCTGTAATTACAGTGGTCACATCTTCTTCCAGCATGTGCACTCAAGCGCGGGTGGTTACTACAACAGCTACAGGGGTGACAAGTGGATGTGTCAGACCTAGTACCCAAACCACTGATGCCTCATGTCAAGGAGGGCATTATAGACACCATATTCCCCAGGGGCCACGTCCTAGTAGTCAGCACACCAGTGGTCAGCAGCATGGCAAGTGGGACAGCTTGTCAGACCAGTGTGGTGTTCAATCCAGTGGTACAAACAGGGAATACACAAGCTGGAACTCAAGGAAGCCCTCAGGGAGTGCAGACAATAATCCTCAGCCCTCAATCAGTCAGCAGCAGTGGCCCATGGCAGCAAATCCCCAGTCTCAGTGTATGTGTGGGAGTGGTCGCATGGGGACACAAACAGGACTTCAGCAATCAGTCCGAAGCAGGGTGCAACCACTCAATTGTAATCAACAAGGTTGGAATCAAACACCAGTGCAGGCGAATTATG
Organism: Sabellastarte sp. h YS-2021; assembly: GCA_964017235.1. Lineage (NCBI taxonomy): Eukaryota > Metazoa > Annelida > Polychaeta > Sabellida > Sabellidae > Sabellastarte > Sabellastarte sp. h YS-2021. Next base: position 93,751,920 of record OZ024933.1, on the reverse strand, counting down.
CAGATGTAGGAATACCGGCATTGCAGCACAGTAATGACCAGGTGCTCATACCTTCCATCCAGGCCTTACGGACAACAGCAGTGGATCAAGACCTAGTACAGAGGCGGCTGACTGAACTTCACCAGCAGGCCCTACCCCAGCAGACAGGTAACAATACTCCTCAGTTATCACAGCAAGATACATAGCATAAACAGCCCAGTAAGCCCAAAGGGAAGAAGGACAACGTCGAAGTGGTTTGGCCCCAAGACTGTGCCTTTGTAGGGCATTTACGCGCTAGGCTGACTTATGAGCAGCTGAACCAACCTCAGTTTGTTTTGGGGTTCCTTAGGTCGGTTCAAGAGGAGACTAACACCCTTATCCGCAGCAATATGGTTGAATACCTTACAGAACTCTTTCAAGATGTGTGTGACATGGGGTGGGTGTCTGCTAAGGGAGCACATCTAGTAGTGATGAGTAAGATGGAGGAGGGGCTAGTGACATGGCAGGACTTCAAGAAGGTTAATAAGATCAGGAAAAGTTACGTACGTTCCAGTTTTACATCTAACAGCAGCAGTACTCAAGAGTATTCAGGCCCCAACTCCAAGAAAGGGAACAGGAAGCAAAGTACCATCCCATGTAAGGAATTTAATTAAGGAAAGTGTCAAAAGAACTATGATCATGAAGTAGGACTGATTACTCACAAGCATATTTGTAATTATTGCCTCTACTCATTGAATAAACAGTACAATCACTCAGAAAATGTGTGTAATAGGAAGCGTGCAAACAACGGGCAGGGAGTGCACCAGTAGCTAAAAGTAGTTCACTACTGAGTGCCAGTGTAATCAGTGTTATAGAAAATAATGAACAGTGTATTGATAGTAGTGTAATTAAAGAAAATGAAACAGGTGGTGAATGTATTCCTAGTAGCAATTGTGCTACAGGTTCTGGTGTTGACTTCTCTTGTACTTGTAAATGGGGTCCATGAGAGTTTTGTGGTGGAAGATCTTGGTCAAAATCATTGGGCTTCTGTTCCAAAAGCGTGTATTGCAAAGTTAAACATTAAAAATATGGGAAAAAAGTGCAGGGATCTTGAACTGTATCTGCAGCAGCAAGTCCAACACACTGGCTTCATCCCTCTTTCACCACTTCAGTTTGGCCACATCAGAAATTGTAGCACCTGTCAGGTAAATAAGAAATGGCTCCAGCAGCCAGTGAAATTGTATGAGTATGTGAAAAGCTTCAACTGTCCCAATTTTTTAGGTGCCAGAGTCCAGGTAAATTTTAGTATGAATGTGGATCTTATTGATCGCCTTGCCGCCTCCAGTTGGGACTGGCAACTCCCACTGTTTCTCAGGTTTGGTTTCCCTATGGATTTTAGGGGTAACTACTGGGATCTGAGAAATAATGGCAGTTGCCACACCTCGGCTCGAGACAATCCGGATCATGTTACGGTTTATCTTGAAGATGAAATACAACATGGAGCTATTTTTGGTCCTTTTCACCAAAAACCCTTTGGGGGAGATAACACATATCTCACCCTTCATTACCAGGCCAAAGCCTGATAGCGATAAGAGGAGAGTAATTGTAGATCTTTCCTGGCCGGATAAGGAAAGTGTCAGCTACTTCACTAAAAGCAATGAATACTTGGGTACAGCATTTAAACTCAATTATCCATCAGTGGACACATTTGTAGAGAGACTTCGTAGCCTGGGTAAAGGCTGTCAAATGTTCAAGTTAGATTTATCAAGAGCGTTTCGGCAATTGAAGGTGGATCCTGGGGACTACCTCCTCCTTTGCTTAGAATGGCAGAATTCCTTTTATCTAGATACATGTTACGCTTTTGGACATAGGACCGGATCCATGGGATGTAGTAGACTAAGTGATTTCTTGAGGTATTTACACTCAAAGAGTGGTTTTTACTTGCTCTCCTACATTGATGATCTTTTGGGGGCAGAGATCCCCAGTAGAGCACAAAACAGTTATGACACTTTGTTTAATTTGTTACAGGATCTTAGAATCCCTGTAAGTAAAGCAAAAGTGTGTTCTCCCTCTACCAAAATTGTATGCTTAGGTATCCAGATCGATTCTGAAAAAGCTACCATGTCTATCCCTGATCAAAAGCTTCAAGATATTTTGAAGAATTGTAGGGAATTTATAAAACTCAAAAGGTTTACAAAGAGGCAGTTACAGAGTCTCATTGGTTCATTTATGTTTGTGCACAAGGTTGTTAAGCCTGCAAGGTACTTTGTTAACCGATTGTTGGAGACATTGAGAAGTATGTCTCAAGTTAGTAGCATGACAGTAGAGATTAGGCGTGATGTCAACTGGTTCTAAAGTTTCATGGAGCACTTTAATGGTACTTGCTCTTATTTGTATACACCAGTCCAGTGCAATGACATTATAGAATTTGACGCCTGCTTGACAGCCTTAGGGGCTAGATTCAATAACCAAGTGTACCAATACCAATTTAAAGACAATGAAGTACCGTGTTCATTCTCTATTGTACATCTAGAGATGTGGAATGTGTTGATAGCATTAAGGGTGTGGGCCAATGAATGGAACAATTGTTCACTGGTTATTAAGTGTGACAATGAGGCTGTGGTCAGTGTGGTTAATTCAGGGGTCACTAGAGACGGTGCTTTGGCTGCTATGGCCAGAAATATTTGGCTGACCACAGCCAGTCACAACATTAAGGTCAGGCTGGTTCACATTCCAGGTGTCAACAATGAGTGTGCAGACCTTCTGTCTAGGTGGGGAATTACCAAGTGTAACTTTGAAAAACTTGTAACAAATATGTAACTAACCCTGTGTGGGTACAGATCAAAAACTGTCACAGGGTAATTGATGTAAACATATGAGGACAATACCTCTGTTCTGATCATTGTGTAAGTACTGGTTGTAACTGTGTTTTGTAGGTCTCAATAGCACTTATGATGAATTAGTGTCCAGAGCAGCCTCAAGAATCCAGCTAGCCTATCGTCCTAAGACCAGATCAACCCATATGTCCCACCTCACATTATTTCTCCAGTTCTCCATGTACACTGGTTTACCTTTCCCCCCTTCTTCTTCCTCCACAGTACTTGCCTTCATTGAATTCCTTCAAGCAAATGGCCTTTCCCCCTCCTCCATCTCTGCTTACATTCACTCCCTTCGTTCAAAATTCAAAATTCTAGGACTTCCTCTTTCCTCCCTCTCCCACCATTCTGTCTTCTTAGCACTTAGAAGTTTGTCTCTTAATGTCCCCCACCTCAGACGAGTGAAAGGTATTTTTGATATCCCTGCTCTTCACTCGATTATTTCTGCTTGCCTCAACCTTCCTCTTGGTTTTGTTTATGCTCCTTTGTTCCTTCTGGCCTTCTTTGCCTTCTTGAGGCTTTCCAACATAGTCCCTGTCTCCCCTTCCTCCTTCAGTTCTCTCACTCACCTTTGTCGGGGCGATGTTATTTTTCACCCCTCCTTTGCAACTATAATCCTAAAATGGTCCAAACCCCTCCAGGCTGCCTCCCAGTTTGCTACTGTTCAAGTTCCTGTGCTAGGGTCTTCCCCCCTATGCCCCATTTCCTCCCTTAAAACCATGTTTCACAAATTCCCCCTTCCTGTAAATGCCCCACTGTTTGCAGTCCCCCAGGGTAAGGCCTTTACTGTTCTCACTCAAGGCAAAGTCAGAAAAACCCTTTCAAACATCCTCTCCTCCATTGGCATTGATCCCTCCACCCACCCCTTTCATACATTCCGACGCTCTGGGGCGTCATTGGCATTTAATTCTGACGTGTCTCTTCAAGCAATCCAGCATCAAGGAACTTGGACCTCAGACGCTGTGTGGAACTACATCATAACCAACCCCCAGCATCAGTCCTCTGTATCAACCACTTTTAAAAATCTACTATACCTTCAGTAAATACTTGGCTCTTGGGTGGTTATTAACAAGTAAAACTTCTTATACATGTTAACAATTGTAAATACTAATGTCATGAACTCGTGTTTTACTAAGTTAATGCAATTGTCATGCAAAGAAAGGTATCATAGACATGTGTACTTTATTTACTTTGGCATCTGTATGAGTACTTTATGCAAATTGTTCTGTGGGATTAAACTGTATTGGTGATTAGATTGTAAACGGCTTCTAACAAGTAACACTGTGTTATCAGTAGAAAAAATTATTTAGTTAGTGGATGTTTTAGTTAACCTGTCTTAGTATCTTAATCTTGTGGTGTGGTTTTAGTTGTAACTCGTATTTAGGTATCTAGATGTTATCTGTGTTAGAAGTGTATGTTTTAATAAATAAAATAATTTTTTCCAACTCTGTGTCTCAGTCTTGGCTTCTCAGCTTGTGGATGAAAGGAAAACTGAACTGGCTGAACTTTGCAAGGACTATTCACCATAAGACATTTACAATGTGGTCTCTGTAAAATGGGAAAATACAACAAACTAGCTTTAAAAGGGTATAAAAAATAAAGGAGAGGTTTAAGCAGAATTAGTAATGACCAGTTTTTTAACCTAAACTGTCTTCCACCTGTTACATGTACTTGTGTACATTTTGTATTTTGCAAATAATCATTTTAGACCAATTAACATGATTCCACAGAGACAGTAAATTTTACCACTATTCTTTTATTTGCTTCATTGGGACAGATCTCTAAAATTCTAATGTCAAACAGAGTAAGGATTGCAATGCCTAATGAATGGAGAGAGAAATTCAATGAAAGGAATGGAATTCATACGATGGTAATGGTAAAGACTGACCCCTACGAAAGACCATTTTTGGCAGAATTATGGGAGACGGAAAAAACCCTCACAAAATGATCTCTCAGGAGAAAACCCCTCAGGAGAAAACCCCTCAAAAGTCTTCTGTGGAGAAAACCCCTCACCCTATTTTGGGGCCTGTGGAGAAAACCCCTCACCCTATTTTCAGGCTTGTGGAGGAAACCCCTCAACTTTATAAAAAGCCCTAATTTTGGAATTTTGACATTTTTATTTAACTTGTATTCCAACCCCTCGGCCTATTTTCAATACTTGTGGAGGAAACCCCTTTTTTATTTAACCCTATATTTTTATTTCATTTGTACTCAAACCCCCACCCTGTGGATAGAAGCCCTCAAGTTTGTAAAAAGCCCTCACATTGGAATTTTTACATTTTAAAAAACTGTTGTCCTTTATTGTAAAATCTGAAAATATATACAAAGAATGCTCTTCTTTGAAATGTGCCAGGATTGCACGGCTCAGGTGATTGATCACTTTGAACTGAAGATGAATGTTATGTTTTGGTCTATTGTCTCAAAACTTAAAAGAAGCCCTAAGAAGATTATTGGGGAAGTCCTGTTAAAAAACTGTTGTCCTTTATTGTAAAATCTGAAAATATATACAAAGAATGCTATTCTTTGAAATGTGCTCAGGATTGCACTGCTCAGGTGATTGATCACTTTGAATTGAAGATGAATGTTATGTTTTGGTCTATTGTTTCAAAACTTAAAAGAAGCCCTAAGAAGATTATTGGGGAAGTCGTGTTCATTGAAACATACTCAGGATTGCACTGCTCAGGTTAGTGATAAAGGCCTTAAATATAATTAATTGAAACACTTAAATTAGATCAATGAATTATCAATTGCAATACATGAGGTCTCCAGTAATTATAAATATGGGCTATATTTGTTTATATCTCATTAGCATCCTACAGTTCTAATTCTAATTGTAATTCTAATTTGACTTTTATAGCGCTTAATCTCCACTGAGTAGTGGACTCTAAGGCACAACAAGACCATAGCAATAGGCAAATTCAAAGTCCAGGGACAAAAAACAGGTCGACACCACAGAGAAGCCATAAGAAAAGTGAGCTAAGGAGGATAAGCCTTTGTGTAGAGATAGGTTTTGAGCTTCTTTCTAAAAGAGGCAATAGTGGGTGATGCACAGATGACTTCAGGGAGTGAATTCCAAACAGTGGGGCATCAAAGGCAAAACTGAAGCCAAACTGCTTAGTGGACTTGTGAATTGTGAGTTGAAATTTTGGTACATTGAGGAAATTGCCAACACTCTGACTGCGTCTAGTATTGTAAGTAGTGCGGTATGTGGATAGATGTGGAGTGAAATATTTAGGGAAACCAGTATGAATGAACTTGTACACCAGGGTAGCCAGTTTGAACTCTGAGCGAAACTGAATAGGGAGCCAATGGAGTTTCCTGAGTACAGGTGTTATATGAGTGTATCTACACGAATTTGTGACAATTCTAGCAGCACAATTTTGAATTGACTGTAATCTATGGAGACTGGCTTTAGAGAGACTCCTAAAAAGTGAGTTACAGTAGTCCAACCGACTACTAACAAAAGCATTGGCAACCGACACAGCTGCATCCTGAGTCAAGAACTGCCTGATATTTCTAAAATCCCTCAGTTGACAAAAGCAGCCTTTACAAACTTTCTGTACGTATTTTGAGAAGGAAAAATCAGACTCGTTGGGGTGAAGGGGGTTGCCCAGGATATCAATTGGGAAACAGGCACTTAACCTTTCTCTCTACTTCTTGGAGCCAAAAAGTATGAACTCAGTTTTATCAGGATTGAGTTTAAGTTTGCTAGCCGACATCCATTCTTTTACATCTTGAAGGCATCTATTCAACTTATCAAAGGCAGCAGAGGCATTCCTGTGTGAGAGATGGACATAGAGTTGTGTGTCGTCTTCATAAAAATGGAAGTTTACACCTTTGTGTCTACCAATCAGTGTGCTAAGGGGAGATGTGTACAGAGAAAATAGGAGAGGACCCAAAACAGAACCTTGAGGTACGCTGAACAGGAGTTTTTTTTAAGTTATACAATGTGGAACCAATCTTTACACACTGATAGCGTTCAGTTAAATAAGAAGAGAACCATTTCAAAGCTGAACCGCCAACACTGAACCAATCCAGAAGACAGCCAAGGAGAGTGGAATGATCAATAGTATCAAAGGCAGCCGAAAGATCTAGAAGTACCAAGGCAGTGGCTTCACCCCGAGATAGTGACAAAGGAATATCATTTTTGATGGAAAGCAGAGCCGTCTCAGTTGAGTGACCTGACTTATATGTAGACTGGTATGAGTTATCCAAGTCATGTTGATGAATGTGATCAACCAGCTGTTTAGCAACTACACGCTCCACCAGTTTAGAAATGAAGCTAAGTCCAGATACTGGGCTGTAGTTTTTCAAGTCCTCAACAGGAAGAGAGGCCTTCTTGATAAGTGGAGTGACTACAGCTTTTTTGAAACCGTCTGGAACCAGTCCCTCACTGAGTGAACAATTGGCCAACTTGGTTATCGATGGTAGAAGGATGTCCATGCATTCCTTAATAAGGAATGTGGGTAATGGGTCCAACAAGCATGATTTGGTGGGTGATTTACTGATTATTTTTGCAATTTCATCTTGAGTGACTTGAGTAAAGACTGTTAGTTTCGGAGGGTCAAAGGGCGGATGTACAGTGTTACAAGACTCAGATGAAGAAAAACTCTCACAAATTTTCATGATTTTATTTGAGAAAAAAGTAGCAAAGCGATCAGTCAATGACTTTGAGGATTCACAAGAGGGAAAAGTTGTTGATACATGTAGTAAAACCAAAATGGAAATTATTAAGAATAATAAAGGTGGAGTTAAGATCTGTCACTTGGAATACATGTACACCAAGAAAGCTACAAGAAAAGCTAAAATTCAGTGGGAGTGCTCTCAGAGAACATCCAAAAGCTGCAAGGCATAACTGTACACCACACTGGATGTAAGTGTTCGATAAATAATAAAGTATAATAATATATAATTATATCTTAATATCAGATGGTTAAGATTATCTTTTAAAATATTGAATAAATAAGACAGCAAAAAGGATTAAGATTATCTTTTAAAATATTGAATAAATAAGACAGCGAAAAGGATAAAAAATAGAGAAATTGAAAGCCCTTTGCATGGACCATTTAAATGGCCGAAAAAGTTTGGTGGAGTTTCTTCAGGCAATTGGACACTGTATTCGTATACACAAATGAATGGCAATGCTAAAATCTTTCTAGATCAATGTATAGTATGATGTACTTTTTTCAGCAGTTACATGTAAATAACACATACATCTATTAGTATATCAGTATCAAAGTGCTATATGATTTTGTTATGTATGACTTCTTCTGTGTTGTATATGATTTTCTATGTGTAAATGAATGAATATGCCATATTTCCAAAATAAGGGCTTTTTATAAAGTTGAGGGGTTTTCTCCACAAGCCTGAAAATAACGTGAGGGGTTTTCTCCACAAGCCCCAAAATAGGGTGAGGGGTTTTCTCCACAGGAGACTTATGAGGGGTTTTCTCCTGAGAGCTCATTTTGTGAGGGTTTTTTTCCTGGATTCGTTTTTATACACAAGTTTGACTGTATTCTTATGCTTCTACATACATGAAAGGGGCCACGGTGGCAGAGTGGCAACACTCTCGCCTCCCACCTCTGAGGCCATGATTTGTTTTCCGGCACGGCCTCAAGTGGGAAAGCTGGTAGTTGCTTGCCGTTGGTTGGCAGTTTACAGTACAGAACCCTAACGAACTGTATGTACTGGTTTCCTCTGCCCTTCCAACTACCCGTCTTGATATGACCTGTAGAGTGTTAAAAGTGACGTAAAACCCCAAATAAACAAAAAAATAAATCTACATACATGACAGCTTTTTGGCATTATTTCTTTAAATAAGGAATTGCTTTAATTAATTTGCTCATACAAAATGGTGGATAGTAAAAAACATATAAAAACATATCTCATAAGACATATATTTAAAGAAATAAATCATTCATGAAGATGATAAATATAATCCTTAACATAATATTATAATTTTATTCATGATCTATTTTCTTATTTGTCATTCATGAATTTATCGTTTATCTATTGCTCACATGTTTATAAATATGTGTATTCATTGTATTTATCGCTAGATTTGTGTAAGTACAGAAGTAAAATATATGCAGGTAAAACTATGGTTGAAAAAATAAATATCGCGAGAGAATGGAAAAGAGTGGAAAGGTGATGTACGTATTCATTTAGGCCATCATAAAATCATGCAGACAAACATAAATTGTTGATAGTTATACTGAGACAGACCATCATAAACTACTGTTTTACTGCAGAGTTATGTGACAACCCACTTTTGCACATTGAGAGACATGAGAATTGAAAAAATAAGTCTGTAAAAGTTTCAATTACTCGTGTTTGTGTTGACACTTATACTAAAGGTGGTCGGTAAAATGTCTTTGTATGGACACACCAACCAATTAAATTTACCATAATATTAACCTTCTATTTTTGTAAATCAGTTAACAGAATTTCTATGGTTTAATCTACTGTATTACAACCTCCCTTGATGTCAAAAATGGAGGAATTTGTAAAAAAGTTGGAAAATATACTACTATATGACATCACAGAGATTATTTCACATTGTATTTTACACACCTTGTTGCTAATGCCCTAAGCACACTAAGGCAGTATTGCTTTAGTTTAAAGGGGTTTTATATAACTCCTCATACCTGTCTATGCGGTGTAGCTTGATTGGTTCTGAGCACTGGTCCCATCTGAACACTGAAGTTAAGTAGCAGTGGGCATGGCTAGTAGTTGGATAGGTGACCATATGAGTTTATAGGCCATGTATGAACAGATACATAGTGACTCAGATGATCACTTCAATTGTGGTCCCAATATCTCCGAAAAAGGTACTAGGTGAGAAAATAATTCAATTGATCCGTCTATAGGGATGTAAATGAATTATTCCTTGTGAAAACTGGGGTTTATATAGACCACTAACATCTTTGAGTATGACATTCTAGGAAGGTTCGGGGTATGTTAGTTAGCAATAGTTGTGACCTATGGAAGAGCTACATGATGAGTGGTCAGGTGACATGTGGGAGTGCAATTAGGGGCTTGGCCTATGTCCTTTGCAGGTCCTGGGCAGGTCAGAGACAGATGCTGGACACATAAGGGAGTAATGCTTGTCATTCACAAAGCGACCCTATATATCCCGGGAGAGATTTGGGAGGGAACAGTAACAAAACTGTAATAGAGGTGTGTTGCTTAGTTTCACATGGGGTACAGCATTCCTCTTCTGTTCTTCCTTCCTTCTGTAAGCACCAGAATAAAGTACTGCCCATACTGTAATCAGGGTATAGTCATGATACTCCTGGTACAGCAAATCTTGTAATGCACATCATGGAGCAGTACATTGAAATGCTCTGTATTTAAGACTGCTTTATTTGTGCACAAATTGGTAGAAAGTGATCATCCTAAATGTTTTGAACCTTTTCTTAAACCTAGACATAGTATCTACAATACATGTAGATGTCAGCTGAAGGTGTGTTGCTCGAGGTCCCTCACTTAGCCTCATCAGTACATAAGTTAACTAACCATTTTGGCCTCAGCTTTGCATATGAAGCTCCGAAATATTTGGAATGATTTGCCCAATGATGTATGTTCAGCCACTTCTCTCTTCTCACCCAGAAAGAAGTTGAAAACCTATCTCTTTGCGAAAGCATACCCACCCTAGTTTTTTACTTTGTCCGGGTATATCTGTGGGGTGCTGACCCCTGCTATATCTCTGGTTATATGTTTATGGATTTCTGCTTTTCTGTATGATATGCCTAGAGTATGTCTTTAGATGGAGATTAAGCTCTATAAAAGTATTATTAGAAGTATTAGAATTAAAATTGACACACTGTGATCATTATGCAGATATTTACATTGTTTATACAGGAAGCTAAACACAAATCTTTGCCATGCACATATACATGGAAAGTTGTTTTACTTAATTTCTCAAACCAAAACTGTCTGTGGGAGGTGGGGGTTAACATTGGCAACGCCATTGATCACGCTTAATATGTATTTTCTTAGCAGTTACAAGGCTACATATAGGTTGAGTAAATAAGGGGAAATTTGAGCAAAAGCACAACGTCATTTGACAAAGTTAATGTCAATGGGAGGCAACGTAGATACAGGCATAGATAGGCGGATTAAGTGATGAAATCATGCAGTAAAAAAAATAAAATATTAAACTTTAAAAAAAAACCCAGGCCGTTACCAATCAGCATTCAGCTAACAAATCCCAAATAAATAAAGGGTGTTCGTAGAATCAACGTGCAATATGGGAATTGACAACAGTGAGTTCAAGTGATTAGTCTGATGAAACATTTACTTTTTCTTCTGTTTTTATTGCTTTTGAGTTGGCTCTGGCTTTTTATTTCCTCAGATACTTTTGTGATCTTTGTCACACTAAGACGTGAACTTTAATAGATTGTTATTCATGAAAATGTCATCTATCATAAAAAGGTTGCATTATATCGAGACAGCTGCTTTACTTGCTGGACAAAAGCATACGGATAACATAAGCTTGAATTAGTAAGGGAGTAATAAATCTTGAGATTATTTGATACATAGGTATAAATTTATATAAATTTGAAAAAAATATCACTTGCGTATAGTAGTCTGTCCAAGTCTACAAAATAAAGAGAATTATATTTAATCTCGTACAGACTAGACTGTGGACAGACTACTTTTTTCAAGTGAAGTTTTTTTTTTTTTGTTTACATTAAATCTGCAAAATATCAAGTGATACATCACAAGCTAAAATATACAATGTTGGTATTTTTGTTTATTGTGATGTCTTAAATGTCTTCTCCAACCAATATTTGGAATGTTTTTCTTATGTCCAGGCATATATGTGATTTCCGGGTGCGTTAATTAACAGAAGTCCCTCGATATATTACACTATCCTGACGTGGAAAAGATTTTTTCGTGAAAAAAAAACCCAGAAATTGCAAAGATTTCTGGAAACTTACCGAGATTTCCATAATTATTGTACAAACAAATACAGTGTACCTATAAGTCATATATTTATGTAAACCCAATATACATATATAATATATATGGTTAGATATAGTCATTAATTCATTTTGTGTGGTTAGATATATGCAAGTTAAAGTAATAAATAAAGTTATGCACAGGGGTACCGATGGCCGCAGATACCTCTTTCTCCGAGAGATAGTTTATTGGGAACAATTCTTGCGAAGGAATATTATTATTCAACATACCATTTCAAGAACTCTCATGGCTGTATTGTAATGTATCAGTACTTTGAGCAAAACCATCATGTATCATTATACTATCATTTATATTTTTTACTGCTATTAACTATGCCAGCTTACATACAATTGTGTAATTTGCGTATCAGTGTGAGGATGGAAACTTTACACTTTGGCTGTTAAAAGACTTTGTTGTTACAGTGAAATCATGAAAATCATGCTGACCTAAATTCCTGTTAGCAAGCCAATATATAGCCTGTCACTGTGGCCTAGTGGCTGACACTGTTGCCTAGTAACACAGTGGACATGGCCCATTGATCCCAGGTAAAGGCAGATACACAGCAGTGACTTTGATGACCACTTAAAATGATTGTCCTTTGTTACTGATTCCCATTCCCAGTTGCAGGCTGGAGAACAACCCCCGGGATATTGATAAATGGTGATCCTGGGATTTTCACTTATTTGAATGCTAGTCACCAGAGATCTAGGGCTGCACTTGTGCAGTTAGAATGTGTCAAAATAGCCTTTTGAGACCTGTAGTAAAAGGGATACTGCATTGAGTAAAAAAATAAAATATTTAGTGTTACTTTTCCAATCATTGTAATGCTGGGAGCTTTTTAAAATATTAATGCTGAATCAAACATCATCTTGCTTGGAGTAGGTACTGTCGAATTTAAGAAAGAAACTTTCTACAGAAACAGTATGAATACTGGTCAACGCATTTTTGACAGAATGGCATCATCTGTTCCTTATGCCAGAAAAGTTATTTTAAAAACAAATGCACAATGCCATAAACATAACCTCCTGGCCAGAGGTAATGGAATTGAAGAATATGATCATTTTATCTTCAATATGCAGCACTACCATTTAACAATGCTCAGCTACTATGATCATAGTTGTCTCAGTTCTAGACATCAGTGGCTGGTAGGACATTGGCAGTGTGACACTCAATCCTGTTTTTAGTTCAAACCCAGCTATTTGCCTTATGTGAAATTTTCTGAGGACCTACTGCAGGGGCGGATCCAACTTTTAACAAGGGGGGGGGGGGGGGGGGGGGGGGGGGGGGGTTCATGTGTAGGTAAGTAAAAGCTGCGAGGGGTACTGGACATCACATATTTCTAAAAGAGTTCTCATTAACACTAATTCATTCTGTGCACTCTTTCATTAAGAACTAAGAAATGGCCACGATTTCATCCATGCATGGATATTATTAAAACCAAGTATTGTTTGCATACCATTAATTTCAGGTTATTTTCATACAAAATTTGTTTCCAAAAACTTCAAGTAGGTTTTAAGTCTAATTTGACATCATAATTTTGGATGAATTTGGATCCAGTACAGGATTTTATTTTGAATCTATGTCTGTTGCTTAGGTTCACTGTAAGCCCCTATACATTTTTCAGTGAGAGGGTTCAAACCCCGCTGAACCCCCCTCTGGATCTACTGATGTACCGTGCCATGACCTGAACTGTTAAGGATGTAAAATATTACCACTTAGCTCCAACCGCTTATGCTTACTGTACAGGAGTAGATCTAGATCTTACCTTCTGATTGTGATATATCCCATGATACTTTTATTTCCAAACTTGGTTGTTGGCCCAACCAGTACTCTATGTTTCACTTCTTGATTCCAGACTATAAGTTCCAGTAATTTAGAAAGACTATAAAGGCCAGACCACTTGAACATATCTAGAAGCTATATATTTATCTACATATTTTGCAGATGTTCTTCTATATTTCTACCATTTAATAAATACTCATCTTTCACACTATTAACTTATATAACTTTGAATGACCTTTCAGTGCTTCATCAAATTGAAAATTGAACCCGAAAAGTTTTCTAAGATTCTAATACAACCTATGAGAACTCAATATGCCTGTGGTGTGCAAAAACCTTCAGCGATAAATCATGTGAACTAATATGCCCATTGTTCTATGTTTCCGAATAAAATCTTAACAGTTTGTGAAAAAAACCCACCCAGACTAAAGCTTTTTCCCATAATAAGCAAGTCAGTCTATATAAATCTCAAGATATGCAAATCACTTTGACAGATAAAAACCCAGATTGGGTATGTGTGATGTTTGAATTGTGAGGTTACCCAGAAAATATGGCAGAGTTCCACGTTTACAGGTGTATGTGTGAAAACAAAAACCTTACCTTTTATATATTTCATATATATAAATATTTCAACCAAAAGCCTCCAAGCTCACACATGGGCCCAAAATAAGGACTAGAGAAAATATAAAAGGGTTTAAAAGGATATAATTGTGGTTAAAGCGTGTGAAAAAGTAGCACTGCCAGTATGAATACACTATGTCTGGTAATTTTTAATTAAAGTTATATTTATATGTGGATTTGTAACGACATTGAATTGCAAATTTTAATTAGTAAATTAAATTTTTATTAGTTAATACCTTACCTAACAGACGATAGCTATTGTCCGGCGCCAGCCGGTCCTGCCAAACGCCAGAAAAAGACGTCCTGAGTTTTACCTGCGGCTGGACCGGTACACTCCAATCCACTCGCCAGGTGGCCTAGTTCCTGCTTCATTCGCCAGAGGGATGTGACGTCATAGCATCTTTTTCGTCCCAAATTAGTTTAATAGAAGCTGAAAAGCAGGGAAGGCCGGGTAGGAATCTCCCGTCTGTTAGGTAAGGTATTAACTAATAAAAATTTAATTTACTAATTAAAATTTATAAAATTTATTGCATTAATACACCTTACCTAACAGACGATAGCTAGAATAACTACCCAGTGGAAGGAGGGCAGCTTCCTCAGGACTAGAAGGAACTCTATAAATAGGCACGTAATCTCTGGCCTGGTTAACAAGGAAGCCAAAACTGCTCCTAAGGTTCCAAGCAGTGCCACTCCCCCCCTCCTTTTTTCCTTTCTGCTCTGAGAGGAGGAAGAGAGGAAGAGTTCAGTCCTAGAGATTCCAGTTACCCCTTAGAGTGGATAAAGGTCTCATACTCTGCGCCTTGGTCACCCAAGTAAAAAACCTTAAATGAAATTTTTTTAACTATTATGTACACTATTTACAGAATAGGAGCCAAGAAGGTTTATTGGTGGATTTGCTGGGCAGCCACCACCGGACCTAAATTGAAAAGCTCCGAATCTGACCAAGCAACATGTTTAAGGTAGAATTGAGTAAAGGTGTTCTGGGACTTCCAGTGGCATACAGCTAAGATCTGGTCTAGCGAGATGCCACCCTGAAAGGCTTTGGAAGCCGCAAAAGCTCTAACGTCATGTGCTTTTACCTGGTGAAGGGTTAGAGCCTCCTGATCTGATAGTTCATAACAAAGGATAACTGTCTGCTTAATCCAAGACGAGATTGTAGCAGGAGAGATATCCTTCGTGAAACCTTTTTTGAAGGAGACAAAGACCAGTTCTTTGCCTTGTCTGAGATCTTGTGTTTTGTTCAGATAGTAGCGCAGAGCTCTAACTGGGCAGAGTGACCTGTCCTCCTTCAAGGACTTATCCAGAGCAGGAGCCAGGGCTGGGATGACCACTGGAGCCACACACTCTGGACCCTCTTTGGTCAAGTGGTTCTTAGCCAAAAAACTTGGAGAAGAGTAAAGGGACACCTTTGATCAGTCGGTTTGATGTCTAATATTTTTGTTCAGCCAAGCGTGTATTTCACGCCTACACTTACCAGAATCAAGAGCTAGGAGAAAACCGTTTTAAAGGTCAAATGCTTTAAAGAGGCCTTTCTGGGAGGTTTGGTGAGTTGATGCAAAACCAAGGAGAGGTTCCAGGAAGGAATCCCTCGGCGACCCTTTGGTCTATCTCTATAAAAACTGTCCAAAAGGCGAGTTAAGTTTTCATCCTATCTCACATTCAAGGAGGAATTACCTAATTTGTCCGCAATGGCTGATCTGTAACCATCAATGGTACTGGGCTGGAGATTCTTCTTCTGGAAAAGATGTAGGAGAAAATCTGCTATTTGTTTGACAGATGGAGACCTGAAGTCCACCTGACTTGTTTCACACCATCTGACAAAAATGGACCATTTTGCCGCATAGACTGTTCTGGTTTAACTTCTTTGAGGAGCCTCAATTCGTGACGCCACCGGACTAGAAAAGCCCTGCTCCTTGATTGCCTCGGCTCTAGGAGCCAGGCGTGAAGGTTTAGATTGTCCAGATTCCTGTGACGAGCCTTGTTGAATAGCTGTGTCACTAGGTTGGGATGATTGGGTAGGCAAAGAGGGATCTGGGACGACAGTTCCACCAGATCCCAAAGCCATGGCATGTTGGGCCAACCCGGAGCTATTAGGATCACTCTCTTGTAAAGATGGTCCGATAGTTTGCTGACCACCTTGCCCAGTAATGACACTGGGGGAAAGGCATACATGTCCAGGTTCTCCCAAGAGACTGTTAGAGCGTCCACTGCCAACACATTGGGGTCCGGCACTGGAGACACGTATTGGGCTAGTTTGCAATTGTACTTTGTTGCAAACATGTCCACTTGGGGAAGGTGCCAGGTCTGAACCAGAAGGTTGAAACCTCCTGATGAAGGGACCATTCTGTCTGAATGATTTTGCCCTGACGAGACAATTTGTCTGCAATCACATTTAGATGACCAGGGATGTGCCTGGCCCTTAGAACAACCTGTCTCAGATTGCACCAGCACAGGAGTGGCCATAGAAGGGCACAAAGTGAGCCTGACCTCATACCTCCCTCCTTGTTGATGTATGCCACAACTGTGGTGTTGTCTGTGGCAACTAGAAGTACTTTTCCTTGTACTAAGTGCTGGAATATTTTTAAGGCCAGCAAGACAGCTTTTAGTTCCAGGAAGTTTACATGAAGGTGACTTTCTGGAACTGACCAAGTGCTGCTTGCTTTGAAGTCGCCTAAGTGAGCACCCCAGCCTTCTTCTGAGGCGTCTGTAAAGATTTGAATGGCATGATGCAAAGGGTGCAGAGGCTGGCCTAGCAGGAGATTCGTCTCCGTGGTCCACCATAGAAGGTGCGGGTGAAGGGGCCTTGGGATTGGAATCTCTTTCTCTAGAGATTCTGGGACCCTCCTATGTCTTTTGAGGTGCCACTGGATGGGTCTCATGTGGAGTCTCCCCAGGAACACCTGTTTTTCTGTTGCTGTAAGCAGGCCTATTAGTGACATGAAGTTCCTGACTCAACAAGTTGGGCTGGCCATGATAGACTGCACCTTCTGGAGAATCGATTCCCAACGGTTCTGGGTCGGTTTTACCAGTCCATGTGAGAGGTCGTATTGGTAACCCACAAATTCAAATACCTGCTTGGGTTCCAACTCAAAGGGCGAGGAGGGATTGGGTGCCCTGGTGGCAGGATTCTTTGGTAGGGGCTCGAATTCACCAGTCGTCTAGGTACTGGTGGATCCTTATACCCCGGGATTGAGCCATTAACTTGACCTCTTTGACCACACAAGTGAACTCCATCGGAGCTGTTGAGAGGCCAAAGGGAAGGGCCCGGAACTGATAGGACTGATTTTGGGATATTTCCGGGACTTGATGTGAACTGGAATGTGGAAATAGGCGTCGCTGAAATCCAGCGATGTCACCCATTCCCCTTGTTGCAGGGAAATCTGAATTGTCTCTGGGGTTTCTATTTTGAATGTTTTTACCCTAAAAAATTTGTTTAGAGCACTGAAGTCCAAGACTGGTCGCCATTTTTGGTTTGGTTTGGGAACTATGAAAAGTCTGTTGAAGAAGGCTAGAGATGTTCAAACCCTCGCCATCTCTATTGCCTCCTTTTGTAGTAAGGCAATGCAAAGCCTCTTTCAGGTAGAGGTTCCTAAGGGGGTTTGCAAAACCACTGACTATCAATGGATCTCTTACCAGAGGAGGTCTGTTTTTGAACGGGAGAATGTAGCCGTCCTTCAAGATGGACTACTCTCAGATTTGCACCCAGGAGGGACCACTTCTGCCAAAATGTTTGGAGACTTCCCCCTATCAGCTGAGCATTGACAACATTGTGGGCATTTGGAACAATGGGGGCAAAAACACAATGATCTACAGAAAAAACACCTTTCACAAAATTTATTTCTTGTTTCACTTTTGATGAGGGACTTCCGTCTTTCTTTTGTGACTGCCCTCTCACATTTAAGACAAAAGGTACAGGACTGACAACAGGACACAATACAGGTTGTTGAACAGACACAGAAAAGTTTTGTCCTTCTACATTTGTGACATTTCTCACTGACCGGGCTACCGGCACCGGGTTTGGTAAACAGTAATTGTCATTTATACTGCCGTTGATCCTTAGGAGGGTGGGTGCCACGTCCGGGCTGACCTCCCCTTTCTCTGCCTTTGGACCTGCCGTGTCCCCCAAAAGATTTCCAGGCGGGCATGTCTTTTCCGGCAGCTCCACCAGTCTGAGCAGTTTCCTGTCCTTGTTTCCAATTAGTGGAACAAGGTTGAAATCTGTTTTGTTTCTTATGGTTACCGGCGAACCCACCGCGACCCGGACCGGGCTGGTTGGTACGCTTTAAGGTTTCAAACTGTTGAATTTCATCTTCTGCTTTGCGGATGACCACGTCTGGGAACAGAGCTTGAGTGTTCAGAGGGCAATTTCTCAAGGCGGAAAAGGTATCGGGTTTTACTCCTGGTTTCAAATGTTCCAAATATGAATCTCTGCCGACTAAGGTTAGATTGGCCATCTGAACGAAAGTGAAGTCCGAGAGATGTTGAAGGGACTTGCCTGCAGCAAAACTCACGTTTTGATTGAAAGTAGTCAAATAATGCAACTCATCCAATGCAGTCTGTGCCTTGGTTGAAGATTTGCCCTTTCCTAACTCAGTTTGCAAGATTTTCAGCTGCTCTTGGACACTGTCTTGTATCTTTGTAATGCAATGGTTAAAGCCAGCTGACTGGTTGCATATGTAGCTAGTTTCCTTAGCCTCCTTCTCCCACTTCCTGAGCGTATCCTGGGCAATGGGGTGAGAAGGCTGTTGGGATGATGTAGCAGAAGACTTGGCAATTCTTGTAAAGGCATTGTTCAGTTTTGCGGTATCATTGGGCCATGTAGTAACATATTTGCCAGGCTTAGTAAAGTCTTTGGGTTCGGCTGGATGGATCCCATACCATCTACTTTGGGATTTTCGAGGATGGAGATACTGGTCCATATGTAATCCACCAGGCTCTGAAGATTTGGAAGGATATCCTTCTATAAGCACAAGATTAAAATTCTCTAATTTCTTGCAAAGCCAGTCCTCTGGCGGGAGTAGAACAGAGACTTTCCCTATCGGCTGTGATCTGTGCCCTACCCAGGGATTATCAGCAAGTGTAGTCGGAGAGTATTCAAGATCTGGGATGTGAGACCAACCCATAAAGGCTCTTACGCCTCTCACAGTCTCCCAATAATTTTGATCTTCACTCATCGCGCAGTCAGTCTCAGTGTTATCTGTATCCAGCTGATCCTCCAGCTCCGACAGTTCTCCCTCTTCTGTTTGCTCCGATTGAATAATATCCCGGTAAGATACCGGAAGGGGTTCAACACACTGTTCTATTGAAGACACCGGGCCAGAAGAAGCAGGTTGAGCAAAAACCGGTCCCGGGTCAGGTTCCTGGTACAAATTCTCCAGTGGAGACACCATGTCCACAGAGGAAGATGTAGTAGCAGTAGTAGTATGAGTTCTATCCAGGCCAAAAGCCGGACCGTTCTGGCCAGAAGGAACAGTTGGAAGAAGGAAAGGGTTTTGAGATAAAACACCAGTAGGAGGCTTGTGAGTGACCGGTGCCTTCACCGGGGAGAAAGATGGCTGAGAAGCAGGACATTGTCCAATAGTCAACAGGGCTTCTAAACGAGCCATACGTACAGACCATTTCTCCTCAAGCTCTTGGAGTTCCTTGCAGAAAGAAGGTTGTGAGAGAGCAAGTTCAGCAGACGAGTTGTGAGAAGAAATAGCAGGGTCGTTATCCTGAGATTCTACTTGAGCCACAACAGTAACAGTAGATGGATCAATGAGTATTTCTTTACTCTGCGCTTTTCCTTTCCGTAGTTTATAGGTTGGAGTGGCCAACTGGATAACTTGCTCTGGAGTTAAAAGTTCACAATACTCACAGGGTAGCTTTGATATACAAGGGTCATCCCCCAAACCTTTGTCCCTGCAGCGAGTACAACGTGAATGGCGGTCAAATGCAGCCATGATATGTCCGCAGGCCCCTTTCCTTTGTGCCGGAGATGCCATGATGATAGATGTATCAAATGACAAAACTTAAGGCACACACAAACAAGATTAAAAGAAATATCCACAAAATAATTTGTTAGCAGAAAAATACAACTTTGTAAATCGCGCCAAACAAAAAAGATGCTATGATGTCACGTCCCTCTGGCGAATGAAGCAGGAACTAGGCCACCTGGCGAGTGGATTGGAGTGTACCGGTCCAGCCGGAGGTGAAACTAAGGACGTCTTTTTCTGGTGTTTGGCGGGACCGGCTGGCGCCGGACAATAGCTATCATCTGTTAGGTAAGGTGTATTAACGCAATAAAATGCAAATTTAATAGGTACTTCCACAGTGCTACATGGAATTACATAACAAATAATTATAAAAAAGCCCTTCTATCAAAACCTTAAATGCAAGCATATTTACATCAGCAGTGGATGTGTATCAGGGAATTCCTAAAATTTAGGGGTCGTGTTACATTTTATACGTGGCTTTATTTTATAGGGTGGCTTCCTTACATTCAATCTCATTGATCTATTTTATTTAAAACATTGACCTGCATCCTTTTATATGGAAGTATTCTTGCTAAACCTTGATGTAACAAAGGCATCCACTTCAAACATAACATACCTCTTACGGAAATAATTTAATGTTAAGTGTCTTTCACACACTGTGCTAAACTTCTCTACTATGTTGAATACACAAGAAACTAAGTGAAATACATGATATATTCAAACATTCGACTTCGTACAAAGTAAAATTTGGCATCCCAGGCCTTTCATAGTCTCATATGTAAACTTAAGAAGTAATCGGTGATGAAAATATTTTGGTAAAAATATTTTCAAACAAGTTTGTCGCAACATGTGTGGACTAAACTCCCGCTGTTGTTTTAGTTACAAGGAATGTAAATCTACACAAATACTTGCAAGACAATGCTACAATGGCAAAAACTGAATGTCAAAGACAGAACAAAAAGAAATATTCCATTGTTCAACTCTTTTTCAGCTAAAACTATTTTTCTTGTTCAGATGTTACAAAGATACAATGCATTTTTCTTAGTTTGATGACATTCTAAGAAATTTCCCCAACGAAACTTTACATTTATTCAAGTATTTGTTTTTTCAATGCCAAATCTTTCTTGATGCACATAAGTATCAAATAATTTATAGTCTAACATTAACAATTGATTATAAAGTGTGATATTTTTATGTTAGGACATATCATATTGCAGAAAGATGGCTTTAAGACGACAGATAATTTATGTGATACTTTTTTATGTTCCAATACTCATTTTTTTCTTTATTAAGTTTCAAGTGACCGTCCACAAGCAAAGTGTGAATAACATATTTCTCAATAATTTATATGAGCATAAACCTTGGGATAGAAAGCTTGTGCCACAAGTAACTTCAGCAAGACACGTTAGTGAAGACAGGAATATTAACAAAGGCCCTAAAAGTGTCAAGATATTTACTTATAAATCTGATGGAGAGGATAGAGATAGTAAGAACAAAGCTAGCAAAGAAAGGCAATTTGAAAAACATGTCAGCAATTATAAAAAAAGTGAAATCATACCCAATTATATGCATGAAATCATAAATGATATCGTAGCAACAGATACCTACACGCCAATCGATTGCACAGATATGGAAAAGAAAAAACATTTTGTATTTGTGAAAACCCATAAATGTGCAAGCGATACTGTTGCTGCCATTGGTAGGCGCTTTGCACTAGAGCATCATCTAAACCTGGTACTTCCACTTGGACAGCACTTCCTATTAGGATGGCCCTACCAGATGGAGCCTTTTATGTACAGAAAGCGCAAAACAGAGCATTATGACATCCTATTGGACCATATTGTTTATAATAGGAGAAAGCTCAACAATGTGATGCCAGATGATACTGTGTACTTTACAATCCTTCGAAAACCTATAAATCGTCTTATTTCAGCTGTACATTATTTCGGTATTGGACCATGTTCATTTATGCCTTACAAACAAGAGGATTACATGAAAATAACTGATGAATACTTAAGAGATTTGGATATGTATGATAGCATATACACATCACCCAGTAACATGTTCAATCTTCTCAAGTGTACTTGTGTCCCAAAAGGAATTAGTATGGTAAAGAATGCCATGGCTTTTGACCTGGGTTTTACTTCACCTTTTCATATCATGGGGACAGATCAGTCAAATAATTATACACATATTGCATCATGGCTGAGGAAAATGTATAAAGAAATGACTTTTGTCATGATTACAGAATATTTTGATGAGTCTATGGTTTATTTGAAAAGGTAAGAAATGGGGGTGGTTTAACTTCTACTATGCACTCCTTTTACTTGTTCTACATAAAAACCTCCTTGGCTTCCTGGTAAATACAGGGTACAAATTAAAGTAACCCTTATCCAGTATAAAAATTCTAAAACATGACCAACCAGCAAACTTTGGTGAAATAATCCACCTGTGCACCTTATAAAAAAAATACTAGGTGTAGGAACCCAAAATTTAAGTACCTTCATATCCCCTCTTTTAACCGGAAGTTCACAAATGACACGTTTTTCTAACTCACTATACCCCTGCCCTCTGGAACTCTCTTCCTGTCCACACAAGAAATAGCCTCTATGTTACATCTTTCAAGAGACATCTTAGGACTCGCCTTTTTAACTCAAACTCCCCCACTTAGTACTTTTCCCTCTGGTCACACCTACAACACTGGATTACTGACCCAGATTGCCCCACTAACTATCTCCTTTAACACAACTTTTGTTAACCTAACACGCTTAATTCACCACTGCAGGGATCTACAAAGCAGTAGATCAGATTAGATTAAAATAAACAAGTGAAATTAAGTTAAAGTGTTACAATTTACTTAGTAAATACTGGTAAAAAATTCAAACAGAATACAAACGATTGTTTTGGGGTTGAGATTGCTTTTCAACATATTGCACATTGACATCACCATGATATGCAAAAAAGCAGTACATTAGTCAAGATTCTGCACTGAATCACAGTACCCCCTCAAACAAAAACTAGAATAAGTGTGAAGATCAGCTGTAATACAGCGGGGAGGCAGGGTGGGACTCCCTTCAGTTCCACATGGTAAGGTTATGGCTTATAAAAGCTACATTTAAGTAATTAAAATTTTCAATTTTATTGCGCCACAATAGCTTACCATGTGGAAATGAATGCTGAATCAAACCATCCGTTGGAGGATGAGACTGGAAGAAGTAGTCAATTTTTCTTGAATTTGAATTAACAGATAGAATGAATGTTAAAGAAAATGCCAGTCTGAGTCCCATTTACAGAGAGCAGTCACAGGGACTGAGTCTGTAATAAACCAAAAACAAAAATAATAAATGACAGTGCTAAAAAACTATCAGGATGTTTTGAATGAAGGAGAGAAGTGCAGCCTATGCTCACATTGAGAAGTAAAAGCCCTAGGGCTTAGCCATGGTGAAAACAAGCCCAAAGCCTGAAAATCTAAGCCACCCTAAATAAGATTAAATGACAACCTTAATAAGTCCTTAAACATTATACAAAAACACATTAATAAGGATAAAGACCTTACCCAACATCCTGAGGAGGCAAACATATACCTAGACCCTGGGATTAGACTCCTGTAGACTTGGTTGTAGCAGATGTGCCCCCCTTCTTTTCTTTCTGAGGATAACTGGTCTGAGGGGAAGGGTCTTGGACTTGTTGTGCTGCTACTACTGGTCCCAGATACATATTGTTGTCGTCTGACCAAGTAAGGTCTTTTAGGTAAAAATTAGTAAATGTGTTGTGACCTTTCCAGTGACAGGCTTGCATGATTTGGTCCACCAATACCCCACCATAAAAGGCCTTAGAGGCCGCGAAGGCCCTAATGTCATGCGCTTTAACTTGGACCAAGTCCAAGGCTTGTTGGTCTGTTTGTTTATAACAAAGTAGGATGGTTTGTTTCAACCAAGGAGAGAGCCTAGTGGGTGTGATGTCTGCAGTGTGTCCTTTCTTGAAGGAAATGAAGAGTAGGGATTGAGACACTCTCAGGTCTTTGGTTCGATCCAAGTAATACCTCAGGGCCCATGCCAGACAAAAAGTCCTGTCTTGTTTGAATTGTCTATCTACAATGGTAGTCAAAGCAGGAATAGTCACCGGAAGCAAACTCTGAGAACCTCGCTTGCTAGTTGGTTTTTGGTTACGAAATCAGAAGAAGGGAACAAGTCAACCTTTTCCCATTGGCCTAGATTAGATACTTTGTTTGCAATCCAGGCATAAATTTCGCTGCGGCACTTGCCAGAGGCCAAAGCTAGCAAGAAAGCAGTTTTGAGACTAAGATGTTTGAGGTCGTTGTCTTTCACAGGCTCAAAGGGTGCTTTGGTAGGCTCATTAAGTACAAAAGACAGGTTCCATTTTGGAAGATTCCTGGAACTTTTTTGACGATCCCTGTGAAAACTGGAGAGTAACCTGTTGAGGTTTGAGCTTTGGTAGATATGGTGAGCAGCTGGGCCCAGGGTGTCATCAATAGCAGTCCTATAACCATCAATGGTTGAACGGCGCCTGTTTAGGCCTTGGTACCGGTACATGAAAAAGTCTGAGGGAGTGGAAAAATCCACCAAATTTTCTCTGCACCATTTTTCAAATAGGGCCCACTTTGATTTATAGATAGTTCTTGTTGATGACCTCTGAAGGGCAGCAATTCTCTCTGCCACCTCCACAGAGAAGTCTTGTTCTTGGAGTTGTCCAGTACTAGACACCAGGCGTGGAGGTTGAGATGTTGTGGATTGCTGTGAAACACACAGTTGTGGGACTGTTTGAGAAGGGTTGTGGACACTGGTAGCTGAAGTGGGATCTCTGTTGAGAGCTGCACTAGGTCCCAAAACCAGGGCATCCCTGGCCAGCCTGGGGCTATTACAATAATCAGGTTGTCTGATCTTTTGGATCACCCTGTGCCGTTGGAGGGTAAGCATAAGCTGTGAGACCAGATCAGTTTATGATCAGAGCATCTATGCCCCAAGCATTCTGGTCTGAGACATGTACAGTGGCAGTTTGTGGTTCAGATGAGTGGCAAATAGATCTACATGAGGGGTGAACCACTTGTGACAGATCTGCTTGAACACCTGAGGATGCAGTGACCATTCTGTTGGCTGGACTTGGTTTGACCTGGACAGTAGGTCAGCCATCACATACAGACACCCTGGAATGTGTCTGGCTTTTAATGTTATCTTGTAATGATGGCTCCAGGTCATGATTTTCCACAAGAGAGCACACATCTTTGCCGAGTGGGTTCCTCCTTTCTTGTTTATGTAAGCTACTACTGTTGAATTGTCTGTAGCAACCAGCACTGTTTGGTTTTGTCACTGGTGCTTGAACCTTTGAAGGGCCAGAGAAACTGCCTTCAGCTCTAGAACATTTATGTGTAGCCTTTCTTCCCTGTCTGACCACAGACCCTTTGTGGAGGTTTTCTCGGAGTGAGCACCCCAGCGTTTGTTTGAGGCGTCTGTAAAGAGTTGGATACTGTGGTCTTTGGGATGAAGGTCTGAGTCTTTCATCATGTTTGTGGGATTTTGCCACCAGTCTAGGTGTGCTGAAATGGTAACACAGGGATCATCTCCCTTGTTAGCTTCCCTACAGGTGTGGCAGTAATTGTGGGAATCAAAGGATAAGCAGAAATTCGAAAATTTTAATTACTTAAATGTAGCTTTTATAAGCTTTTATAAGCTACAAGCATGAGGGACTGAATGTTGTTCTCAGATGGCCGCAAGGCATCAGGCCAAAGTCTAAGAAAAATAGACATTTATAGTTTGCCGTAGCCTCAAGTTGTCCTCTCATGGTACACTACGAGATCTATTCCTACTTTCTTGTTGGCCCCGTGATTTACACTGGCTTTTTATTGTAAGGAAAGAAGTTTGGGTTTCTCTGATATTAAAGTTTTGATTGTTATAATGCTAGATATGAAGCCCCGTCATTTTTAAATCCTTGGAATGCTGAGTGTGTCCAAAATACTAACACTAAATCACAGTTTAGTTATCATAGGATTCCATATTCCAGGACTTGAAAATAACAGTTACTTACACTGGCCCTTTGAGAATTGAGACAATTGAGAATAAATGTAGGTAAATATTTCCTTGGTCAAGGAATTTCAATGCTATGGCACAGGAGAATATTCAGCAGATTTCTTGATGCTGAGTTTATTTTTCAATGATTTCTGTTTTAAAGGTAGCTTTTTCAAATATCAAACACACACAACCATTTTTAGAGTATTCTAATTGACATCTCTCAATATTTATGCAGGTTTTACATTCCTCACTCAGAAGGCTAAGGATGCATGGATGTAAGCAAAAGACATTTAGTTGTTTTGTATGAATGAGAGTAAAAATGGCAGCAAATAATTGACACTGCTGTGTGCCTTTTTATGAAAGTATGTGGATAAAAGATCTAAATGTGATATGGAAGAAAAAATTAATTTCCATAAAATTCCAAAACATAAAAACAGAGAAAAAAGTGGCTAATTGCTATTAATAACAGAAGAAGGCAAGCTCTTCCTAATCTGTATATTTCTCTACTTTGTAAATTCTACTTATCTGATAAATCTCAAATGTAAACAAGTACTGGTTCAACCTCTACACATACAGCTGAAATTTTAGGTAGAAGAAAATTTCACTAATTGTCAAATGTTTAATTTTGGGAATCAGAAAATTTCCTCACCAAAATCAATGAAGCTTAAAATTTTTTATGAGAAATGAATAAATATTCACCATTTAAAGCTTTTAGCTAAATTAGCAATAAATTAATTTTTAGCCAAAATTTAAACTTATACAGTACACAGTCATATCCTTATCACACATCAAGGTCTTTAGGAAAGTCTTTTTTTTCCCCACAACAACATAGGGGTCACTCTCATTATACATGTAAACTATTTTATTTTGAGCTGATGAAATATCCAGGGACTTTAAATAATTATGCATTATTTTAAATTTATTAAAAATCAGTACACAATGCTACTTCAAAATAAAATATTCTTTATGCAGTTGTGTAAGAGTGTTATGTATTTTAAGATGACTGCAGCAACAGTTAACTTCACTACTTTCTGAGTAACTGAAATTTGTTAAAGAATAGAAATCCGCTTCAATGAAGCCACAAAAGAACTGTTATCCATTCTATCCATCACTGGATATTTATTCCCATCATAGATATAAATCACTTTGTTGTAAAGCCAGTGGTGAACCTTTTGAAAAACTTCCAAACTTGGGCTATACATGGTTAACTCAACTGGTTTACTGTAAGGCTGGAGGCATCATACAACTTATTTAAGAAACTTAGAGCTCATGTCTTTCATACTCTCTCTCATAACTTTATGTTTTTTATAACTGCCTTCTTGTAGAGACTGAATTTCTAGTGATTTTATCTTATCATTATGAGGCTTGTGCCTTGTTTGGGGTTTGGATGTACAAACAACATCTTCAAAAACTGCACGATAATCGAGCATTTTGAATTCCACAACCTTATACAATGAAGCAATGGCATGACCACATGCACCTTCCTGGCAAATTGTACAAGAACAAATGGCATTAAAAACTTGTAGACTGGACTTTGATAAGAGTTGAACCTACAAATAACATATTGTACTTGGGTTTTCTTAATGTTCATATTATTCATAACCAGTTAATTAACTTTGATTTTAAAAAGCTATTAAACATAAATGAAATCTAAATAGGAAGTTTATGAACTCCCTGAGGTCAGTGAAAATGATGATTTTAAACAACTAGCGAGCCTACATTTTGCTACATTTTGATGATGCTGGTTTGTAATTAATAAGCAATAGGCAAAATAGTTAAAATTACCTGAAACACTTTTCAGAATTCAATTCCATATATTAAGTGTCTGTTCCTGATTTACTAACAGAAATATTATGTGGTGTGTCATTTTTCTTCATGCACCTAGAACACTTTGAAGTTCTTGTACAACCACTTTCTGTGTCCTGAACTGTAAAATTTTTATATAGAGTGACCCCACCAGTTTACAAAAACGTCTCCATAGACATGCACAGACCAAATAAAAGTAGATATCAGTAGATATTTTAGAGTTTGAGTTGAATAAGTCTTCCCGTACACCTTTTATGTTATACTTGTACATATATTGATACATACCATTCAAAGTTAGTGATACCTGTAAATATAATCTTAAAAACAGTCATTGTGAGTTCTATTTATGCTTTCAATATATAAAATTATATTTCTAGATATTAGAGGACATAAATAATTATACTTACTGGAGAGTAAAGTTTCTTTTTATTCCACACAGATACTGGATACTGTAGACTAAGTTATCTGTTTGCATCTAGTTAAAATGATGTCAAATATAAATTAACAAACCTTATCTGAACTCTTCATGCACAATTGTTTTTGTTTTACCTTTTATAATCCTTAACTGAAATATTTATATGATTTGTCAATATGACTAATACCTGATGATTTTGATATCTTTTGTACAAAGTTTTTTTTATTATTAATACCAATAAAGAAATATAATACAATTTTTAGTTAAAAAGTAACTGCTCTTATAACATCTCATAACATTTCATCTAGACACATATTGGTATATGTTCTTAAAATCAGTGAAATAATGAAAAAAAATTATACAAATAAATTTCTGCATGGGAGCCATTGACAGTTGAATTTATCAGCCCTATTCATCTCCATATTTACATGATGCTGATCTTAAAATTGTTTCTGAAGCTTGTGCTTCAAAGCATTGATGTTTGGGATAGCCCCATGTACTGCACTTGAGAAAATATAACTATTTGTGACAGCTATGATGGTATTTGCGGGATAGTAGTTATTATCATTGTATAAGTAGCCTAAAATAATATCTTATTACGTGTTATTAATCCGAAAATTATATTTGCCTTCAATATCCTCTTTTTTTAATATCTGAAAATTTGAATCAACAATGTGTCCAATAACAAAAATTCCTTGATTGTTCCAATTACTTTTTACTAAGTTGCTATTCGATAGTTTACTATTGAACCATAGAGGAGTATTGAATATATCTGACTCTGTTTTCAAGTGACAGGTTTTATAAACATTATTCCATGTAAAAATATTTCTTTCCAAAAATCATTCTGAATTTTATCCTTAACTTTGATCCCCCAAAAGAGACCATAATTAATCAAATCGTTTGAAGAACAGTATGATGATTCAAACAACCTGACCCAAGGTCTGTTAGGTGAAACAAGAATTCTTCTTATCCAAGTACACTTTAGAGCATATATAAAGTTAACAATGTTTGACATTTTGAGTCCTCCATTGAGATAAGATCACACACTTAATTTTTTCGGGTTTGTCATCCCAAACAAAGTTGTATAATTTTTTATTGAGATTTTCACAGAAACCTTTCTAAGGTAGCGGAATTGACATAAAAAAGTGATTCAACTGAGACAATATAAGAGACTTGATAACTGTGATTTTACGTAAAGGTGTTAAACATTTGTTTTTCCATGAAGCTATAGTGTTTTCTATTTTAACTATGGCATTTTCATAATTGATCAGTAGTATATTTGTTAGATTTAGATCAAAGCTAATTCCCAATAAACTGAAATTATTACTATCCCAGTTTAAAAATTTACCACAGTTAATTTTCTCTTTAAAACATTTTTTTTTACCTATCCAAAGCATCCTAGTTTTTAAATTCATTTTTAACCCTGATAGTGATCCAAAAATTTCTAACACATTCAATGTATACTGTAAGGAGCTCTCTGAGCCATCCAAAAACAAAGTTGTGTCATCGGCAAATTGAGATTTTAAATTCATCTGATCCAATTTTTATCCCTTTGATATTTTTGTCAATATCATTTCACACAATACTTGTGCACATATAATGAAAAGATACGGCACTATTGGATCCCCCTGCTTACAGCCTCTTTTAATTGGGAAGAAATCTGACAAAATTGAAAATTTAATAGTAAATTAAATTTTTATAAGTTAATACCCTATCCAATGGACAATAGCTTATCCGGTCGGCGCAGACCGGCCCGCCAAACGTCAGAAAAAGACGTCCTGTGTCTCCACCGGCCAGGCTGGTCCAGTGCTGTGCACTCGCCAGGTGGCGTGTAGTACTTCCTTCCTGTCTACACAGCGTGACGTCATAGCATCTTTTTTGTTGTCTAAACCATTAGACCCCTAGTAAACTGATAGCGGGGTCGGTGGGAGGGTCTTGTGTGCCCATTGGATAGGGTATTAACTTAATACTATTTAATATTTACTATTAAATTTGCAATTTTATTGCGTTAATACATCCTATCCAATGGACAATAGCTGAATAACTACCGCTTGGAAGGCGGGTAAGTTACTAGGGACTTAGATGAACTCATAAATAAACTAACAACTTTTCAGGCCTGGGTCGACTCTGAGGTCAGGAAACACTTAAGGCTATAGTCGGTCAACAGATACCGGTTAACCGGTCCCACCGACTTACCCCCCCCCCTTTTCAACAGACCTGCTCTGAGGTAGGGGAAGAGAGGGCTGAGTTCAGTCCCCTGAGAAGGAATAAACCTCCCGAAGGAAGCACGTCTGAGTTTTTTTTTTTTGCTTAACTGTATATACACTATTTACATATTTACAAATCTCCTCTAGGTCCTAGGTTGTTGGTGGATCTGCTGAGCAGCCACTACAGGACCTAGGTGGAAGAGCTCTGAATCAGCCCAGGCCACATCCTTCAGATAAAACTGTGTGAAGGTATTATGGGATTTCCAGTGGTAAGCTGACAAGATCTGCTCTAAGGAAACTCCTGACTGGAAGGCAGCAAAGGCCCTGACATCATGAGCTTTAACTTGATGTAGGGTGTGGGCTTGATGATCAGAGAGCTCATAGCACAGGATCACAGTCTGTTTGATCCATGAGGAGATAAGGGCAGGGGAGATGTCTTTGTCGAAGCCCTTCTTGAAGGAGACAAAGACTAGCTCCTTGTGCTGCCGGAGGTCTGAAGTCCTGTCCAAATAGTAGCACAAGGCTCTGACTGGACAAAGGGATCTGTCAGCCTTGAGGGACTTCTCCAGAGTAGGAGCCAGGGCTGGTATGACCACTGGGGCTACACTCTCTGGACCCTCTTTGGCCAGCTGATTCTTGGAAAGAAAGCTGGGAGATGGAAACAGGGATACCTTAGACCAATCGGCTTGGTGTCTGATGTTTCTGTTTTGCCATGCATGGATCTCACTCCTTCTTTTACCCGAGCCCAGGGCCAAAAGGAAGACAGTTTTGAAGGTCAGATGCTTCAGTGATGCCTCCCTAAGAGGTTCGAAAGGAGCCTTTGTCAACTGGTGTAGTACCAGGGAAAGGTTCCTGGAGGGGATCTTTGGGTCTATCTCTGTGGAAACTTTCCAAGAGACGAGTGAGATTATCATCTTTGCTAATATTGACTGTTGTATTACCCAGTTTATCAGCAATGGCAGACCTGTATCCATCAATGGTGCTGGGCTGTAACTTCCTGTCCTCAAAGAGGTACAATAGGAAGTCAGCCACCGACTTTATAGGTGGTGACCTGAAGTCCACCTAATTAGTGATGCACCACTTTGTAAAAATGGTCCACTTTGCCTCATAGACCGATCTAGTCGATTTTCTTTGAGGAGCCTCAATTCTTGCTGCCACTGCCTCAGAGAAGCCCTGTTCCTTGATTTTTGTGGCTCTAGGAGCCAGGCATGGAGATTTAGATTTGTCAGATTTCTGTGAGGAATCTGATTGAAGGGCTGTGTCAGCAGATTGGGCAGGTTGGGCAGGTAGAGAGGGACCTGACTGGACATTGTCACCAGGTCCCAAAACCAAGGCATGTTGGGCCACCCCGGGGCAATCAGAATGAGTCTCTTGCACGGGGAGTCCAGAAGCTTCTTCACTACTTTGCCCAGTATGGCGGTCGGTGGGAAGGCGTATGCATCCAGATCCCCCCATGGCAGAGTAAGTGCATCCACTGCTATAGCCAGGGAGTCCGGCACTGGAGAGACAAACTGAGGTAACTTGTGGTTGAACCTCGTGGCAAACAGATCTACTTGAGGCCGGTGCCATTGGTTGCAGATCTGTTGAAAAATCTCCGGGAGGAGGGACCACTCTGTTTGAATGGTCTGACCCAGCCTGGATAGCTTGTCGGCTATCACATTCAACCGGCCTGGGATGTGTCGGGCTTTTAGAGTTACTTGTCGCTGGGAACACCAGGTCAAGATTCTCCACAATAGGGCACAAAGCGGGCCCGACCTCATGCCTCCTTCCTTGTTTATGTAAGCTACGACTGTAGTATTGTCGGTTGCTACCAGAACTATCTTGTCTATGCAGACTCTTTTAAGGCTAGAAACACAGCTTTGAGTTCCAGATAGTTTATGTGCAGTTTGCTTTCCGGCACCGACCAGAACCCTCTTGCAGTGAATTCGTTTACGTGAGCGCCCCACCCTTCTTTTGATGCATCTGTAAAAAATTGCAGAGCATGTCTTACTGGGTGTAATGGTTGACCTTGAAGCACATTGTCTTCGTCTAGCCACCATTGTAAGTGAGGATGTAGGGCCCGTGGTAGAGGGATAATCTTCTCTAGAGATTCTGGTACCCTCCAGTTGTTTTTGAGATGCCACTGTATGGGTCTCATGTGTAGTCGGCCGAGGTGAACCTGTTTTTCTGTGGCTGTTAGAAGACCTATCAGGGACATGAACTGCCGGACCGGACAGGCCAGTAGCAACAAAAGTGCTTGTATCTTGTCCTGAAGGCTTTTCCACCGGTCCGGAGTCGGTCTGACCCGGCCAGACCTGAGGTCGAACTGGTAGCCTACGAAGTCGAAGACCTGTTTGGGTTCCAGTTCTGATTTCTCTAAATTTACCAGCCAACCTAGGTTCTGGCACATCTTGACCAGGATTTGGGTATGTCGGAGACAAATTTGCTGGGATCTGGCTCTCACCAACCAGTCGTCTAGGTATTGGTGGATCCTTATACCCCTTTGTATGGCCATCAGTTTCACTTTCTTTGCTAACACAGTGAACTCCATGGGCGCTGTGGACAGACCAAAGGGCAGTGCCCTGAATTGATAAGTCCGGCCCTGGACATGAAATCTTAGATATTTCCTGGATTGTTCCTGTATTGGTATGTGGAAGTAGGCGTCTTTGAAATCTACCAAGGTAACCCATTCTTCTTGTTGGAGGGATGTTCTGATGGTTTCCGGTATCTCCATTTTGAATTTCTCCACCTTGAGGAAAAAGTTTAGGTCCAGTATTGGCCGCCATTTGTTGTTGGGTTTGGGGACTAGAAATAGTCGGTTGAAAAACCCTAGAGAGTTTTGATTTCGAACCCTTTCCACTGCGTTTTTGTCTATAAGCTGATGTAATGCCTCCAGCAGGTAGCTGTTCCTGTGGGGATTGACATAACGGCTTATGACTGAAGGAGACCGTGCGAGTTGGGGGCGGATCCGAAAGGGAAGGGTGTAACCCTCTTTCAGGATTTGAACTATTTTCGGACAGGCCCCTAGATCCAGCCAAGTTTTCCAAAAGTTTTGTAGTCTGGCCCCTACAGGTTGATCGTTTACAACATTTTGGACAGTTTTTACAGGTTGGACACAAGACAATTGAGTGACACAAGAAACAGGTTTCACATATTTTAATTTGTGACACACCTTTGATTGACACTCTGCCCACCCGGGACTTAACTCTCTCTTTTGGGAGTGCCTGGGTGCAGAAGGTACATCCATTACAACATGATAATTTACAGAGTCTAATGTCTTTTCTTGTGCTAGAGTCTTGCTCCCGTCCAGCAGTCCCTCCTGTAAACTGTTTACAAAGTAATTGTCATTTATAGGACTGCTGGCCCTTGGCTGGTCGCGAGGAGTAGTAAGAGGCCTTGCCCTTATTCTTCTTGCCCTGACCCTTGTTGCCAATGTTCTTCCATGCAGGACGGTCTGGTTTCCTGTAGTCCGAACGCTTTTCTGGTCGTTCGTATGGATGGAAGCGACCTCTCTTTCCTGACTGGCCTTGGTTTTTACTCTCAAAGTTAGCAATGTCTTGCTCGGCCTGTTTTAATGTGGCATCTGGGAACAGGGTTGAGATATGGAGAGGCCCAGTCCGTAAGGCACCCAGGGTGTCCGGCTTGATACCCATCTTAAGATGAGAGAGGTAGGCATCTCTTCTGATGAGTGTCGTATTGGCAACCGTAACAAACACAAAGTCTGATAAATGTTCAAGGGTGTTTGCCATGGACTGTGTTATGCTAGAATTAAAGTTCATAAGAGACTGTAGTTCATCGGCAGCATGAGAAAGTTTCCCTGAGGATTTCCCTTTGGTCAGTTCTGCTTTGAGTTCGGACTGCATGTTGTCCTGTACCCTGTATAGACATCGGTTGAAGCCAGCCGCTTGGTTGCAAATAATAGAGGCTTCGCGGGCTGACTTCTCCCACTTCCGTAAATTGTCCTGGGAAATCTGACGTGAAGCAGGTGGGGTTGATGCAATGCCAGCTGCCTTCGCAATGCGACTATAAGAGCTATTAATTTTGGATGCGTCAGTGCTCCAAGTCTACGGTTTTCCCAGTTTCATGATCACTCTTCTGTGGAGTAGGTACAAGGTTATACCACTAGGCCTGGGACTTTGGGGGTCGGATGAACTGGTCCTTTAGGAGACCTCCAGCCTCCGAGCTACGCGACGGGTACCCCTCTGTAAGTGTGAGGTTGAGCTTCCCCATCTTGTTGCATAGCCACTCATCCGTGGGTATGGTGACTGAAACCTTTCCTGTGGGCTGGGCTTTAGGGCCAGCAAAGGGGTTATCTTCTGACTTGGAAGCTGCACTGGCCATCTCTGGGATGTGGTTCCACCCCATGAACGATCTGATCCCACTCATCGTTTCTCTGTAATTCTGTTCCTCTGAGAGGGTCAGATCTGGGTCGTTAACAGAGGCTTTGTGATCTTGGTCAGAGAGCTCTCCCTCTTCAACAAAAATGTCCACAGGAGGACGGTCAGACAGGTCGGAGTCGGTATCCATGGAAGATACACTGGTTTTCCTTGCCGGTGCTGAAGATGCTCTGCTGGGTACCTGTTGTGACAAGGGAGAGTCGGTACCAGCCACATCTGAATTCCGGTCGGCAGACACCTTTGCTCTTGACGATTTGCTGGTCGACTTGGATACAGTCTGACAAACACCAGGCAAAACTGAAGATAGCTGAGGGGCAGCTGAAGTCTGGTTGGTCGGTATCCGGTCTCTGAGAGACGAGGTCGGTGGCCGACAACTCCGTATCTTGAGGTTTGATGAAAGGTTTGGAAGAGATAGCTGAACCTGAAGGAGGTGAGTGTGCTGGGGTGACTTTCACTGTAGTAAAGGTCGGTTCTCTATCCAACGACTTGGCTAACAAAAGCGCCTCTAGTCTGTTAAACCGATCAAACCATTTCTGGTCTAACTCATCGATCCTTGTGTCCGGTGAGGATCTGTGAGTCTTGGAAAGCGACTTAGAGGGTTTGTCAGAAGCAGGTTTGGAATCTTTTGAAGAATGAGTCTTAGTCTTTTCAGAAGGATTCGGTTTCTTATTCTTTTCAGAACTAGCACCCGGGGACTGCAAAATCCCCTGGTCGTCCATAGCTCCCACTACCGTCACAGAGGACGGGTCTATGAGAGAGGAACTGGAAGAGTCCTGTTTTGGAGTATCCGAGGATTTTTTAAGATCTGTTTTCTCCTTCTTTAATCTGTAAGATGGAGTGGACAACTGTAAACGTTGTTCCTCAGACAAAATGTTATAAGAGTTACAGTCCTTCTTGGTAACGCACGGATCTGATCCCTTACCCTTTTCTCTGCAACGTGCGCAGAAACAATGGCTGTCGAAGCTAGCCATGATGTGGCCACAACTTCCATGCTTCTGTGAAGGGGAAGACATGACGATCCGTAACCAAAAACAAGTCAAAATGATCTATACACACTCTTGAACACAATAATTAACAAAAGAAAGCACACTGAAGAATAACTTTAATAAATCCCAAAATATATTTCACTCAGAAAATTTGTGTACACAACACACGCGCCAAACGAAAAAGATGCTATGACGTCACGCTATCTAGACAGGAAGGAAGTACTACACGCCACCTGGCGAGTGCACAGCACTGGACCGGCCTGGCCGGTGGAGACACAGGGCGTCTTTTACTGACGTTTGGCGGGCCGGCCTGCGCCGACCGGATAAGCTATTGTCCATTGGATAGGATGTATTAACGCAATAAAATTGCAAATTTAATAAGTAAATTAAATTTTTATAAATTAATACCCTATCCAATGGACAATTGCTTAACCGGTCGGCGCAGACCGGCCCGCCAAACGACAGAAAAAGTCGCCTTAAATGAGTGCATAATGCCCTCACAAGCTGGCCGGTCCCATTGTGCACTCGCCAGATGGCATGTCGTACTTCCTTCCTGTCTAGACAGCATGACGTCATAGCATCTTTTGCATTGTCTAAACCTATTAGACCCCTAGTAAGCTGATAGCAGGGTCGGAGGGAGGGTCTTGTGAGTCCATTGGATAGGGTATTAACTTATAAAAATTTAATTTACTTATTAAATTTGCAATTTTATTGCGTTAAGACATCCTATCCAATGGACAATTGCTGAATAACTACCGCTTGGTTGGCGGGTAAGTCAACCAAGGACTCAGGGACTCAATTGCACTCAAAATAAGAACAACTTGATGTGGGCCTGGGTCGACCTTGAGGTCAGGAAACCCTTAAAGGCCAAGGTCGGTTAACAGAAACCGGCTGACCAGTTCAAACCGACCTACCCCCCCCCCCTTTTTAACAGACCTTTAACAGGTAGGGGAAGAGAGGGATGAGTTCAGTCCCATAGAAATAAACCTCCCGAAGGAAGCACGTCAGAGCTTTTTTGTTTTTTTTTTCATAATGCTTCTTAGCTATATGTACAATATATACAGATGTACAAATATTTACATATGTACAGATCTCCTCTATGTTCCAGGCTGCTAGTGGATCTGCTGCGCAGCCACTACAGGGCCCAGGTGGTAGAGCTCTGAGTCAGCCCAAGCCACATCCTTCAAGTAAAATTGTGTAAAGGTGTTATGTGACTTCCAGTGGCAAGCTGACAGAATTTGTTCTAAGGAGACTCCCGATTGAAAGGCCTTAGAAGCGGCAAAGGCTCTGACATCATGAGCCTTCACCTAATGTAGAGTGTGGGACTCTTGGTCCGAGAGCTCATAACATAGGATCACAGTCTGTTTGATCCATGAGGAGATAGTGGCAGGGAAGATGTCTTTATCAAACCCTTTCTTAAAGGAGACAAAAACTAACTCCTTATTCTGCCTGAGGTCCTGTCCAAATAGTATCGCAAAGCTCTGACTGGGCAGAGGGACCTGTCAGACTTGAGGGACATATCCAGAGTTGGGGCCAGGGCTGGGATAATCACTGGGGCCACAGTCTCTGGGCCCTCCTTGGCCAGCTGGTTCTTTGAAAGGAAGCTGGGTGAAGGGTACAAGGTCAATTTTGACCAGTCAGACTGGCGCCTGATGTTCCTGTTTTGCCAAGCATGAATCTACATTTGCCCGAACCAAGAGCCAAGAGGAAAACTGTTTTGAAGGTCAAGTGCTTCAAGGAGGCCTCTCTAAGTGGTTTAAATGGAGCTTTGGTCAATTGGTGTAATACCAGGGAGAGGTTCCAGGAAGGAATACCCCTACCCCTGTCTCTGTGGAAACTGTCCAGGAGACGGGTGAGATTTTCATCCTTGCTGATATTAAGGGAAGAATTTCCTAGCTTATCAGCAATGGCGGATCTGTACCCATCAATGGTACTGGGCTGTAACTTCCTATCCTAGAAAAGGTACATAAGGAAGTCGGCGACTGACGTTACAGGGGGAGCCCTAAGTCCACCTTATTAGTGAGGCACCACTTTGTAAAAATGGACCACTTTGCCTCATAGACTGATCTGGTGGATCCTCTTTGAGGAGCCTCAATTCTTGTCGCCACTGCCTCAGAGAAGCCCTGTTCTTTGATTGCTGAGGCTCTAGGAGCCATGCATGGAGATTTAGATCTGTCAGATTTCTGTGAGGGATCTGATTGAAGGGCTGTGTCAGAAGATTTGGTAGGTTGGGCAGACTCAATGGGATTTGGCTGGACATGTCCACCAGGTCCCAAAACCAAGGCATGTTGGGCCAACCCGGGGCAATCAGGATTATCCTGTTGCCTGGGGAGTCTAGTAACTTTTCCACTACTTTGCCCAAGATGGCTACTGGTGGGAAGGCATAGGCATCTAGGTCCTCCCACGGCAGACTGAGTGCATCGACTGCAGTGGCCAGGGTGTCGGGCACTGGAGATACAAACTGAGGAAGTTTGTTGTTGAACCTCGTGGCAAAGAGGTCTATCTGAGGTCGGTGCCACCTGATGCATATGGTCTGAAACACCTGTGAGGAGAGACCATTCTGTTTGAATGATCTGGCCTAGTCTGGATAGCTTGTCCGCTACCACATTCAATTGGCCTGGAATGTGTCGGGCTTTGAGAGTCACTTGTTTTACTGTACACCAAGTCAAAATTCTCCACAGTAGGGCACACAGTGGGCCCAACCTCATACCGCCTTCCTTGTTTATGTAACACACTACTGTAGTGTTGTCTGTGGCTACAAGGACTATTTTATTTGCAACGAGTTGCTTAAACTCTCTTAGAGCCAGAAAGACTGCCTTCAACTCTAAGTAATTTATGTGTAGCTTGCTGTTGTGGGTCAGACCCGACCAGATTTGAGGTCGAATTGGTAACCTACAAAGTCGAAAACTTGTTTGGGTTCCAGCTCTGATTTTTCGAAGTTGACTATCCAGCCCAGGTCTTGGCATACTTTCAGCAGGTCCCTGGTATGCTGGAGACAGACTTGGTGGGACTTGGCCCTCACCAACCAGTCGTCTAGGTACTGGTGGATCCTTGATACCCTTGTGCATGGCCATTAATTTTACTTCCTTGGCTACCACCGTGAATTCCAAAGGTGCTGTGGACAGACCAAACGGCAGGGCCTTGAATTGGTATTTTTGACCTTGGACGTGAAATCTCAGATATTTTCTGGATTATTCCTGTATTGGCATGTGGAAGTAGGCATCCTTGAAGTCTATTGAGGTGACCCATTCCCCTTGTTGCAGGGACGTTCTGATGGTTTCTGGTGTTTCCATCTTGAATTTCTCCACCCTGAGAAAAAGATTCAGTTTGCTCAGGTCTAGAATGGGTCTCCATTTGTTGTTGGGTTTGGGCACTAGGAAAAGTCTGTTGAAAAACCCTAGAGATTTTGGGTTTTGTACCAGTTCGACTGCATTTTTGGAAATAAGCTGATGCAAAGCCTCCGACAGGTAGCTGTTCCTGTAGTGGTTCACATAACGGCTTATGACCGTAGGGTGCCTTGATAGGAGGGGCCTGTTCTGGAAGGGGAGAGTGTAGCCTTCCTTTAAGATCTGGACTATTTTGGGGTTGGCCCCTAGATTCAACCAAACTTGCCAAAATTTTTGAAGTCTGGCCCCTACAGGTGGATTTGTGACAGCATTTCTGGCATTTACCACAGGTTTGACACAAGATAATGGAGTGACACAAGAAGCAAGTTTCACAGATTTTATTTTGCAATTTCTCTTAGAAAAACAAACTGCTGCCCCGGGACTTATTTCTTTCTTTTGCGAATGCCTGGGCGCAGTATGAACACAAGATACAACATTTAAGTTTACAAAAGTGTCTGTTTGTCTGTGAACTGTGCTCCCAGCCAGCAGTCTTCCTGTCAAACTGTTTACACAATAATTGTCATTTGTAAGACTGCTGGCCCTTGGCCGGTCTTGAGGAGTAGTAGGAGGCCTTGCTCTTCGACTTCTTGCCCTGTCCACGCTGACCAATGTTTTTCCATGCTGGTCATTCCTGTTTCCTGTTATCCCCACGTTTGTCAGGTCGATCATAGGGGTGGAAGCGACCTTTCTTCCCTGAGTGATGTTGACCCTTGCTTTCAAAGGTGGCAATGTCCTGTTGTGCCTACCTGAGCGCTTCATCAGGGAAAAGCGTTGGAATGTGGAGAGGTGCAGTCCTGTGAGAGGCCAAGGTGTCTGGTTTGATGCCAGCTTTAAGGTGTGACAAATACAAATCTCTGCGAGCCAAGGTCGTATTAGCCACCGTAACAAACACAAAGTCACTCAGGTGTTCTAGAGTCTTTGCCATGGCCTGGGTAATACTGGCGTTAAAGTTCATCAAAAATTGAAGCTCGTCGGCCGCGCCAGCTGCTTTGGAAGACGACTTCCCTTTGGTCATCTCTGTGTTGATGGTTTTCAACTGTGCTTTCATGTTGTCTTGAACTCTATACAAACACCTGTTGAAACCAGCAGCCTGGATACATATGGTGGAAGCTTCCCTTGCCGACTTCTCCTAATGCCTTGATGAAATACCTGCTGCCTTAGCAATACGGCTATGAGTACTGTTAACCTTAGAGGCGTATTCCAAGAAGAAACAGTTTTCTCAGTACCAGTGTCACTTTTCTGTTGATCAGATACAAAGCCATACCATTTGGCCTGTGACCTCGCCGGCTTCACAAACTGATCCTTTAACAGACCTCCTGCTTCTGAGCTATGGGAGGGGTAACCCTCCACCAGGGTCATATTTAGTTTGCCCATCTCTTTGCACAACCACTCGTCGGTTGGCATTTTAACTGAGACTTTCCTGTCAGTTGAGACTGTGGACCAGCGAAAGGGTTGTCATCAGATGTAGTGGCCGTTATCAGTGTCCATATCAGGGATATGCGACCAACCCATGTAGGACCTGATCCCTCTCATAGTTTCTCTATAGTTCTGGTCCTCTGAGAGGGTCTGGTCGGGTCGGTAGAAACAGCATCTGGGTCCTGGTCGGACAACTCCCCTTCCTCAACTAAAATATGTCTACTGGCGGTTGATCAGAGAAATCAGAGTCGGAATCAGTATCCATAGCCAGTGGGCTCTGTCGGCCGGCCGGTGCTGAGGACGACCTGCTGGAAACCTGGTGAAAAGATGGTGGGTCGGTGCCAGCAAGATCTGAGGGTCGGTCGGTGACTGATTTCTCCTTGTGCGACTTGCTGGTCGACTGAGCTCTGGGAGCAGTCTGTGATACACCATGCAAATCTGAGGTAGATGGGCGTTTGCTATCAGAAGAGGAAGAAAGCGACTTGTCGGTGGCCTGACTCTGAGGGGAGTGGTGGCTACTGGCCAAATCTGAAGTCTGAACAGTATCTAATGGTCGGATGAAGGGTTCCATTGACTTGGAAATACCAGCTGGAGCTGAAGTAGTAGGAGCCACTTTAAAAGTTGAGAAGGTCGGTTCCTTATCCATAGTCTTTGCAAGCAAGAGAGCCTGCAGTCTGTTAAACCTATCAGACCATTTCTGGTCTAACTCATCAATCCTTGCGTCAGCCGAGGATCTGTGAGGGGTAGGCGACTTGA
Organism: Sabellastarte sp. h YS-2021; assembly: GCA_964017235.1. Classification (NCBI taxonomy): domain Eukaryota; kingdom Metazoa; phylum Annelida; class Polychaeta; order Sabellida; family Sabellidae; genus Sabellastarte; species Sabellastarte sp. h YS-2021. The sequence continues at coordinate 93,710,370 of OZ024933.1, read as the reverse complement.
CCGGCTTCTCTGAAGGCTTGGAATGTTTAGAAGTGGAAGCTTTCTTTCATCAGTAGATGTAGATTTCTTCTTTTTAGTAGATGAACTCGAACCAGGGGACTGTGTCATCCCCTGGCCGTCCACAGCCCCCACTACCGTCACAGAGGACGGGTCGATGAGGAAAGAAAGAATGCGCAGAAAGAATGGCTGTCGAAGCTAGCCATATGGCCACAGCTACCATGCTTCTGGCAAGGGAAAAGACATAATGATCTGATGGCAGAATATAAAATATCCCAAAACGTTCTATACACTCCCAGAATAAAGTTACAATAAGTTTTAAAGACAATTCTCACCAATAAATATGATTATCTGCAGATAAATTTCTGTTGAAAAACTCTGTGTACACAAAGCATCCGCCAAACGAAAAAGATGATAGGACGTCACGCTGTCTAGACAGGAAGGAAGTACGTCACGCCATCTGGCGAGTGCCCAATTGGACCGGCCAGCTTGTGAGGGCATTATGCACTCATATAAGGCGACTTTTTCTGTCGTTTGGCGGGCCGGTCTGCGCCGACCGGTTAAGCAATTGTCCATTGGATAGGATGTATTAACACAATAAAAAACCTACTTGCAACTAGGGCTGCAAACGGGCCAGAAAATGCGCCTCGAGTACTCGTTCTGGAAGAACTGACCCAGACTCGGTTAATCGCTTGATTATCACCCATGAAATAAATTGCATCATATTTTGACATATCACGCCTTATAAAATGGTTAAAATGCACACAACAGGAAAGAATTTTGATAATTTATTGAATTTTGGGGATAGGACATATTTATAATGCAAAATATAGGAAATTTTAACCATTCTTATATTGCGAGATTTGAGGTGTCTTTGAAATACGTTATATTTAAATGCCGTCTATTAAAAACATTGTTACACAAACTTTTAAGTTTGCAAATGCTTAAAATATAAAAAACAGAAACGGAAACACCTTATATTAGTAAAATATATAAATATATTCATATATTTAAAGAAAAAAAGTTAATTTTTTAGTAGATTTTAAGTCTATGTTTAGTTGTTTTTCGAATAGCCAGTTCACTTTTCTTGCTTCAAGTATTGAACTGAATTGTTTCGTTTCCGAGTAACCGAATCGTTGCAGTCCTACTTGCAATACTGTAGCTGTTATCTGTGTTAAAAATGTTAATCCACTTAATAAATTCGCTGCTAAAATTATGAATTAAAATTTCATACATAAATTTCCAGGAAATTGAATCAAAGGCCTTTTCAAAGTCAATTAACATCAGTAGCCTTGTTTTTTGCTTTTTTTCAGTGTAGTTCATATCTTAAAGTAATCTGGAACATTCGCCTATAAATCTACCTTTTATAAAACCGGTTTGACAATCTGAGATTAACAGGAAGAACTTTTTTAAGACGTGATGCAATTGCACTGGTTACCATTTTGTATAAAACACTTGTTAACGAAATTGGTCTCCAATTTTTTAGATCATCCCTTGGTTTATTTCCTTTAGGTAAACAATTAGTCACTGTTGACAAAAGCTTGGAGGCAAGATCCCTTTTTGATAACTCTCATTTAGTGCCCTTAGTATAAAGGTTTATAATTCTTTCCAGAACATTTTGTAAAATTCTGCAGGAAAGCGCTCTAGTCCTGGAGTTTTATTATGTTTCATGTTTTTTAGCACATTACTTAATGCTGCAATAGTCAAAGGGCCATACCTTCCTTTTGATTCTTCGGGCAAAAGTTTTTTGAGTTTGGTAGGGTATTGTTTAGATCATTCAGATTGTCATCATCTTTGTATGAAAATAGATCAGCATAAAGCATTTTACTTGATTAAGAATATCCCTTTGGTTATTAATAATTTTCCCATTTTGTGAGGTAATCTTTTTAATAGTTTTGTCAATATATTTGGATTTTTCTAGGTTACAAAAAAACTTTGTCAGCTTTTCGTTAATAGAATATTCTGTACTCTAGACCTAATCATGAACCCCTGTAATTTTGAATCTCGAATTTCTTGGGAGTTTTTCCTTTTTGGCATTAATTTGTCTGAAGTTATCATCTTCCCTGCTTTCAAGGTTTGCAATTTCTTCTTGTAATTCTTTTTCTTGATCATTCTGCTGCCTTTTAGCTCTACTAGAAAATCTTATAGAATTATAGCATTTCAAGAAACATTGTATCTGATATTGTAAACTGAATACCTTTATCCTCTATTTTGTCTAAATTATCATACTGGTAGACCGGAATGGCATATTGTTGTCCGACTTCATTTATGCAATTTTTGACACATTGTAAGTATTCAGGATATCTTAATAAGCTACAGTTTAAGCGCCAAATAACTTTGCCTTTTGTAAATGAATTAAGAAACAGATCAAGTTCTATTGTAGAATGTCACTTCTATAACCATGTAGTATCTTAAAAGACTGGACTATATCCATTAAACTGTTTGTACCAATAGCATAATCCAGTCTGGCCTGCTTCATGGGATTTCTTCGTCGCCATGTAAAGCATTTAACTTTTGGATGTAGCCGTCTAAAAATGTCTGTAAGAACCACATAATAAGGAGTATGTTTCTGATGATTGCTCAAGAAAATTTGAAACTTTTTTGAAAAACTTGGATTATCGGTATTTGGGGCATATATATTTATTAACCAGACTTATTTCCCCCAAATCCAGATGTAAAAGCAGTGAATTACCTGTATTATCACTCGTTGTGTATTTTATTTTGTATTCAAAGTTCTTCTTCAATAGTATTACATTGTATTTTGTACAAATTTTAACACAAAACAGTATATAAAATATAGGACTACAGTTAAAGCTGGCATCTATGTTTTGTTTGTTTTGATCCATGCATGCTTACCCTCATTTTGGGTTTGGATGTAATTCTCAGGGAATATTAAGAGTGGTGAATAGGAATCTTTCACAGAAATGATCTGCTCTTTATATTATGGGCTAAAGAATAAATGTACATTTTTCTATCAATGCCATTACTGTTTCTTATAATACATTAACTAGTGATACTTAGCAGAAACTGTTTGTCAAATCAGTTTCTCTGATCGTGTTTGACATTAGTTATTTGCTTCCAAATGTTTTAGCTTTTAGCTTATGTGACTTTTTTTCAATGTTGAGCTCTAACATTTGTCATATTTAGGAATGTCAAAATATACCTGTAAGCATTATACTATTTACATGTCTAAAATAAAGTAACATATATGCAATATATCCATACTGGCTTTAAACTGCACCATGCTGCATTTTCAATTTAGCTTCTGTGGAGGGTTCACAGGTAAACAAAGATTTAATTTAGGGAATTTAAAGATTTCCAGATTTTATTTTGCTCATGGTATAGTCCAATAGGTCAGCTAGTTTGACAGGCCATGGTTAAAGGTTACAGTACAATGTAGAAGTATTATAAAATAAAAAAGAAAAAACTCATGATGTATCGATCTGTGTTTGAATAGGAATGCATATTTTTTCACTCTTACTGAAATATTGATTATCAGCAATCAAACTGTTTGCCTTTGTGTTAATGTAAATGTGATGATTTCATTGCTTAGGGATATTAATACAGATAAGATATTAGAGGCATTCGTATATATATTGACTTTATTTCTAGGGTGATGTGTTGGAAAACAAAGGACATTATTTACCGCAGACTGAACGACTGGCAACATCCAGCACCAGACTTTCCACAAGATCTAGTCTTAAACTTCCAAAACTGGACAAATGTCGATACCCTACTCTATGAATTTTTCAAAAGACTCCTTTTGACCCGGATAAAAAAGCTTGGGCAAGATTTCAAAAGTGAGCTTAAAATGTTTAAGTATCACAAAACCAGTATGGAAAAATTCTGCAAGGTGACACTACTCCGCAACAGAACAAGCAGTCTATTACATTTTAAAGCCACGAAATGGAATCCAGGATATGCAATAACATATAGAGACTGTAATCTTTTATATGCTGAAGACCACCTAAGAAAAGCAGTGAAAGATGTGTATGATAATCTGGTAGATAGTGTTCCACATATACAGCAGCCTCCTGCACCCAACCCTGGATTTAGCTTCTGTTAAAGACGAGTACATTTTTCCAAATATACCTCCACTTTATGTCCTCAATGGACAATTTATCAAATCTGGCATCTAGTCACAGGCTATCACCATCCAACACATGGATTGTGGCTGTCAAGTGTACAGGTTTGGTCTGGCATCAATATACCGGTTGGCCATATTTAAATGGATCCCCACATCTGAAAACACCATCTGTGAACCTGATTTTAAGTTTATTTTAACAAGCTACTTTTTACTTGTTGAGAATTGTGAAATGGACATTTTTAATGTCTCAGGTGTTTGGTTTAATTTTGTAATTACTCAGACCCTTAACCATCCCTTCTAAAATTTACACATTTCAATCTTTACATAATGGTGTCATCAGTTGTCTATACCCTTCCCAGAAAGCCCTGAAGTGTTCATAAGCATATTTGCTGAGTCTTCAGAAGTTTTATGCCTAAATGGTGTTCACTGCTACATGGACGGTTCACTCAGACTCAGCTGTCACGCTTACAAGCTGATAAATTTTTTGATTGTGTCTTTTTGGGGAAGTTTTAGGAATAAGGTAAAAATATAATATTTTATTCAAATTGTGTATCTCTTTAGCAATGTTTGAATCGGTGAGCAATGAATCCCTTTAAACAGAATTGTTGTAAGTGTAACTTCTGTTTAAGCCCTATATATCTCCATATACTACAGGACTCAAAGCACTATTTAACCCATCCGACACAAGTACAGCCCAAGCTTTCGAGTAACTGACATTCCCCCCAACTGAAAGAGAGAGGCTCAAGGATGACCATTTATCAACTTCCTTGGGATTCTTTAGTCTGCCACTGGAGATAGGAGCCAATAACAGAGGACCTCCATTTTAAGTGGTCATCCGAGCCACTATGTATCTGCCTGTACCTGGGTTTACAAATGAATACAAAACAAATTTTATATCATGGTGATGCAAAGTGCAAAACGATCAGGAAAAGATGGGAAATATGCCATGTAACAATTTGTCACCAATTTCTTACTAATGAGAAGTTCTACTATGTAGACTGCCTAAAAGGAATAATCAGGATGATTTGCTTTGCAATTTAAACCTGACGCCGATATTCAAAAACATCAGTCTTGGTAGCAGAGAAGATCAAAGAAGAGATTTGTTCTAGACAGATATGATTATTCACAAAAGATGTCCACAATTAATACGATGATGGTACTGACCTTGACCATTGATAAGACAACTGACACAACAGATGCATTTATATACTCTCAAGCATATGGTGTGTATAATGGATATACCTATTGTATCACTTAAACAATAGTAAACACTTTCCTGTTTGTTAATTAGTAAACAGATTCCTGTCTTTTAAATTGTCTGTTGTACAGACTAGTACACAAGTTCCTGTATGTGGTATTCAGTAGTAAACCTATTCCTGTCTGTGTTAAACAGTAGTAAACATTACAATATCTTTGAGAGTTCAGACTGTTAAACAACACAAAAATAATTCCCGTCTGTTTTAATACTAGCAAACAGATTATGGTCTGTAAAACAGTAGTAAAACATGTTCTGGTGTTAAACTGCAGTAAAACAAATTCCTGTGTGTTCACCAGTAGAAAATTTAATCCTTTATGTTAAAATTAATAAACACATTTCTGTTTGTCAAATAGTAGCAAAAAAAAAATTCCTCAGTAGTGAATATAATCCTACTGATAAATGGTAGTTAACTCTTTCCTCTGGGTTGCATCATCCTTCCAATTCTGCTAAAACCTTATACTGTGGTTGTATCATCTTTCCTATATATTCTGTTAAATCATATAACATTTTAACTCAAAACTTTATGTTACTGGCTTTGGTGATATGTTGGTGATACTAGTATGCTCTGTGTGTACTGTTGTCAGGTTACTTGACTTTATAGAGGTTATATTCAACTGTTGACCAAAGGCCGTACGCTTTTCATCAAAATATATCAAAGCTTCCTCCAGTGTCTTTGGTCCTTCTAATTCTACAGTTATTTTTGTAAAGAGTGGATATTTCATGGAAGACACCAGCTTGTATTTCACATTGTTTAGACCATCTTGCTTGTAGTGCAGACTGGTTTGATAGCAGATTTCTAATCTGGAAATAAAGTGCATGGTAACAAAATCATATAAACTATGGACACATGATAAACAAAACAATTTGCTTAGTACAGAAATATACAGTTTTCAAAGCAAAAACTGGTACCAATATTGTGGAACCAGTTTACTGCTTTGCTCAGTAAATCACATCATGTGGGATTTTATTGTAATTCACAAGATCATTACAGTTCTTCATATTGGGAATTTTTGACCTACAAAATTGGAAATTTTAATTACTTAAATGTAGCTTTTATAAGCTACAAGCTTACCATGTGGGACTTAATGCTGATCTCGGGTTGCCACACCCGGGCCCAACGTCTTAGAAAAAAAGATCGTTCTTGTTAGCCACCGGATATACTGGTAGTTGTCGTCACGTGATAACTTCTGACCAATCGTCCTACTTTCTCGTTGAAATTTTTTAAACCTACCCCTCAGCTGTAAACAGCGGGGAGGCAGGGTGGGACTCTTCTAAGTCCCACATGGTAAGCTTGTAGCTTATAAAAGCTACATTTAAGTAATTAAAATTTCCAATTTTATTACGCTACAATAGCTTCAAGATTTTGAATTAAACGTATAGAATAGTGCCAGAAATACCAGTCTGAGTCCCATTTACAGTGCCCCGATCCCGAAGGCCGGGCCTGTAACGAGCCAAAAACCTAAGTAAATGAGAGACAGTGCTAAAACTGTCTAGATGTTTTATTGTAGGACGGAAGTGCAGCAGTGCTCACTCCGAGGTCTGAGGGTCCAAAAGGGCCCTTCACGTATGACTGACCAACCCAGTGGTTGGGCATCTCATAAAATTTTTACAACCTGAATATGAGATTAATGACAACTAAATAAGTCCTTAATAGAAATTACTTGATAATTAAAGGATAAAATGACCTTACCCGTAACATCTTGAAGGTAAAGGAATACCTAGATCCTGGGAAAGACTCCTGAAGACTTGGTTGTAGCGGATGTGCCCCCCCCCTTTTTTCTTTCCGAGGACAACTGGTCTGAGGGGAAGGATCTAGGACTTGTTGTGCAGCCACTACGGGTCCCAGGTACAAATTGTTGTCGGTGTCCGACCAAGTAAGGTCTTTTAGGTAAAAATTTGTAAATGTGTTGTGAGCTTTCCAGTGACAGGCTTGCATGATTTGGTCCACCGATACCCCACCGTAAAAGGCCTTAGAGGGCGCGAAGGCCCGGATGTCATGCGCTTTGACTTGGACCAAGTCCAAGGCTTGTTGATCTGCTTGTTTGTAACAAAGTAAAATGGTTTGTTTCAACCATGAAGAGAGTGTAGCGGGTCTGATGTCTGAGGTATGTCCTTTCTTAAAGGAGATGAAAAGGAGAGAACGAGACCCTCTGAGGTCTTTAGTTCGGTCCAAATAAAACCTCAGGGCCCGCACGGGACACAGGGTCCTGTCTTCTTTAAACTGTCTATCTACAATGGTAGTCAGAGCAGGGATAGTCACCGGAGACACACTTTGAGAACCTTCTCTTGCTAGTTGGTTTTTGGCTATGAAATCAGAAGAAGGGAACAAGGCAACCTTTTCCCATTGGCCTAGATTAGATACTTTGTTTGCGACCCAGGCATGGATTTCGCTGCGGCGCTTGCCGGAGGCCAAGGCTAGCAAGAAAGCAGTTTTTAAAGTGAGATGTTTGAGGTCTGTGTCTTTCATGGGCTCAAAAGGTGCTTTGGTGAGCTCGTTAAGGACAACAGAAAGGTTCCACTTGGGTAAGTTTCTGGAACTTTTAGGACGATCCCTGTGAAAACTGGAGAGTAACCTATGAAGGTCTGCATTGTGTGCAATATGTTGGGCCGTTGGGCCCAAAGTGTCAACGATTGCAGTCCTGTAACCATCAATGGTCGAGGGGCGCCTGTTTAGGTCTTGGTACAGGTACATGAAGAAATCTGAGATTTGTTTCACAGATGGAGTGGAGAAATCCACCGAATTTTCTCTGCACCATTTTTCAAATAGGGCCCACTTTGACTTGTAGATGGTCCTTGTTGATGACCGCTGAGGGGCAGCAATTCTCTCTGCCACCTCCACAGAGAAGCCTTGTTCTTGGAGTTGTCCGCTCCTAGACACCAGGCGTGGAGGTTCAGGTGCTGGGGGTTGTTGTGGAACACCAGCTTGTGGGACTGTTTGAGTAGGGTTGTTGACACTGGGAGTTGCAGTGGGATCTCTGTTGAGAGCTGCACTAGGTCCCAAAACCAGGGCATCCCTGGCCAGCCTGGGGCTATTACGATGATCAGGCACTGGCATTGCCTGATCTTTTGGATCACCTTGTGAAGGAGAGCCGTAGGAGGGTACGCATATGCCGTGAGGTTGGTCCAGTTTATGTTCAGAGCATCTATGTCCCAGGCCTTTGGGTCTGGGATAGGAGACACATATAGAGGGAGCTTGTGGTTCAGGTGAGTGGCAAATAAGTCTACATGAGGTGTGAACCACTTCTGGCAGATCTGTTTGAAGACCTGTGGGTGCAGAGACCATTCAGTTGACTGCACTTGGTTGGACCTGGATAGCAGGTCGGCCATCACATTCAGGCACCCTGGAATGTGCCTGGCTTTCAATGTTATGTGATAGTGATGGCACCAGGTCATGATCTTCCACAAGAGAGCACACATCTCTGCCGAGTGTGTTCCTCCTTGTTTGTTGATGTAGGCTACCACTGTTGAGTTGTCCGTCGCAATCAACACTGTTTGATTCTGGCACTGGTCCTTGAAGTCTCGAAGGGCCAGGGAGACCGCCTTCAATTCTAGGACATTTATGTGTAGCCTTTTTTCCCGATCTGACCACAGACCCTTAGTAGAATTTTGGTCTAAGTGAGCGCCCCAACCTTCGTTTGAGGCGTCGGTAAAGAGTTGGATACTGTGGTCTTTGGGATGAAGGTCTGCACCTTTCATCACATTGGAGGGATTTTGCCACCAATCTAGGTGGGCTGCAATGGCTTCTGTCCAGGGAAGCAGGTTGTCCAGCGACTGAGGATATCTCCAGTGCTCCTTGAGATGAAACTGAAAGGGCCTCATGTGAAGGCGTCCCTCCGGGACCATTTTCTCCGTTGAGGCTAGCAACCCAATTAGAGACATCAAACATCTTGCAGTCAAAACACGTTTTGACTTGAGTCGTAGGATCAAATCCTGAAGTTTGAGCCATCTCTCTTGAGTGGGTTTTACAAGGGCTGAATCTAGGTGGTATTCGTAGCCCACGAACGAAAACACCTGTGTAGGTTTCAGTTCTGATTTTTCCTGATTTATTATCCATCCCAAGGACTGAGTCAGTTCTACTACTGCCTGAGTGTTCACTTGGGCTTCCTCCTGAGACTGGGACCTGATCAGCCAGTCGTCCAGGTATTGGTGAATTCTGAGTCCTCTTGAGAGGGCCATTAGTTTCACTTCCTTTACGATCATTGTAAAGACCTGGGGGGCTGTGGCTAGTCCGAACGGGAGGGAGGTGAACTGGAACACCTGAGCCTTGTAGCAAAACCTTAGGTATTTCCTTGAGCTTGGGTGGATGGGGATATGCAGGTAGGCGTCCGACAGGTCTATCTACGATACCCACTCCCCTGGAATCAGGGAGGTCCTGATGGACTCTGGAGTTTCCATTTTGAACTTTTCTACGTGTAGAAAAGTATTGAGCCTGCTTAAGTCTATGACTGGCCTCCACCTTTGGTGAGGCTTGGGTACTAGGAACAGGCGACTGTAAAACCCGAGAGATTTTACATTGTCTACCCTTTCGATAGCGTTCTTTGACAGGAGAGACTGGATACAAGTAGCCAAGGCTTGGTCTTTTTGTTGGGCCTTGTACTCTGACAGAATCAGAGGAAATCTGATCAAGTTTGGCTTTGAACGGAATGGCAGAACGTAGCCATTGGTGATAATGTTTAACACGTTTTGAGAACATTTGTTTGTGAGCCAGTCTCTCCTGAAAGAACGGAGGCGACCTCCTACTGGTGGACTGAGTGAGGCTTTGGAGGAGTCATTGGGGAGGGGGGTTTCCACGCCCCCTTCCTCTATTGTGGGGTCAAAAACGACCCCTGGAGCCTCTGAAGTTGGATTTTCCTCTTCCCGAGGGAAAGGACTGGTTACTGCTTTGAGAGGTATTGCCCCCATAGGGGCGTTTCCTGTAGGAGCCTCTTTTCTTGTGGGGACCACGAAAGGGCTTATTCTGGTAGGGTGCAAAACCCTGAGAATCTTTTGAGGTGCCTTTTTTGAGAAGGAAGTCCTCACCTTCCTTCACTAATTGAGACTCGAACAAGGAAGGGCCCCAAAAGGACGAGTTCCTGAGTTCTTGACGTCTCGTTTCTCCTAATTGTGGATGTAATAGAGTCATTTCGGCTTCGCGCCTGAGCAAGCCGGTATTAGCCATAGAGTATAATTCCCTCTGCAAAATATGGGCTAGAGATTTGCTGAGACAAGTGAGGGCCCTGTGTTGAACAAGTACTGTCTTGTTCCAAAAATCTAAGTAGTCAGCTACTTCCTCATATCCACGCTTTGCCGCTTTCTCAGGATTGGCACCTTTCTGAATCTGAGACTTAATCTTCTTGACCGTAGACTTGATGCTATGTTGGCATTTTTCCAATGAAGCATTGCAAGAAGAGGAGGTTTTGGCAAATGCAGCGGTGAAGTTGAGGGTAGAGATGTTTTGTCTAGCCTGAAGTTCCAGCTCCTTGAGAACTGGCAGGGGAACTCTGGCTACTGGGGACCCAGAAGGTCTAGGAGTAATACAGATCTTAGCAAAATCCGTATTCAACTCCTGAATTTTGTCCTGAAAAGTTGGTTGTCCCACCTTGTACCACTTTGAAGTTGAGGGAGGAGGCTTGACATATTTTCCCTCAGATAAGTTGGCAGCCTTAAAGTCATGTTGGAATTTATCAAAGGCGTCCTTGATAACTGAGCTAAGTGGAAGAATAGAGGAGGGACCTCTAGGTCTGAGCTCTTGACGGCCTTTTTCATCATCCAGACCCAACACTGAGGTGGACGACCTGGGCATAGATTCCCTGGGGTCAGGGAGAGACAAAATACGCCTGAAGGTGTCCACTTCTTCAGAGTATTGTGAGGGCATGTCAGACAAAGCTACTTCGCTATAATAAGGGGGGTCTGGATCATGTTGTGGGAGGTCTTGATCAGAAGCTACTCCTGAGGGCTGAGCCCTAGAGGGCTTAGAAGACCTGTGTCTGGCTACAGGGGAGTGATCCTCCTCTGAGGTAAATGACACGTATCTAGATCTTGATTTATGTTTGCTCTTGTCAGAGTGTTTTTTGGATCTAGAAGAAGGGATCCGAGGTTCATCGGAATCCTCATTTAGTTGGTCCGAGGCAGAGCTCGGGTCAACTGGCTGCCTATGGCTTTGCTTTTTGTGAGAGTACGAGACCTCTTCGGGATGACCTTCAGAGGGGGCAACGTACTGTTCCGAGGAAGCTTGAGTAGATACAAGACGAGGAGGGAGTGCTGGACGGTAGTCCACATCCATAGCCTCGCTTGGGATGTTAGTACCCGATCTCGGAGGGGGCAAATCCAGAGGGGCAGCAGTGTTACTGGACAAGCCAGGTTTGGAAGCAAGAAGCGAGGAATCTACCTCGACTTTTTGTTTTGCAGCCAACTCCTCTCGGAGTGACTGAAAAGCTTCCAACATGGATGCCTGGAAGGTACCCATTTGCTGCTGTAAATGTATATTTAAGGAATCACCGAGTGATTTCTCTAGGTTTTTCTGGATTTTATTTTGCAAAGCCGTGCCAGGGGTGGGTGGAATAGCCTTGGCTGGCGTTTTCAAGGACAGGGAACTGAAGGCAAGAGGTTGTGGACGGGGGGGTGAGGTAAAAAGGCTATCAGCAGCACACTCGAGGTCTGCATTGGACCCAGTGAAGGAGTCCCCGTCGCCTTCACCCAAAAGATCTAGTTCATCTTTGGAACTAGTTGTAGCTTTCTGCTTTTTCAAATACCGTTTCCGGTTTTGGATTTTCTGTAATTGCTCATCTGTGAAAGACGTGCAAATTTCACAAGGGGTTTCAAAGGTGACACAGGGGTCATCTCCCTTGCCAGCCTCCCTACAGGTAGGGCAGAAATTATGTGTATCAAAACTAAAGCAGAAATGGCGGCATTTCTGCGCTCTCGGTTTGTCTTTATTTGCTTGATGTGTCGACATTTTATACGCAATAAAAGACGTACAATAGAATTGCCTGTACCGAGGAAAGCTAAAAACACGCGAAAGTCAAGAAATACTTAAGGTGTGAAAATTAGAATTTTACAGAATGATCTATAGCATATAATTAAAGAAATATGCAAATATTAGCCTCCAACAATAAGTAAGAACTGAGAAATAAATAGAAATGTCTGTATATTTACAAACTGCTACCAGTCAATCGTGGCCAATGAGAAAGTAGGACGATTGGTCAGAAGTTATCACGTGACGACAACTACCAGTATATCCGGTGGCTAACAAGAACGACCTTTTTTCTAAGACGTTGGCCCCGGGTGTGGCAACCCGAGATCAGCATTAAGTCCCACATGGTAAGCTATTGTAGCGTAATAAAAGCTATCAATTTGAAACTTAATGTGTATCTTCCGACACCTAATTCTGGAAGCTATCCAAGAGATGAATAATATTCTCATCTTGGCTAACATTTATGGGCGAATTTCCCAGTTTGTTTGCAATGGCTGAACTGTAGCCATCAATAGTACTGGGCTGTAACTTCCTGTCCTGGAAAAGGTACAAAAGGAGGTCGGCTATGGATTTTATAGGTGGTGCACTGAGGACCACCTGATTACTGTGGCACCACTTTGTAAAAATGGTCAACTTTGCCTCATAGACTGATCTTGTTGAGCCCCTTTGAGGAGCCTCAATTCGTGCTGCCACTGCCTCAGAGAAGCCTTGGTCTTTGACAGTTGATGCTCTAGGAGCCAAGCATGCAGATATAGGATTAACAGATTTCTGTGAGCAGTCTAAATGCTGGGTTAGCACATTGGGCAGGCATAGGGGATCTGGCTTGACATGGCTATTAGATCCCAAAACCAGGGCACGTTTGGCCAACCTGGAGCAATCAGAATGATTCTTCTGCAGGGGTAGTCCTGTAATTTCGCCACAACCTTGCCCAATATGGCAACTGGTGGGAAGGCATATTGATCCAGATCCTCCCAAGAAAGACTGAATGCACTGATTGCCTAGGCAGGGGATTCTGATACTGTGACACAAAAAGAGGCATTTTGTTGTTGAACCTCGTAGCAAATAGAGATGTCTGAGGTTAGTGCAACCTGGTGCACATCAACTGAAAGACCGCTGGAAGGAGAGAGACACTATTTGAATGGTCTGGCCTAGACTGGATAGCATGTCTGCAACCACATTCAACCAGCCTGGAATGTGTCAGGCCTTGAGGGTTACCTGTTTCCTGTAAAACCAGATCAAAATTCTCCACAGAAGGGCACACAGTGGAAAGACATCCTTTAGTTCCAAATAAGTTCCTCTTGCAGTGTGTTGCCCTAAGTGAGCGCCCAACCCTTCTTTTGATGTGTCTGCAAAAATTTGCAGAGCATGACTGAAGGGGTGTAATGGTTGACCTTAAAGAGCATTTTTTCCTGGAGCCACCATTTTAAGTGAGGGTGGAGTGATCTTGTGATGGGAATCACCATTACAAATGATTTTGGAACCCTGTGCCACTGTATCAGCCTCATATGGAGCTGACCCAGGTGGTTTTGCTTCTTTGTAGCTGCTAGTAATCCTATTAGGGACATCAGCTGCTAGACCAAACAGCTCAGTCTTGAGAATAACTTCTGTATTTTTTCATTCAAAACCTGTCAAAAATCTAGGGTGGGTCTGACCTTGCCCTCCTTGAGGTCGAACTGGTAACCTATGGAATTGAAAACTTGTTTAGGGTCCAGTTCTGATATTTCCATGTTTACCATGCAACCAAATTCCTGATACAAAGCTACTAGAATTTGTGTATGCTGGAGACAGGTTAGGTGTCTACGTACTGGCCGATTCTTATACCTCTGTGTAAAGTCATTAGTTTGACCTCCTTCACCACCACTTTGAATTCCATTGGTGCTGTGGACAGACCAATTGGTGGTGCTTTGAAATGGCAGGATTGACCTTAAACTTGAAAACATAGGTATTTCGTGAATGGAGTATGTATTGAAATGTGGAAGTCGAAAATTGTTGAAGTCTATGGAAGTTACTCACTCCCCTAGCTGAAGGGAGGTTCTTTTTTCTGTTTTATAATAATGAATTTCTGTGTTTAAGGGTACTGAGGTAGATAGGTCTCCAGTGGTTGTTGGGTTTTAGAATCAAGAAAAGTTGGTTGAAGAAACCTAGAGATTTTTTACTTCTGGCCTGTTCTACTGCATTATTTTGCATAAGTACATGTAATGCCTCTGTCAGGTTGCTGTTCCTGAGAGGATGTACATATCCACTTAAGATGATTGGTGACCTTGCCAAAATTGGTTGGATCTGGAAGGGGAGAGTGTATCCTGCTCTAAGGATTCTTATAACTTTGCAATTAACACATAGGGCTGCCCATGTTTCCCAAACTTGGTCCAATCTGGAGTCTACAGGTAGATCTGAAGCAGCAACTGGGACATGTATGACATTCTGGACAAAACTCACATAGTTTAATGACTCTACTAGCTGTACAATAACAGAACTTAAGCCTTTTACTGCTCGACAACAACACATGATCTGCAATAAATGAGTTTACATTTAAATCTGGTCGAGTAATTGTCATCTATACGACGACTGACCCTTGTCCTGTTGGGAGGGGTAGTTGGATGTCTTGCCCCATCCTTTCTTGTGCCCATTGCTAATATTCTTCTATGCTGGTCAGTTGGACCAGCTGTTGTCTTTGGAAGACTTTTGTTGTCTCTCAGAAGATGAGAAGATGATCCTGAATAGCCCTTGCTAGTGTCTTCCTCTGCCTTCTTGAGTTATTTTTCCGGGAGCAGTTTTCCATGCTCAGGGGAGCAGTTCCGAGTGCAGAGTTCCTGTTTGACGTTGGATCTTAGGTAATCTAGATAACAGTTTCGCCTTGCCAGTGTGAAATTAGACATGGAGATGAACATTAAGTTGGACAAATACTGCATAGTCTTGGCCATTGCTAAACTGATGCTCTGATTAAAGTCCATGAGGTATTGTAATTCATCTGTGGCAGTCTGACACTTACTGGAAGACTTTCCTTTCTTCTGGTTGCACTGAATGACCCTCAGCTGAGATTACATATGGTCCTGCACTTTCAGAAGGCAATAGTTGGATCCTGTCTGATTACACATGTAACTGGATTCTTTTGCTGCTCCCACTTTCACAGGGTTTCATGGAAGATGGGTCTGTACACTGGTGGAGTAGCTTGCAGACCTAAAGATCTTGCAATCTGGCTGTAGGAACTATTCAACTGTACCGACTCATGCCAGAAGGTCACTTTATTGGCGACAGTTTCTTTATCTGACTGCACACCATACCACATGTTCTGTGATCTGGCTGTTTTAATTAACTGGTCATGTTGCAGTACATCAGCATCAGAAGCCATTGAAGGATAAACTTCAAGTAGTCAAGTTCAGTCCATCAAACTTCTTACACAGCCAGTCATTGGTAGGTAAGTTTACAGAGATCCTTAGACTTAGGCTTTGGAGCTCCAAACGGATTGTCACTGAAAGTGCAGTGTTAAAATCTTGTATGTGACTCCAGCCCAAGTTAGTGGGGGGGACCGTTTACAGAAATCAAAACTGGTTACCAGGGCTTTGAAACAAGCAAAAATGTGGTAATCAGTGTACAGTAAAATTGTTTGCACGGTGTACATGAGGCAGAACTTTCAACTGAAACGGGTTTGTGTGGTGGCTGTTCAGCAGGTGCCACTTTTACAGTTGAGAAGCCGGCTTCTCCAAAGTTCTAGCCACCATAATACCTCAATTTGTGACAAATGTTCTGACCATTTGGTATCAAGTTCTTTCAATTCTTTTTCATAGAAAGACTTGAAAGGGATATCTTTCTTGGATTTCTTCTGTTCGTTAACTTTCTCAGAGGCTAATTAAATGGCTGCAAGCTCCTCTTTCCTGTCCAGGAGACACCGTAATGAGTAAACAGTCAAATATCTTCACTTAAGATGAACTATTCCTTAGAAAATTGATAACTTTTCTTCAAAAACTTGAGATTCCAGAAGCATGTCTGCACAGTACATGCGCCAAACAAAAAGATCCTGTGACATCACACAGTCCAGACAGAAACAAATTATGACACACCACCTAGTGAATGCAGAGTACTGGACCAACCTTGCTTGTGGAAACACAAGATGTCTTTTCCACACATTTGACGGGCCAGTCTGTGGTGAGCGGTTTAAATAACTCTCCACCAGGAAAGATGTTTTAACGCAATAAAAACATATTTATTAAAGATAGAACAGTTGAAGGTTGCAGAGTTTGTCCAATGTATTCAAAGCGGTACTTTCAGAATTGCAACTAATACAAGAAAATATTTTAAATTACTTCTGTTTTTTGAGATACTGCATTGGTTACTCTTTGTGTATTGCTTACAGGTTATGCTAAATGTTACAAATACTGGATGATGTGAAGGTAATGGTACACTTTTTTTCTTGTTCAACAACTTTGTTTACCAACCCATAAATCAATTAAACTATTTGATTACAGTTTTGCTTCTGGAATGACTTAACTGTGTTACAGGTTACCTGATGATCATTTTTCCTCCTCCTGTATTCCCTCCACAATAAACTTAAGTTTTGTTTCTTTCTTAAAACATCTCCAGTACAGTGGTTTATAAATCCTGCATATCCATTGTGCTGACCACTATTTTGCCTCCTTAGATTTAGAAATTAGAATTTTCACTTGTTTGTTGCCACTTTGGGTCTGCTTTGTAAAAGTAGATTGTGCACTATAAAGGTTGGTATGAATTAGAATTCAATTATCACACTCAAAGTTCTTGCAAAGGTAGTTTTCTTATTCTATCATCTTTTGCAATTATCTATGATCAATTTTCACTGTCCTCTTCAGCTGAAGCTAAGATTATAAAGTTAATTAATAGTTTTTTACACAAACCCTCTGTCTGCATCGGGATTTGACTTATCTCTGGCATGTGCTACCATGGAGTAATTTGCTACATCCGAGTTGAATCGCTGGATAGAAATATCTGTAAGATTCAATCTGAAACAATAGATAACTACACAAAGTAGATCTACTGACTTTTCTTTTACATGGGTAAATTTTAAGAAATGATAAGGAAATTGAAAAATTCTTGATATGGAAGCCCTTTCACAAGTAATCGCGATAAACAAATTCTGTACTGTAAACCACAAATCTTCCTTGTGCCATGGACAAACTGTCTGATAGGCCACCTTTCAAAATTTGATTTAAAAAGTGCAAGTTCTACATTTTTGATTGACTGATTGGAATTTAATGTCAATTTTAATAATAATTATATAGGTTATATCATGAAGAATAGCTTAAGTAATGGTAGGAAAGCAGTGCATATCAGTTGGTCCAGATTCTGCTCTGAAAATCATAAGGTACTTACACGTCATTACCAACTTTTCAACTTATTGTTTGGGCAGGAATGTACCTCATAGACTATGAGGTAAGTGTGCTCCCTCAATTGTACAAGTACACATGGTTATAATCTCAGCCTTTGTGGGCTACAGATAAGTAGAACAATAAAACTATCATAGGTAAGTTTGAAACAAATAAAGAGCAAATAATGCAAATATCTTTTTCAAGTAAGAATGAAACTAGAGCAGGGTCAGAAGTATATTTTCTATTTTGGTATCCCACCAATGCAAGACTGTTCCAATTCAAGGATACAGAAAAAACACTGTATTCATTTCTAGCATATCCCCAGTTCATGTAAACATGGCACTTTTTCTCAAAGAAATTGCTAAAGAAGCGCTCAAATCCACAATAATATTATATAATTTCTACAACATAAGGGTTTGTTTCTAATACTTAATTTTTTTCCACAGTTATATGTGATGATATTTGAGATTTTTAAAGTGTCATTACAGTATTTAAGCAAAATGGTCTTGATACCGAGATATCAGTCTTACCAACCCTGCCTTAACTTAGACATAAAAAAATAGCATCACAGATGCCAGCACCCCACAGCCCAGGGAAATGGCTTAGAAAACCATGGTATAGAATAGGTAACACAGTATAAAGGTTAGGAGACTCTCAGAGAAGACGGTGTAAATTTTGTAAAGGTGCCAGAGAAAATAACATGTAAGAAGCAGATATGTATGTAAAGACAAGTATCAAACAGGGCAATGCAATTCAATAGCCAGATGACAGGTTTAATAAGTAACCGGAAAGTTATGAAGCAGTAAAATTGCTTAACGGAAGCATAGGTGTCAAAGGAAACAGTACAGTTATGTAAAAGTATTACAGTATGTATAATAATCAGTTGCAGCAATCCATGTATCCATAAACAAAGTCAAATAGTACAACACATTCCACCATAATGTTGCACAACTACATGCCACAATCCATGACTCTACACAGCGTCAACTTTCTATACCTTATGGTTTCCGCACTATACCCTGAAAAAGAATTTAATGGTCAAGGTCACTATGGCAAGGTCAAAGATCAAATCAAGGTCACACCATTATGTAGCAAAATTACACCCCCCCCCCCCTCCCCAAACAATGTGACTACCAAGTATCAACTTTCCACACCTTACTGTTTCCAAGATATGCCTGGATAAGATTTTCAAGTTCACAGTCACTATGGCAAGGTCAAAGGTCTAATCAAGGTAATACCTTAATGTTGCACTCCTACACACCCCAAACAATGTCCCTAACAAATATCAACTTTCTACACCTTACAGTCTCTAAAAATAGCCCAGACAAAATTATAAAAGTCAAAGTCACTGTGGTGAGCTAAAAGATGAAATCAAGGTCAAAACATGACACTGCAACACCTACACCTCCCAACCAAATTCAAAGGAAGTGTCAACATCCTACACATTATAGTTTCCAAGATAAGTTGCATACAAGATTTTCAAATCCAAGTCACTACAGCAAGGTCAAAGGTCAAATCAAGGTCACACTATGATGTTGCACAAGTACACCTCCCACCAAATGTCCCTAAAGATTTCTGAGATACAGCCCAGACAAAATTATGACTAGAGGATCGCTTGCAAAACAAAGCGATTGTTTTTGCATGGCAAAAACAAAGTGTCCCAAAAAGGAGAAATAATGGCAGCGTTATCATGTAAGAAAGTTATGCTTATAGCTCAACAAAGCCAGATTATAGGAAAAGTGGTTCTTGGGGAGGGTAGTGATCTTGGATACAGTGTGTTTTAAACATTTGGCCGAAACCTTGCACGGTTTTTGAGATACAAGCATTTTTGTGTATTGTGATTTTTGCCAAAAATTCAAAATGGCCACCATTTTTGGCGGAACAAAATTTTTTTGAAAACAGAGGTTCCCTATGGGTAAAAAAATTAGTCAAAATCACTCTATCTAACATGGTTTTTGAGATACAAGCATTTTGTGCTTTGCTGAAACTTGGAAAGGCTAGCCTTCACAGATACCCCGTGGGTTAAAAATTTTGCCAAAATCCCACCAGTAAATTTTTTATTTTATGAAGAAAATGGTTTCAAAAAGTACTCATATATCACTTAGTATTGTTCTATTATGAGCCTATATTTCAAATTTTGTGTTTTGCATTTTTTGTCAAAATTTTGAAAATTGAATAGGACTCCTATTTTGGGGGAGGAGAAATTTTTTTTTGAAAATTGGAGAGAGTAGTATGTTTAGGTACCCTGTGGGTCGAAAATTTTGACGAAATTGCTCACAGTTAAGGAGATACAAGCAGTTTTGTGTTTTACTCGTTAAGAAATTGTTAATGCTTAATTAATCATCATATACTCATATATTTCTTAACCTATCCCGGCAAAAATTTAATGTCGATAGGTAAAATGCTTCGTAAGTTATCATCTGGACAATGTTGCTCTTCAAAAAAACGCATTTTTTGTCATGTGATCTCTCGGATTGGTGAAAATATCATTGCAGCATATTCAGAAAATTTCCGAGGGCTACTGCATACACCTGCCAAATATGAAAAGAGTCCGCCTTATGGCTGCGAAGCTATTGCGAAAGGAAAATATGGATCCTTCGGATCCGGGAGAGTCGCTTCTCCCATATGCAAATAAGTGTCATAAGTGAAAGCAATACTTGCACAGCCTTTAAAGTCAGTGGGTTAATAAAATCCCAAACCTGCTACCTGCAATAAGTGCAAGTGCTTGTTTGTGGTCAATGTAAATAAATGTAGCAAAAATTCAAATGTGTGAATGTAAAACAAAGATTTTATCAAAAAGCAAGGCTTGTTGGACAAACCAAGTGAAATATTGGGTTTTCGGAATGGATATCAAAAACATTTTCCCCAAGAACCCGGCTTGCTATTTTCTCATCAGTTGCTTAACCAAACTGGCCTAGTTTGGGATCAATAGCCAAAGCCATACTTTTAATTCTACAAACCTTGCACTGGCGTTGTCATCTTCTCCACCCCAGCCAAACATGATATTCGTAAATCCATTAATCCTCTTCATTGCCCATGTCCTGAGAGACAGTACACCCCCGGTGAAGTTTTTATAATAGATTTTTGTACTGCAAAATAAAATATAACCAAGAAGGGCGGTAACTTTTCCTGTTGATAACTGTTCCACCATAACTCCTCTTCAAAGGTCTGGTTCCATATTCAAGGATTGTCAGTGTGAAAGCCTTGACTTTAAAGTAGGGATGGGTGATCATGGGTCAGTATAAAAAATGTGTAGGTCGTTAGGTTGCCAATGCAAATCCATACCGATTTTGGGACACCATGTTTTGGTACACCAGAAACCAAACTTGGATGTTTCCTGTCAATAAAATCGCAATAAAAGTCCCCAAATGCACAAAAATATGGGCTAAAACATGGCAGTTCTGCTTGACATAATCGCTATAAAAGTTTTGAAATCCACAAAAGTGTACAGTTTCCTCAGATTTGGGGTTTGTTCCCAATATATTAAGTTTTCTTTGTATTATATGTGCAGACATACGAAGTGGTGGTTGTAAAATCTTGTCACAGTACTTCACTAAAATGCTCTTGATACTGAGACACTGGGCCTACCGACCCATCCCTGCTTTTAAGTTAAGAAGAATAGGGATAAAAAAGTGTCAACATTTTATAAAATAACAAGAAATTAGGACTCTTTGCACAATTCAGTACTGTAAAAAATAACAAAAACTCATTCCTTCATTCTTTAACAAGTGTTAGAAGCCTAGAACAGTCTTTGATGTTTCTCAGCAATTTCAGTAAGTACATTAAGGTAATTAGATTCACAAAGCCTTAAACTTACGGGTTTTTATTTATAGAAACAGCCATGTGTCTTGCCCCAGTTTGTGGACAGTCATAGATATTACAGAGTCTGACTGGCACCATGTCCACGTCATGGAAGATAAAACAGCTGTAGTTGTACCTCTTCATTGCCTCCAGGAAACCAATGTTAAGCAAGGAGGCTCTGTTGAATAAGGTGTCTCCACCCTAGAGAAAAAAAAAACATTCAAATGCTCCGTGGCAAAAACTTGTGTTGAAACTAGGGACGTAATGACAAGGCAACTAATTGAAGAGGATTAGAATTGTGTTATATTTCGACATCATATTTTCAACAATGAATAATCGCCCAAGGAAGTAAAATATGTCAACAGATCTGAATCCGTCAAACACTTGTTGTATAAAAATGAGTTAAAATCAAACTACAGTCATGTTTTCTGTATTGTTTATGCATTGAAGTAAAACTAGAAGTACCATATACCTCTTCTATTGCCCAGTTCCTGTCTGAGAAAAATGACAAATTTAATGAAGTTTACAGATTATGGACATGTATTTTTATTTTATGTCACACATTTAACATTTTTGTCGCCTTTTAGAACATGCAGTTAAAGATTTATGGCATTTATGGCAATTTATGGCAATTTAGCAGTTATTCGGTGTTGACATGAATAGTACTTTGCGATTAGAGATGGGTCGGAATCAATTTATGTGTAGATTGGGAATGCAAAACTGTACCTATTCCAGGACTCTGCATTTTAGTACACCCAAACCAAACATGGACGTTTCCTCTTAACAACATCACAATAAATGTCCACAAATGCAGTAAAAGTATAAAATATATTCAGATTTCTGGTGAATTCCCAATATTTTATGTTTTCCTTCCATCATATGCGTTGACAAGTGAGACTGAGGTTATAAAGTATCGTAAACCAAAACATGGCAGTTCTGCTCAACATAATTGATATGAAAGTCTGCAAATACATGAAGATATGAGATAAAAGTTACAAATTTCTTCAAATTTTGGGTCCATGTCTAAAACTTTAACTCTTCCTTCCATAAAATATGTTGACAAGCGGTTCTAAATCTCATCATGGTAGTTTAGTAAAATGCTCTCGATACTGAGATGCCGGCCTTACTTACCCATCCCTGTTAACAATTAGCCCGCATGAAATACTCAGAGTCATGATGCCAGTAGTTAAGACTAGGAAAACGTAAATAGCATATTTTCCATTTTGAATAAGGTGTCTCCAAAGCCATTGGGTTTCCAAGATAATGAAAAAAAGTTGTATTACAGCATATCACCATTCGAATAGACCTGTCAATGGAAAATGAACTTCATACAAAGGTAAACATCGCAATTCCACTTCACACAATAGTGTTATAAATAGGTTAGTGCTTTCATGGCAACTAGCCAACACTAATATCGGTATCCCATTTTAATGCGTGAATAATCGGTCAATATAGGAAAAGGGCCCAATTCATCAAACATTAACATTAAATTAAAAAAAACATTAAGAAAAACATTAAGCTATAGCCATATTTTGTTTATTGTTTTTGCATAAATGTAAAAGTGGAAGTACCATATAGCTCTTATATCACCCACTTCGTGCCTGTAAAAAAGCATCAATAGTTGCAAGAAATTAGCAACTTTAATCAATTTTACAGATAAGGTACATGTATTTTCACTTTCTTTTATATATATATACCGGTATATAGCATTGTATTAGGCTTTCAGAATATGTGACATCATCAGTGTTTCCTGAGCCTCTATTTTCTGGAGGTCAACTGACCCCCTCCTTTGAAAACCGGGGGGTCTATGCAAATTTTTGAGGGTCAGTTAGGCTTGACCCTTTCTGTTTATACCACAGGTTAGAAAAATAATGGACAAACAATGCCTAACATACGTCGCAAAGCCAGTGTTTGTGTTAGGAAATGTGGGGTACGAGGTACCCGAAGGGGCTTCGAAAATGGGGTACAAGTAATATTCTGCCACATTTTCCTCAATAAACAATGTTTAGATACACCCAGTTACCAAAAAGCAATAAATCAGATGTAATTATTTTTATCACTTTGACAGCAAATTATAGTACATTGTACATGGTTGTGTATTCATAAAAATATCTTAAGTACACCTGTGTACAATCTGTACATCAGGGTAAAGAAAACAGTCAAATAATAAACCTGATTTTTTTCCTCTTATTTTTGTGTGATTTTTAAGGTAGCATAAATGAACCGAAGCACTATTCAATTTTCAATGACATATAGTATGTTGATAGTTTCTAAAATAATATTTTATTTAAGCTACAATTATGATATTTATACCATTTGAAAGATAAATTCTTGTAGTTTATGTTGCTTTTTATTTGACAAAAATCCATTGAGTGGTTCCAAACTTACAGTGTTTTTGCTGCAACCCCTGTAAATATTTTCAAAGTTCAGAGTAATATTTTCTGGGTAGGTTTCCGGGGTTAAAAATTCATGAATTTCCGAGATTTAGTAGAACGGGTCTCCCACAGCAACAGGTATTTGTCATTGTTCGGAGTCATTGTTTCCAATTGTGCCCTTGTAGAGGTCATGTTTTCTTTCGACGTGTAACGTGTCGAGTAAAATTTGCTAGGGTACATTCTAACACTGGCCATTTAAGATGGATGTAATCTGCGTAGCTCTCGTCTCACATGAAATTTTAAAATATACAGCTTATCTTCAGTACTGTTTTATTGCATGTGCATCTACGCTTTCAGTAAAAAATCTCACGCCCTTTGGTGGGTTTTCTTATTTTATAACACAAATGCGCATGTGTGACATCATGAACTCTTCACCTCTTGACCTTTTGATCCCACGCATGCGCAGTAACACCAGGTAAACAAACAGGAATCGGCCATTTTTGTTTTGAAATTGGAATAAATAAAGAATATTTCTTTTTACAAATACTTGCGTAAGTCTGACGCTTAGGTAAATATTATGTCCGTAAATCGCTTGATTTTGACGTAAATTTACGCATGTCTGTGCGGAAACACTGATCATATTTTTGGTGTCTTCATAAATTTGATGGTTATATATATTCTGCACTGAGGAGAAGAGTACTTAGCCGGCATGAAATATTTGGAGTCCAGTAGTGCTGGGACGAGTTGACTGAAACTCGAGTTGTAACTCGATGGGCGATAATTGGCGTGACATCGATCTACGCAAGTGAAACTCGAGTTTTTGAAAAACGTCAATATTTTAACCATCTACGACTGACACTTCACCAAAACAATAGAAATATCTGAAATTTTCAAAAATATATTGCATTTTTACTATATTCTGCCTTAAATAAATGAACATTTAACTTAAATTATATCGCGAAAGCCATTCCAGGTAAAAGTTTTGTCTCATGTATGGTTATGCGAAATATTTTCTATATTAAAAGCTAACAAACGAAATATCTTATCCCGAAAATTACTCGAGTTTAACTCGAGTTCAACTCGCTTCTAACAAGTGATGCTCGATCTGGCATTTAAGCTGGCGATCCCACCACTAGAGTCCAGATACCCCTAATGTATAAGTCTATAAATCTCTGATAATGGGGGACAAAAGTATGGATGGGTCGATAGCACCGGTATCTTGGTATCGAGAACATTCTACTGAAATACCGTGATGAGATTTTACAACCGCCACTTCGCTTGCCAACACATATAATGGAGGGAAGAGTAAAAATATTGGGAACAAACCCCAAATCTGAAGAAATTATAAGCTTTTATCCCATATTTTTGTGCATTTTGCAGACTTTCTACAGTATTAGCAATTACGTTGAGCTAAACTGCCATGTTTTGGTTACGATACTTTATGACCTTAATCTCGCTTGTCAACTCATATAATTGAGGGAAAACTTAAAATATTGGAAACACACCAGAAATTTAAAGAAATTCTGCACTTTTATCTCATATTTTACGTATTTATGGACTATTATTGCGATTTCATAAAAGGAATGTCCATGTTTGATTGGGGCTTACTAAAACGTGGAATCCCGGTATCGGTATGGGTTTGCATTGGCAACCTATATGACCGATATACACATCCCTAAACAAAAGTTTATAATCTCTCCCCCACGGGCAATGTGACCAAATATTTGCAAAAGTTGGGGATGGGCGTTTACGACAATGAAAACCAGCCGGGCGTTTTGAAAAAATAACCCGAATTTAGGGAAACCGCGTTTTAGCACACACCGACTGGAAGTAAAATATGCGGTTGGTAAACAAATCTCGATGAAATAAAAGTTGTCATAACTGCTAAAATAAGGAAAATTTTGTTCAAAACTGATATAAATTAATCACATTTCACCGATTATTGGGTTTATATGGAGCGAGTTTACCTCGAAACGACATATTAGCAATTTATGAGCGATAACGCAAGATTAGGGATGGGCACTTTTAAAAGCCTGAGCGTTACAGAGCGTGGCTACAGTACATGACTGTTGTAAAATTTTGTTATAGTTTTTTGGTGAAATGCTTTCAATACCAAGATACAGGTGACACCGACTATTCCATAGATGAGACGCTATCTTATTTTCCATATGATTGTCTTGCCCACATAAATTACTAGTAGTTCAAATGCCAGGATATGGTTAAAGTTATGTTATGGTACTGTCTTGATCAAATAAGTCCCAACTAATGGGCACTTATCAGGAACTGGAGTCAATGAAAATAAAACAAATCTCACCAAATTCATATACAAAAGCTCAATATATGCAGAAATATTGAAGAAAAAGCAAGAATACTCACCTGTTCAATAACATAAACATCAAAGGCTCTTTGCTGGATCTTCAGAAACTTTATAATGTTTCTCAATAAAATACTCAAGTGTTGTTTTCTGTCTCTATATGGAATTATCATTGCCAAGGGCTTTGACAAGCAGTTCCGTGGTCGCCAATGTCCCCCAACCGTGATATCTGGATGTTCTCCCGTAACTTGCTCCAGGGTGACGTTATTTAAATCAACATCAAAGGCTGGATTTGAACCTAAAAAAAAGCTGACCAGAGGTGCAACATGTCAGAGTAGTTATAGTATTAAGTATTAATATTGAAGGCTTTATGTTGAGAGACTACCAAAAGGGTTACCAAAATACGAATTTTTTAAAAGGTTGTATAAATAAAAAAGACTTGAATCTGCAAATGTTTTTAATTATGCGACAAATTATATTCCACACTTTGAAATACCGGTGGAAGACTAAGGATATCAAATTTTCAAATCAGAAAACCTAAAACTGAACAAAGAAGACATTGACAAGGTAAAAATATTTAAGTCTTCAAGTTAGAGCCCGAACCTAAAATATTTCAGATGAGCATGGGACAAAAACGGGCATATGGATAGACACTTATTTCAAAAGCAACCTAGCCCTAGTGGTGTCCAATCATACTGTTAAGATTCAAGTTGATCAGGCAAAGCGTCTTCAAGTTAGAGTCTGTAAATCAAAATGTTTCGGATGAGTGCACACCCAAAATGGCCAAATGGAGGGACTCCAATTTCGAAAGCAACCAAGCCCTGGTATTATCCTATCACCATTAAGTTTCAATATTAATCAAAGTGTCTTTGAGATAGAGTCTGAAATGGAATTTGAAGATGGCAGCCATGGCAGCCATCTTGTTTTTTACAAATGGCCCCAACTTAAAAGCAACCTAGCCTAGGTGACGCCCTACCACCCTGTTAAGTTTAAATCGATTGGTTGAAACATCTCAAAGTTTTTTTACAAATGGCCCCAACTTAAAAGCAACCTAGCCTAGGTGACGCCCTACCACCCTGTTAAGTTTAAATCGATCGGTTGAAACATCTTTGAGATAGAGTCCAAAAATAAAATTTCCAGATGGCAGCCAACTTGTTTTTCCACATGGCACCAATTTGTTTCGGATGAGTGCACACCCAAAATGGCCAAATGGAGGGACTCCAATTTCGAAAGCAACCAAGCTCTGGTATTATCCTATCACCCTTAAGTTTCAATATTAATCAAAGTGTCTTTGAGATAGAGTCTGAAATGGAATTTGAAGATGGCAGCCATCTTGTTTTTTACAAATGGCCCCAACTTAAAACCAACCTAGCCTAGGTGACGCCCTACCACCCTGTTAAGTTTAAATCGATCTGTTGAAGCATCTTTGAGATAGAGTCCAAAATCAAAATTTCCAGATGGCAGCCAACTTGTTTTTCCACATGGCACCAATTTCATAAGTAACATAGCCTAGGTGGTGCCATTGCTGGTAAATTTCAAATCAATTAACAGAAATGTCTTTGAGTAAGAGTCCAGAAATGAAATAGACATAATAGACATAGCAAACGATAGTATCGGAAGTAGCAAATTGTTGTGGCAGCACTAGTTTCCATTATATAATAAATATACAATCTTATTATGTAATCCATTATATAATAAATTTTCCATCTTATAATAAATTAACATTTAGAAATTCCACTTAAACACTTCCCATAATGCAGTCTTCAGGTTTGCTTAACCTTTAATGTCATCTTCAAAATGATCCATTCTGAGAATTTCCTGTGACAATCTTAAAACTGAAAATCTGTAATGCTTTAATTTACTGCAATACTGTAAGTATTGGCTCTAACATAAGTTTCTAGGTCATTCTAGATCAAAGGTTTTGCAAAGGTCAGATCTGTGTAAAGTACTGATTAAAAAGTTACCTTTTGAACAGTTAATCATAACCTGGCATTCTGAACTCATCTTCCTATTGTAGGTATCATCATCTATTCTACTCAGTCGATTTTGTGACCTCATATAATCTCGCTTTGAGTAATGGTCTGGTTTCGTTTTTGTGCTTCTGGTGTTTGTGTAAGGTTTCTCTCCCTCCTTTTTGGATCTTATTCTGCCTTCTGTAGATGGTTGAACTGCAGAGTTATCATCACCCTTGGTGCTGAGATGAGTGGTTATTCTTGTATCTGGGTTTACCAGTACTTTCTCCTCCAATGAGCGCTCTTGCAAAGAAAATTGAAAAAATAGCCAGCCTCGGCAGGCAAGAACCCCAGTCTGCAGGTACAACAACATTGAGATTTGGGAAAATCTTAGGAACAACTTCTGTTGTAAGAAGTACAGAGAACCCACGAGATGTTTTACAAAAGATTCACAGGCCATGATTTCTTACAAGTAGTTTTCATATTTAGCAGCCCTAGAAGCCATTATAAGGGAGATATAAGGCCTTTTTCATATGATGACCCTCCTATTTGGCATTAAAGATGTGATATGGTGGTCATTTTGTTTTCAAACCAAGGGCACAATTACTCTCAGGCAAGCCTTCCTATCCATTTACATTTTGTGCAAATCTGATGAAGCTAGCTGCAATATTTTAGGTTACAGAAAATATCAAAGATTTTAGAAGAAACTTTAAAACCCCGCAATTTTAGGATGTTGGCATGGCAAGAGTTGACACCAGACACCCCAAAACCTAATCAGATCTAGATCCTCTTGGGATACACATATCCTGTAAATTTGGTGAAAATCTGTGCAGGGGTTTTAGGCTGTGGAACACCCACAAACTTTAAGACTCAAAACTTTAAAGTGTTGCCATGGCAATAGTTGTTGCCAGATACCCCCCAAAACCTAATCAGCTCTAGATCCTTTGGAGGTAAACATATTCTGAAAATTTGGTGAAAATCTGTGCAGGGGTTTAGTCTTTGGAACACCCACAAACTTTAAGACCCAAAAATCTTAAAAGTATTGCCATGGCAACAATTGTTATCGGATACCCCCCAAAACCTTATCAACTCTAGATCCTCCTAGGGTAAACATATTTTTTAAAATTTGGTTGTGGAACACTCACAAGCTCTATGCCCGCTGCCGCTGCCCGGACCACGCAGGGGACGACTATAACCCCAGCCTTTATGGGCTGACATTAAAAAGATATGATAATAAATAATAGCAGCAAATATGCCGGTACCCCACTGACCTTGGGAAATAGTGTTGGAACACCAGGTCCATGAGATGTAAAAGATATAGCAGTAATCAGTAGCATTTATAGCAGTAATCAGGTGCACCAGTCAATTTATCTTTTTGACAAGGGAACTATGTCTCAATTATGGCAGTAGAAGACATTCTGGCAGAGCCAAGGTCAAAGGTGAAACCAAGGTTATACCATGTTTTTCCATACCTATATGCTCCAACCAATGGTCCTATTAAGTACTAATGTCTTACATTTTAAAGGTTAAGGCATTATACTAAAATACTAAATAAAAAGTATTTGGGTACTCTCTAATTGATTGGTGGTTGTTTTTGGATTACCATAGCTTTTGAGAGTTTGTATTGGTCATATTACAATGGTTAGTTGGGTTCAAGTCCCACAAGTGGCAATGCTGGGAACCTGTCCCAATATGAAACTGGCTGTTCAACGGGATGTAAAACAACCACTTTGACTTTACAATGGTTAGTTTAATGGATGGAGGGAAGCAGTGCATACTAGATAACTAGATGGTCAAGATTGTACACTGAAAACCATCAGTTACACATAAACAACTAATAGGGATGGGTCAGTATGAAAAGTGTGTACATCAGGAGGTCGCCAAGTACACCCCAATCAAACATGGATATTTTCTGTCAATAAAATCGCTATAAAAGTTTCTAAATGCACAAAAATATTGGATAGAAGTGTGCAGTTTCTTCAAACTTGTGGTTTGTTTCCAATATTTTAAATTTTCCTTCGATTTTATGTGTTGACAAGAGAAATAGAAGTTATAAAGTGCCATACACAAACATTACAGTGCTGCGTAATGTAATGGCCATAGTCTGCAAACGCACAAAAATATGGGATAAAAGCTAATGCTCCCAATATTTTAAGTTTTATTTCCATTATATGTACTGACAAGCGAAATGGCAGTTGTAAAATCTCATTACAGTATTTCAGTAAACTGTTCCTGATACCAAGACACCGCTTCTACCGACCCATCTCTAATATATATATAATACTAAGGCTGCAAGCGAGCCTGAAAATGTGCCTCGATTCCTCTTTTCGAAAGAACCGACTCGGACTTGGTTAATCACTTGATTATTGCCCAAGAAATTAACTGAATCATATTTTGACATATTACGCCTTATAAAGCACTCAATTTAATAAAAATGCATACAACGGGAAAGGATGTTGATATTTCATTGAATTTTGGAATAAAGACACATTTATAATGCAAAATTCAGGAAAGTTTAGCCATTTTATATTGCGAGACTTGGGCATCTTCGAAATATGTTTATTAAAATGCCGTCTTATAAAAACATTGTTACCAGTGTAGGAAATTCGTTGAAAATTACTGCAGACCCGCAGGACCTGCTACCCCAAAAAGTTGCAGGCCCGGCTTAAAAGATGCAGGTCCTGCAGTTAATTTGAATAATTTTATATTTTTCTTTCTTTTTTTAACTTGGAAAAAAAAAACAAAAAAAAAAACATCAAAAACTTACTGGTCCATGAAAAAAGTTGCTGGTCTGACAAACCGATAGCTTGGTACTTGTAAAGTTTTAAAGTAATCTAATCTGATGTGCTTTTATAGCATTTAATGTATATCAAGTGCAACTGAATATAAAGTAAATAATCTTAAGTCCAATAACATAGGCAGGTCATATCGATGAAGACACTGGGATGGTGGGAAGGCTATGGGGGAAGAGGCTTTTTTCCTGAAGGAGGTAATAGATGCTAAACTGTCTACATTATCAGAAAGATCACTTCAAAACTTAGGAGCATCAAAGGAAAAAATATGGCCGAAGTGTATGACTGACTTGTAGAGTGAGGAGTGGAAAGGAGGAGCTGCCAGGTATTGACAATCAAGATGACTATGCCTGGTACTGTAGGAGCATCTGCTCAAAGGAGAACCACTGTGTAAAAGTTTATAAACCTGTGTTGTGATTTTGAACATACAGCATTAAACGACAGGCAGGATGGTTGTGACATGAGCTACTTTCTCTGAATTGTGACAGTATGTGCAAGAGTATTGTGAAAACTCTGCAGCTTGTGCTGATTGAAGCTTGACTAACATCTAAACCGAAAGTTACCATAGTCTAGATGACTACTATCAAATGAGAACAAATGTCAGCATCAAACCACATAGCTAGGTTTTTGACAATGTCAGGAGGCTAAAGAAGAGTTCCAAGAATATTGACACGAAAATTCAATAAGTACTGTTAATGAGTAACAGATCTGGTACACGGGTGGCGTTAATTATGCCATACCGTCAATTCCGCTCACTTGGGGGTACATGCATTAAAATAGGAGGTTTTCCAATAATGTTCATGCCATACCCATTTATTTTCAACATTGCACATAAGAGGAATTTAGGTACATATCAACAGGTATAACCGGTTCTAATTCTAACACGACTTTTATAGTGCTTAATCTCCACTGAGTAGTGGACTCTAAGGCGCGACAAGACAATAGCAATATGCAAATTCAAAGTCCAGGGACAGAAATAGGTCAGCACCATGGAGAAGCCATAAGAAAAAATGAGCTAAGGAGGATATGCCTTTGTGTACAGATAGGTTTTGAGCTTCTTTCTAAAAGAGGCAATAGAGGGCGATGCGCGAATGTCTTCAGGAAGTGAATTCCAAACAGTGGGAGCATCAAAGGCAAAACTGAAGCCAAAATGCTTAATGGACTTGTGAATTGTAGGTTGAAATTTTGGTACATTAAGGAAATTGGCAACACTCTGATGTCTAGTATTGTAAGTACTGTGGTATGATAGATATGGAGCAAAATATTTAGGGAAACCAGTATGAATAAACTTGTACACCAGGGTAGCCAGTTTGAACTCTGAGCGAAACTGAACAGGGAGCCAATGGAGTTTCCTAAGTACCGGAGTTATCCGAGTATATTTACTCGAATTTGTAACAATTCTAGCTGCACTATTTTAGATAGACTGTAATCTATGAAGATTGAATTTGGAGAGACTCCTGAAAAGTGAGTTACAGTAGTCCAACCAACTATTAACAAAAGCATTGGCAACCAACACAGCTGCATCCTGAGTCAAGAACTGCCTAATATTTCTAAAATCCCTCAGTTGAACAAAGCAGCTTTTACAAACATTCTGGACATGTTTAGAGAAAGAAAAATCAAAGTCAAACCACACACCCAGGTTCCTGACTGACTCGGTGGGGTGAAGGGGGTTACCCAAGATGTCAATTGGGAAACATACATTTAACCTTTCTCTCTGTTTCTTGGAGCCAAAAAGTATGAACTCAATTTTATCAGGATTAAGTTTAAGTTTACTAGCCGACATCCATTCCTTAACATCTTGAAGGCATCTATTCAACTTAATCAAAAGCAGCTGAGGCATTCATGTGTAACAGATGGACATAAAGTTGTGAATCTTCGGCATAGAAATGAAAGTTTACGCCTTTGTGTTTACCAATCAGTGTACTAAGGGGAGATGTGTAAAGAGAGAATAGCAGAGGACCCAGAACAGAACCCTGAGGCACACCAAACAGCAGTTTTTGTAAATCAAAGTAGAATCAATCTTAACAGACTGAAATTAAGCGTTCTGTCAAATAAGAAGAGAACCATTTTGAGAGCGGAGCCACCAACACCGAACCAATCCAGAAGACAGCTGAGGAGAGTGGAATGATCAATAGTATCAAAGGCGGCTGAGAGATCCAGAAGTACCAAGGCAGTAGCTTCACCCCAAGATAGTGACAAATGAATATCATTTTGGATGGAAAGCAGAGCCGTATCCGTTGAGTGACCGGACTTATATGCTGACTGGTATGAGTAATCCAAGCCATGTCGATGAATATGATCAACCAGCTGTTTAGCAACTACACGTTCCACCAGTTTAGAAATGAAGCTAAGTCCAGGTACTGGGTAGTAGTTTTTCAATCCTCAACAGGAAGAGAGGTCTTCTTTATAAGTGGAGTGACTACAGCTGTTTTGAACCCATCTGGAACCAGTCCCTCCCGGAGCGAACAATTAACCAACTTGGTTATAGATGGTAGAAGGATGTCAATGCATTCCTTAATAAGGAATGTGGGCAATGGATCCAACAGGCATGATTTGGTGGGTGATTTGCCGATTATGTTACCAATTTCATCTTGAGTGACTTGACTAAAGACTAATTTAGGAGGGTCAAAGGGGGGATGTACCATGTTACAGGAATCAGATGAGGAGAAACTCTCACAAATTTTCATGATTTTATTTGAGAAAAATGTAGCAAGACGATCAGCCAATGACTTTGAGGATTCACAAGTGGGCAAAGTAGTGCTGTGGGATCTATGTAGGACTTTGTGTAACTCCCGCCATAGTTTCTTAGAATCATGGCTGTTGTCGAAGATAAGTTTCCTGTAATAGACAGTCTTGTCCCTGTTGGCGAGATGATTACACCAGGCGATTTGACATCAAAGACGACTCCTGGTTATACACAAAACTCACAAATCACATTTCTGCCTCAAAAAAAAAAAAAAATAGCATCAGAGATGCCCGTACCCCACAGCCTGGCAAAATAGTTTTCAACACCATAAGATATAGAAGTGGTGAAACAGTACACAGATTGGGATACTTCAGATAGTGGTCGGACCGGTCCTAAAAATAAAAACCGGTTTTTGGGGCTTTGAAACCGAACAAAATCTGGGATTTCGAAAGTTTAGAGAGATATGATAAAAAGTTTTACGCGAGCGTACATGAGCTAGATTCTCAATAGGAAATATGTATATGACGTTTTCAATAACCAGTACTTAAATATTCTTTGCGGATTTCATCATTTCTACCTAAACAAAATGAAATGTGGTATACCAGTTTACCGTTCACAACACTACTTTCAGAGCAGTGTCAGTGTCCAAATAATGTTTAAGTAGAGAAAATAACATCTAACAGAAAGAAACTGCATGTAAAGATAAAGTATTTAAACAAGACAATTCAGTAAACTAAAAATTAAGAAGCTTTAAGACTTCTCCCATTTTGATATTCATTTGTATGGTTGAATTATGGTTTGAATGTTTTGAATATTACCCATACATACAGATACGGCAATACATGCTTTTATGTGGAGTTGGGGCAAAACCTGTGGCTCACTTTATGCAATACCATCTGTTACAATGGGAAGTTGCAAAATATGACATTAACAATGCTTAATCTACATCAAAAGACACCCAAAGGTGCAACAACCAAGATTCAAGTAAAGAGATATAACAGAGTTAAAATAGTATCAGATATCAACATAGAGATAAAATAGCATCAGATATGCAAGATCATAGGTCAAATCCAGGTCACCTTATGGTTGCCCAGATATAGGCCGCACAAGTTTTGTAGGTCAAGGTCACTACGGCAAGATCAAAGGTCAAATCAAGGTCACCCCTAACCAATGTCGCTACCAAGAATCAACTTCCTACATCTTATGGTTTCCGAGATATAGCCCGGACAAGATTTTATAGGTCAAGGTTCCTACGGCAAGGTCAAATCAAGGTCACACTATGACGTTGCACACCTATACCCCCTAACCAATATCCCAACCAAGTATCAACTTCCTACACCTTATGGTTTCCGAGATATAGCCCGGACAAGATTTTATAGGTCAAGGTCACTACTGAAAGGCCAAATCAAGGTCACACTATGACGTTGCACACCTATACCCCCTAACCAATGTCCCTACCAAGTGTCAACTTCCTACACCTTATTGTTTCCAAGATATAGCCCGGACAAGATTTTATAGGTCAAAGTCACTACGGAAAGGTCAAATCAAGGTCACACTATGACGTTGCACACCTACACCCCCTAACCAATGTCCCTACTAAGTATCAACTTCCTACACCTTACAGTTTCTGTATAAAATTGTAAACAGGAAGTTATAGCGATGTCATGGTTAGCAAATTTATAATAAAAAATAGCATCATTGATTCATTTTTAAGCTCCATACATTGTTTGTTCAGGTAGCAAAATAGCCATTTCTTTGATTTATTGTTTCTGAAAAATTAATTATTTCAGGTCTTTTTTTCCAAATTATGGTTACAACTGTCTGAATATATTACAGGGTTTAAGTGCATAATGCACACTTACAAAATATTATTGTCAATGATAATAACCAAGACATTAACATTAAAACAATAGTTACAATTCTGCTCTTGCTTGAGTGTTAGATTTTGAAAGCTAGTTTCTGATTGGTCAATGATACACAGACTCAGCGAATCAGAAGAGATATGAAAGGCAATGACAGTACTGATTATATATACACTATGGCTATACAGATGTAAATCCTCTAAAATATGTTGAAAAACAAGGGAAACATATGGGAATATATCTTATTTTGAATATTTCTGGACAAATGGACCGTCTACTTGCTGGAGTACATCAAATAAAATAAACCCACTTTTGCATCTTTTTCATTTTTTCATCTATTTCTATGAGGTAATATTACCTCGTTGCTTCCTATAGTAGACAAATTTCTTTGGTGAGCAGTTGTTTTGACTGTTTCTTTCTTTGTTTTGATGAGTTAAAAATTTGACAAAAAAGCACAGTGATCTCACAAGAATACCCTATTCTCAAGAGAGTTACTGTTAGCTGGATGCATCAAATAAAATAAGCTCACTTTCGTGTCTTTTTCATCTATTTCTATGAGGAAATGTTCACGTCGTGGTTTCTGATAATAGACTGATTTCTTCGGTCAATGGTTGTTTTGACTGTTTTGATTGGCTACCAAAAAAGATGCAGGACTCTCGGTCCGATGGGAGGCAAATTTTCTCGACCCGACCATATATTTCCAGGCCTCAGGCCGCCGCGAATTTCCCACAGATTGTTACACACACATTTAAAGTTTGCAAATACTTAAAAATTATAAAATTGAAAACGGAAACACCTTGTACTAGAAAAATATATGACCATATTCATATATTTAAAGAAAAATCAAATTTTTTTAGTAGATTTTATGTCTATTTTTAGTTGTTTTCAAAGACCCGATTCAGTTTTCTTGACTCAAGCATTAAACTGAATCGTTTTGTTTCTGAGTAACCGAGGATTGTTGCAGCCCTATATAATACTAGTGTGTATAACGGTATTCCGGTATGCAGTATATAGTTATGTTTTGCTAGAAACAACAAAATCTGCAAATAATATGAGGAACCGGTTGTTGAAAACGTCATTATTTTAAGCTTTCTAATGGCTGATACTTCAGTAAAACAACAAAAATATACATATTTTGTGAAATATGTCACATGTTTACTTTATATTGTTCAAAAATCATGTTCATATACTTAATTATATCTTGCGAAAGCCATTTCCAATTGCAAGTTCTGGCTTATGTACCACTGCGACCAATTTTTTCACGGCACAGTAACAAGCGTACAACATAATAAATTTGTTTTTTGTTTCAAAGTCCCGGTAACCGCTTTAGATTTTTATAAACAATGCCACCACTATATAATACTGTTAATACATATACAAGTATGAGACCAAACATAAGTGATGATATCAGGAGGACATAAATACATAAGTAATAAATTAACTATAAAATACTATGTAAATAAGATAAACAGTTTAATAAAATATACTGATAGTATAATTTACATATATAATGTACTTTATGCTCGAAGATGGAAGATAGCAATCTTGATCCTCCCATATATTTACCTGTCTTCAGAACTTTTCCTGTAGTTACCTTCCTTTGCAGGGTTAGTTGTCTTGTCAAAGATGCACTGTCTTTAGTAAGGCTTTCATTGGGATAGCTTACAGGAAAAACACTTTCTTTGTGCTGTATGTATATCATACTGGTATTTTGC
Source organism: Sabellastarte sp. h YS-2021 (assembly GCA_964017235.1). NCBI lineage: Eukaryota > Metazoa > Annelida > Polychaeta > Sabellida > Sabellidae > Sabellastarte > Sabellastarte sp. h YS-2021. The sequence goes on along the minus strand of OZ024933.1, from coordinate 93,673,240 downwards.
TGGTATATCTTTGTAGACCATTGCGTGATGAAAAGTAAAAGCCCAGAGCTGAGACACATTATTCTGCAGACGTAAAAAATAGTGACCATTAGTGCAAGTAGAAGTTGAATCCAATGTTATTTGCCAGATCATTAAATTTTAATTACTTAAATGTAGCTTTTATAAGCTACAAGCTTACCATGTGGAAATGAATGCTATCTCGGGAGGCCGCAGGCATCCGGCCAACGTCAAAAAAAAAATAGACGTTTAGTATTGACTGAATCCCCCTGTACTGAGAGTGTACCATAGTAGTGTAATCTCGTGCATCGTCCTTCTTCTCTTGTTATAAATTTAGACCATACCCCCTCAGCTGTAATACAGCAGGGAAGCAGGATGGGACTCCCTTCAGTTCGACATGGTAAGCTTGTAGCTTATAAAAGCTACATTTAAGTAATTAAAATTTTCAATTTTATTGGGCTACAATAGCTTACATGATGTGGAACTGAATGCTGAATCCAACCGTCCTGTGGAGGGATTAAAGCTGAGACTGGAAGAATAGACAAATTTTCTTGGATTTGAATTAATAAATAAATAGAATGAATGTTTAAGATATAGCATCAGAGATGCCTGTACCCCACAGCCTGGGGAAATAGTTTTCAACACCAAGGGATATAGAAGTAGTGAAAAAGTATAAAGATCTGGATACATTCAGGGCAGTGTCAGTTATATATAGTTCGAAATAATGTTTAAGTAGAGAAAATAACATCTAAGAGAAAGAAAACTTATGTAAAGATAAAGTATTACAACAAGGCAATTCAATAGCAAGATGACAGCATTATTCAGTAAACTAAAAACTATGAAGCTGTGGTATTTATTAAATGGAGAATAGCTGTCAATGGAAAAGGCACAAACTATGTAAAAGTGCATAGAATAATCAATTACAGCAATCCATGTATATTTGTCATAAGAGAAAGATGTCTCAAATATGGCAGGTGAAAACACTTTGGCAGGGCCAAAGTTAAAGGTCACACTGTGATGCACACCTACCCCCCCTTAAAGGTCAAGGTCACTATGGCAAGGTCAAAGGTCAAATCAAGGTCGCACTATGACGTTGCACACCTACAACCCTTAACTAATGTTCCTGCCAAGTATCAACTTCCTACACCTTATGGTTGCCGAGATATAGCCCGGACAAGATTTTCAAACTCAAGGTCACTCCGGCAAGGTCAAATCAAGGTCAGACCATGACATTGCACACCTACACCTCCCAACCAATGTCCCTGCCAAGTATGAACTTCCTACACCTTACGGTTTTCTGAGACACCATGGGTGAAAACAATATCCCAACAGCCCTTAAGGGCTGTGGGGTAAAAATGTATAACACTAAAATGAAAAACTATACTGGGTACACAAGTCTGGATGAAAATTCGGTTTGAACCATGTTAGATATGAATTATGCAATATTTTAAGTTTTACAATTACCAGGTTTGCTAGTTTCCATCCGGTTTGACAAACTGAAATGAATGATATGCCCCACAAATGCCTTAAAGATAGCCATACCCCACTTCCCAGGGACATAGCATGGAACACTATGAGATATAGAATGGGTGAAACAGTATGAAGGTCAAAATAACATGTAACAGAGCAAATATTTATATGTAAAGACAAAGTGTCAAATCAAGACCAATCTACAGCAAGATAAGTTAGGTAACAGTATTTAATTACTAAACTAAAAGTTATGAAGCTGTAAAATTTTTAAAATGAAGTCTAGCTGTCAAAGGAGATAGTTCAATAAGGTAAAAGTGCAAATAACAACCAGTTGAAGTAATTCATTATCTTTGTGATACAATTTTGTCTCAAAAATCGCAGCAGGAAACATTTTTGGCAAAGCCAATGACAAAGTGACACCATAATATTGCTCACCTACACCCCCAATGAATGACTTTACATTAAAGTATCAACTTTCTACACTGTACACAGTGGTGTCATCGTCTGGGTATATGAGGTCTTGATACCTTGAACAAAACAGTGAGCGATATTGCGGCGTCATCGTTTCACAAATTAAACCTAAATTTGCTCTTTAAATGATGTGCATTGACAACTAATACTGATATTTATAAAATAGATTTTATGTTTCATTTGTGCTGTCAGTTGTTAAAATGGTGGATATTTGACGCAATAAAAAGTAAACAAAACTTACGTTTTTTCACTTCCTGTAGGAAGTAGAAAGGGTGATCACCATAGTTACATCAGAAATCAAAACAAAACCGCATAGACGTAGAAATTAGATGAATATTTCACCATATTTTTATTAAATCCCTTCGAAAATAAGCTAAAGTTAATGGTTGAATATGTTTATGAGATGTATCACAGATGATCCTTAATCCTCGATTACGGTCCATTTTTTCATCACCGGTGAATCTGCGATATCGCCGCTCATGATGACACAACTAACTGTACAGTTTTTGAGATACAGTCCAGATACCATGGGTGAACACAATACCCTTACAGCCTTTAAAAATTATAGTAAAATTAATGTTCCCAATCAAATATGAATAGATAATGTGGCTACATACCTGAATAACCTTGTTCTACTCCGCATTTGGACTACTGTGATAATTTCACAAGAAATAGCATAACAGGCAAGGTCACATCTAAGGCAGGTACAATTCACACACCAGTCCTAAAATTCTGAAACTACAGGTATGTTTTGATTTACAGTCAACTGGCAGTCAATGACATGTTTGATTTATATCACTGATTTAAGTTAAGACTGTGACTTCATTTGGAAAATGAGACCGGCTGTCTGTTTGGAAAGAACAAATCCAAATTCAGGTAATGGTGTTTTAGTTGCAATCATCTGGAAATGCTGGTGAAACAAATATGGATGATGATGTAAACATAGAGTATGAAATAAAATGATAAAATTTCTGTAAAAATAAAGAAAATTATATTAAAAATTAACAACAGTGTTACGGCCATGGGACAAGCATGGTAGCAATACAACAGGAAAAGACCAAAAATTTATTTAACAATTAAAATAATGATTACAGTCAACTGGTATGCCCTCAATAGTACATACAACACAATAATGAAACTAATCTGACCTGACCACTGTAACTGACAGTTGAGTTTATCCACTGTATCCAGCAATCTGTCCGGTGATCTGTCCTGTGATCCATCCAATGTCCACTAACACACAGATATCTGTATCCTGTGATCTGTTCCATGTTCGATAACACAAAATGTCTTTATCCTGTGATCCTTTTGATATCCAGTTTCACAAAACGTGTGTGTTGAGTAGGGCAGGGTTGGTAACACCGGTATCTCGATATCGAGACGAATTCACTTCAACACCATGGTGATATTTTACAGCCGGTATTTTGAATGTCAGTATATAATATTGTGAGAAAACGTAAAGTATTAGAAACAAACCTCAAATCTGAAGAAATTACACAAACTTTTACCAATATTTTCATATATTTTAGCACTTTTGTAGTGATTTATTTAAGAATTTCAATGTTTTCTTTTCGCAAAACTTACTTCCAGTGGGTGGGCCTATTCAATTGGGAATATGCTAGAACGCAATTTCTTCTTTCGGTATCCTGGAATCGGTACGGTTTTACACTGGCGGGATACTGAAATGAAAAATCTACCGAACCTGCCCTAGTGTAGAGGTATTCAGAGTTTGTAAAACTGTACTGTCCACTCCAAGATATGGACAATGTCCAAAATCCAGTAAATCCACTCTCTGGTATATCAGTGCACAATATCCAAAGTACAACATATCTATCCAAACACTGCATACAGTTCACTCCAGTAAAAATTCACAACACAAGTAGTTTATATCCACTTGATATTAGTTCTAAGACACAACTAGCCTCCCTTATAGCCAACAAATACTAAGTTCACTTGTGGTCAGATGTACAGTCCTTATTTATACTTACAGAAATTCTAGAATCTTATAGAACATAACAGCTGTCATCAGAAGCAGTGAGGAAGTTCTAGAACCTACAGGTAGCTTATAGGGTTTCCCCAAATCTATTAATAGCATCACTGGGGTTAGCCTAGAGGGATTCCCCCAGTCTATAAATAGTTCAATAAACATCAGTAACACATACCACAAAAATCAATAACTCCTTTATTTTAAATGTTAATACATACATATAAAGCTCCGATTAAATTTATTGCACGTTCACATTGCCTATATATGTAACACCAGGTAGACATATGTGATAAAATACTAAGGTTTACCGAAGTAATTTATTGATTTACACTACATTTTAATAATTTATTTTTGGGTACCCACTTACCGGTAGCTACTTTTTAACTGGTTTCCCAAGAATTTGGCCCATTTTTGGGTAACTGGTAACCTATAACAGCCTTAATTCAAAAACAGTGCACAGGCTGCAGAGTAAAGGATACATTCAGAGAAATAGAAACATAATCTAGTCACGGATGTAAACAGCAAATGCATTTTTTACACTGAACAAATGTTTAAAATATTGTGCAGAAAGTTTAAGATATTCTGTATTTATACTTATATTTATGTCTCATCTACTAAATTGCACAAGCCTTAGTTTTTTTTCATACTGGTACCACTTTCAAAAGTTCTAGTACTCTTGCACCACTCACTATTAGGTGTGGGTTCTTATAAAAAATGTGTCGATTGGGAGGCAGTCAATGCAAAACTGCTCTGATTCCAAAATTTTAAAAAAAATTACAATACACTCCCAATCAAATGGGCAACTGACTGGAAGTCGAACTCATGAAACTCACAGATCCATTTCTACTTTCTACTGCCGTGTCTGCTTTAAACAGGTCTATTTTGTTTTCCCAATTTAGTTATAATAAATTAAAACAATATAATACATCTAAGGAAAAGAATTCACCCTTTTTTCATTTAATGTTTCGGTGATTTTGATATCTTCGTCCATACAAATGAGTCACATGACCTGAAGAAAGTTATCTATTTTTGTTTTAGATGCTTAAGTGACTAAGTATTCCTCAGTGTAATGCCAGGACAGGACATGATGTAACATAACATACAGTGGATTAAGTCATTTTGAAAATTAATGTTGAGGCACCCGAGATATCTTTGTGAATGCCATTAATAAACATGATGTAAGGCTTTTTAATGTAAACCGTTCGACTTGGAAGTAGGGTTAAAGGTCAAATCAAACTCTAACTGACCCTTCTAAAAGACCTGTAGGCCATGATTTTTTATTTTCACATTCCAAACCCACAGAATCAATATAAAGATATAAGGCTTTTTCAATTGTTTACCGTTTTTGTCCTTAAAGCAGGGGTCAAAAATCAATTCCCTCAAAACAATTATCGGCCAATGATTTCCATTATTTTGACATTTGAAAACTGTAGGACAAAAATAAACAACATTGGAGGCATATTTTGTATGTAGTATGTACACTCCTGTTGACCTTGACGCAATTGCCAAATCTGACCCTTCTGAAAGATTTACGGACCTTGTTTGCGAATAGGTATTCCACATTTCATACCCTACAGGAAAAAACAATTCATTTTACATTTTACTTTCAAATGTCTGTTTTATTTTCTTCATAAACAAATCCAAATGCAAACGTCCAATTAAATCATATCTTAGAAGACTTAATTGTTGCATGCATTGTGAGGTTATGTTTTTTAAATGTAAATTTATCTTTTGCTGTTTCTTTGAATCCTTTTTGTGTGTGTCATGACAGTCATCCACTACGTATACATGCACAATCATCCACCCAGTACAACAGAGTTACTTCATTTATTTATGTTTTATTTATTTAGGTTTTAACGTCTCTTTCAACACTGTACAGGTCATATCATACAGTTGGCCAAGGTTCTGTACTGTAAACTCACAGTCATCAATCGACTACAAGAGAAATAGTCTTCCGGCTGCTCTCTCAAACAAGTATAAGACATAAATAACAAAAAATCAGTTAAATTCCGTAACAATAGGTGCAGGTAATGTTTTAGAGGGACAAGTCCAGAAATATGCAATAAATTAATGAAGGTTTTCTTGACAAATAGTTACACTTTGAAATACTTTGTTGAATTCGAACAATAACATTTTGGAAAAGTCTATATGAACACCAGGTACATGTGTGCTCAACATGCTATGAACACCTGCACTATGTGTGATTTAAAGTCTTGTTTTTGAGTTTTGAAATACATATTTTGTCGACATAAAACACATTTAGAAGGTAAAAACACTGGTTGTAAAATTAAAATTAATAATTAATTCTAACTTAACATAAAATAAATGTTTTGTCCATTAACTTTGCTGTGGGAGTTGATATAAAACTCTGAAACTCATCAGTTATTTTGATCTAGCATAGTAAGACATTCTCCCAAACAAATTTATAAAAAAAAATAGCATCAGAGATGCCCGTACCCTACAGCCTGGTGAAATAGTTTTCAACACCATGAGATATAGAAGTAGTGGAATAGTGTAAAGATCGGGATACTTTTAGAGCAGTGTCAGTTATATTAAGGTCAAGATGATGTTTAAGTAGAGAAAATAACATCTAAGAGAAGGAAAATGTATGTAAAGATAAAGTATTAAAACAAGACAATTCAATAGCAAGATGACAGCATTAATCAGTAAGCTAAAAATTATGATGCACACCTACAATCCCTAACCAATGCCCCTACCAACTGTCAACTTCCTACACTTTATGGTTTCAGAGATATTGTCTAGACAAAATTTTAAAGGTCAAGGTCACTACGGCAAGGTCAAATCAAGGTCAGACTATGACGTTGCACACCTACAACCCCCAACAGGGTTCGCGATTACGCCGTCCGAGTATGTTAAACACGCGATATTTCAGATTTGGGCACGAATTTCGGTTGGCAGGAAGCGTAGATATGCACGCAATATATATAACACTGAAAATACGCTGACCGGATTAGCAATTGTCCATTGGATAGGATGTCTTAACGCAATAAAATAAGCTTTATATTTTAAAATTAAATGGTTTTGAGCCAAATCCTGGCAAGTTGTTCACGTCCATTGTTAAGCGAGATTTCATGCGTGACAATGTTCTTCCAAAACAGCCAGTCAGTGCTGGTGTTGCACACAAGCACATCTACTCAAAACGTTATATATCGAAAGAAAGCCTGATCTCTGCATGGAAACAATCAAAACAATAAGCCAGGATGGTGAACTTTCATGGGAGACAAACTATACTAAATCTTGGAAACTCTTGATATTTAACCCCGGAAAGTCCCTCGGAACATAAAAGCTGTAACCAATATTCAACAGGGAATGAAACAAAGAACTATATCTCTGGAACTACACAATGAATTTTTATCAAACAAAAAGCGACAGAAACTTTTAATATTTTTCTTTCAAACAATATAAATACGATATTTGTAGCTTAAATAAAATCATCATACAAAAAATGTCACTGAAATGTCACTAAAATGAAGTTTGTTGACTGGAGTTCAGCTTTTTAAAATATTTTTATAATTGAGTTATTGACAGATACATATTATTTATCAGTAGAAAGGAAATTAAACAGTGCTTCTATATTTTTAAATATATCCAGAAATAAGGGAGAAAAAATATTATTTGCATCCCATTTTCACACAATGGTACCCCATTTTTGATGTGCTATAAGGTACAAGGTACCGAACATTTCATAACCCTAACACAAACACTGGACTCAGAAAAAAATGATTGGGACTCCATTTTTTGGAGGTCATGTAGTCCGTTGGACTCCATATTTTAGAGGTACTTCGCGAACCCTGCCCCAACCAATGTCCCTGCCAAGTATCAACTTCCTACATCTTACGGTTTCCGAGATACAGCCTAGACAAGATTTTATAGGTCAAGGTCACTACGGCAAGGTCAAAGGTCAAATCAAGGTCACACCAAGACGCTGCACACCTACAACCCCTATCCAATGTCCCTACCAAGTATCAACTTCCTACACCTTTACGGTTTCCGAGATAAAGCCCGGACAAGATTTTATAGGTCAAGGTCACTACAGCAAGGTCAAATCTGTTTTCCATTTAATGCACCGACTGCATGGGGGACATTCCATCTATTTCTAAATCTTTGTTCAATTTTCTTCCAGTCTTCAGGATCAGTGGGGCACACCAGATACTCTTGTTGAAATTCTTTCAAAATGGCTTTGCAGACCTGGGGGACAAATTTGCAGATGATTAATCTTCCATCCCTCCAGTGGTATTGCAGTGAGGTGTAGCTTTCCCCTGTGGAAGTAACTGCCAGTTTCAAGCTGACTTCCAGTGGCTTCCTGAAGTTGGTGATTGACTTCCTGAGGTGTGGGGTGATTCTTTCTTCAATCAAATAAAAAAATGCTGGCTCCATCCTGGTGAAATTTCTGTAGCCTGGTATGTCAGTTGTGATTAGCTCATCCAAGAGTGTTCTGTAGCAACCTCTCTCCTCTCTCTGCAGTATCCAGGGCAGGACCCATGGATTCTGTGGCTTCTTTCTCCTTCTGGGTGGTGGGGGTGGGGGTGATGGTGAAGCTGTCTTCTGTGTCTTGAAAATATCAAGTACAATAAAAAATTAAACTAAAAAAACCCAAACATCAGTTGCCCTTGATGTGTTCCTGTCATCTTTGAAGTGTGAAATGAATGGCATATCACAGGAGAGGGGGTTTATATAGTGTGATATGGATCCCGATTCTGCATCCCCACCCACAAAAACAATCAGTCCTGTCAGGAAGGGTCGGGAACATGCTCCATGCCTGTCTGTTTGTCTTTACGGCTAGTCTGTTTGCGATCCGGCTTGTCTGTTAGGGGTTTAGGGCTTGTCACAGAAGTTCTACGACTGGCCGTGCAAAAAAGGTTCCCGACCCTACAGTTTGTCAGGATGGCCACTATGTCCTGTCTGTAACTTTATCATCCTGTTGGGAATTTCATAACCGACCCACCATTTCCCGAGCTTTTTCTCACGACTCTACGACTTTTGCAACCGAACCTATAGGGTCGTAAGGTCGGTTACAGGGTTGGTTCCAGTGGAAACACCCCAGCAGGCACGTCAACGTTGATTCAACATTGAATTACTGGTCAGGGTTAGACATTGAATCCAGGTTGGTTTTGCAAACATGGTCCAGAGTCACCATGTGACGTTGAAATCAAGTTGAAATTATGTTGAATTCAGGTTGAATTCAGGTCATGATTTATTGGTAGTGGGCAGAGCCTAGGGGGAATCCTTGACCAGTCAAATGACCAGTGACATCATAGGTCACATAATGGGTAATGGAAAGGTAGTGGGCGGAGCCTAATTGGAAATCCCTAAGCAGTCATATGACCAATGACATCATAGTGGTTGACAGTAGTGGTGGGATCGCCAGCTAAAATGGCAGATCGAGTATCACCTGTTAGAAGCGAGTTGAACTCGAGTTAAACTCGAGTAATTTTCGGGATCGTTTGTTAGCCATTAATTTGGAAAATATTTTACATAACCGTACATTAGCCAAAACTTTGACCTGGAAATGGTTTTCGCGATATAATTTATGTTAAATCTTCATTGATTTAAGCCAAAATTAAGTTAAAATACAATATATTTTTGAAAATATTGGATATTTCCGTTGTGTTGGTAAAGTGTCAGCTTTAAATATTGAAGTTTTCAAAAACTCGAGTTGCACTGCTACAGATCGATGTCACCCCTAATTATCGCCCATCGAGTTACGACTCGAGTTTCACTCAACTCGTCCCAGCACTAGTTGACAGGTGGTAACAATAACAATGGGTGTAAATATGATATGGTATCCAGGAATAATAATGATAATAGTGAAAATAATTATTATAATGATGCAAGATAATAAGCTACATGAGAGTAAATTTATAGTGAAAATGGTATTTTTATGTCTAAAATTATAAACTAATGGGTCAAAAATTGAGGGGTCAGTGAATTATGAGTATTGGATACCCGATCCCAAGATATTTTTTGACAAAGTTCCCTAAAATCCCATATTATTGCTCACTGCCATCTTGTATGACATCACATGTGATGTCACACGTGACATCATTATGACATCATCATAGTTGAGTTCAAGGTCAGTTACTGACGTTGAAAACAGGTTGAAATTAGGTTGTGCAACATCATCAACTAAAAATCAACCTGATTTCAAAGTCAGAAATTTTGATTGAATCCTGAGTCAGATAATGACGTTGATACCAAGTCTAAATTAGGTTGTGCGACGTCATCAACCAAAAACCAACCTGATTTCAACGTTGAAATCAGGTCGTGTGCCTGCTGGGACTGCACAAGCCAAGGACACAGCAAATACAATACGCTCGTAATAATTTAATAAATATGCTATTTTATACAGCTTTTATACTAAAAGAACATTTTCAAATTTTTGGAGTAATTAATGGTAAAAAAATATTGAAAATTTACAAAATATCATTTATTTTTTGTCAAACATGTTTGCATGTTGGCTGACTGTTGAGGTAAATGTAACAAAGTAGATGTGGGCACAGTTGTGTGTATAATTTGTATGGTATTTTTGTTTTATGCAAATCTCTAGTTTTATGTGGGGTCGTGCCACGTCTCTACACGCAAGTAAAGTAGAGCCGAGGTAACCACGTCTATCGACGACTGTGAAACTGCTGATCATCTGAGTTACTTCAGAAAGCCAGCTTATAATTTTGTGTCACTTGATTTCAATGATTTCGTTAATTGGAATATACATACCAACAAGTGCAATTGTATACTAAATAACTGAATAAACCCACGCTTGAAGTCTTAAACTCGGCAACTGAAACACTTCCCATATCTCAACGCACGTTGCGCCATCATAAGCACGCACGATCTACGTCATCAGAGAAATGACGTAATTTTACACACTGTGACATCACTCTTTTTATTATTAAAATGTGCCGGAGCGCAAGCTTTATACGAAATGTCAATTAAAATTATACATCAATGTTTCTCAATATAAACTGCTAGTGTGTCGAAACAAGTGATTACTGGAAGATCTATAGGTCACAGCAATTTTACACATTTCTATTTGTTGATAAATAAAGGTATATGCAATGGTGCATTTCTGCCATTGTATTAAGGTCACAGTTACGTAAACATACACACTAGCGGATCCGGGGGATCCGGGGGGGGGGGGATAATGTAAAGGGGTTCAGCCCAAAGTACAAAATTATTTCTTGAGAATGCTGTTAAATTTACAGGAAATGCAGCTATATTTTTACCAAAAATTAATTTTTTTCCCGGGGGGCATGCCCCCCAACCCCCTTAGTTATAATATGTCTGATGTGAACCCCCACCTTACTCAATGTGAACCCCCACCTTACTTAATGTGAACCCCGACCTTACTTAAAGGCTGGATCCGCCCCTGATATATCTCCTGTGAGAGCTGCGTTAGATTAAGATTAAATTGTTATGTAATGTTGTCGTTCGTTATTTTGTTATCATCCGTTCTTGATATTTGTATTTTAGTGCATTGATCATTTGTTTGGTGTCCAAATGCTGTTTTTTTGTGCTGTCTGTTTTTGTGTATATATTCATATTTTTAAGTATATACTTTGTGTATGGCAGTTTACATATCGTCCGACTTCTTAAATAAACATTTTTCAACTTTTGTCTTAATCTTTATTAAAGTATTATGTGAACGAGTTTAACTGAAACTTGATTCATAACTTTGCATTAAATATACAATTTTGTCTATTTTCAATGAAGACAAATGAAAAATATATGTACGTAAGCTATAATGTATTTATTTATTTGGGGTTTTACGTCGCTTTCAACACTGTACAGGTCATATCACGATGGGTAGTTGGAAGGGTAGAGGAAACCAGTACATCCATTTGGTCAACTACCAGCTTTCCCACTTGAGGCCGTGCTGGGAACCGAACCCGTCCTGGCCTCAGACATTGGAGGCAAGAGTGTTACCACTCCGCCACCGTGCCCCCCCCCCCCCCCCCCCCCCCCCTAAAAAAAAAAAAAAGCCATTTGTAGAATTGTCTTCACACTTGATAAAACAATTAAGCCATGTTACTTCCCAGCAGGCAAATTACGTTGGAATGACGTTGAAACTACGTCATGCACTGATGTTGTTTCAACGTTGAAAATTGATGCAGATGTGTTAGTTATGTCAACGTAATGACATGACATTGTTACAACGTCAGAACATTACAGTTTTCCAACGTAACAGTCCCACGTTGTAGCAACATCATATTCTGACATTGTCACACCGTAACAGTTATATGTTGTAGCAACGTCACAGTGATATATTTTTAAAATGTCCTATTTCAATGTTGTTACAACATAAAATATGCTATTATAACTACCATTTTCATATGCCTTTTACAGCAAACACAACATAAGTTTATGAAATGTCATTAATACATTTCCAACTTGTTCTATCTGGCCAAGGAAAAATGAAGTAATATATTAAATTAAGGTTCCTACTTTAGAGAATTGATGTAAAACACTTGTAAAATGTATATCTTAATGGGTCACATGATAAAATAAAACACTAAATTAAAGTAAAGGCATGTTTATTGGATAGATTTCTATAATTACATTTAATACAAGGAGTTCTTCCTCTATTTCACTGCAAAAAAGTGATTGCCTAAGATTTTAGTTGATAAAATAACTGGACAAATTATTTCAGTGGTTAAAAAATAGCATCAGAGACGCCCGTACCCCACAGCCTGGGGAAACACCATGAGATATAGAAGTAGTGAAACAGTACAAAGATCGGGATACTTTTAGAGCAGTTCAGTTGTATAAAGGTCCAAATGATGTTTACGTAGAGAAAATAACATCTACGTGAAAGAAAATGTATGTAAAGATAAAGTATTAAAACAAGACAATTCAATAGCAAGATGACAGCATTAATCAGTGAACTAAAAATTATGATGCACACCTACAACCCCTAAGCAATGTCCCTATACCATCTATTAACTTCCTACGCTTTACGGTTTCAGAGATATTACCTGGACAAAATTTTAAAGGTCAAGGTTACTACAGCAAGATCAAAGGTCAAATCAAGGCCACACAATGACACTGCACACCTATAACCCCCCAACCAATGTCCCTACCAAGTAACAAATTCCTACACCTTACAGTTACTGAGATATAGCCTGGACAAAATTTTATAGGTCAAGGTCACTATGGCAAGGTCACAGGTCAAATCAAGGTCACACCATGACGCTGCATAACTACACCCTCTAACCAATGTCCCTACTAAGTGTGAACTTCCTACACCTTATGGTTTCCAAGGTATAGCCCAGACAAGATTTTATAGGTCGAGGTCACTACAGCAAGGTCAAAGGTCAAATCAAGGTCACACCATGACATTGTGTAGGAATGTCCCTACTAAGTATGAACTTCCTGCACCTTACAGTTAAGAGATATCGCCTGGACAAGATTTTATAGGTCAAGGTTACTAAGGCAAGGTCAAATCAAGGTCACACCATGACATTGCACACCTACACCCCCTAACCAATGTCCCTACCAAGTATCAACTTCCTACACCGTACAGTCTCTGAGATATAGCATGGACAAGATTTTACAGGTCAAGATCACTACAGCAAGGTCAAAAGTCAAATCAAGGTCACGCCATGATGTTGCACACCTACACCCTCTAACCAATGTCCCTACCAAGGATCAACTTCCTACACCTTATGGTTTCTCAGATACAGCCTGGACAAACTTTTCCCGCTGCCCGCCCACCTATCCGGACACCATGGGTGAAAACAATACCCCGACAGCCCTTGAGGGCTGTGGGGTAAAAAAGCATCCAAGATGCCATACCCTACAGCCTGGGGAATAGTTTTTGACACCATGAGATACAGAAGTGAAACAGTAAAAATATCAAGAGATTTTCAGAGAAAATAGTATCAGTTATGTTAAGGTCCAAATAATGTTTAAGTAGAGAAAGTAATATTTAAGAGAGAGAAAAAAGTATGTAAAGATAAAGTATTAAAACAAGACAATCAAATAGCAAGACGGCATCATTTATTAGAAAGTAAACATAATGAAGATGTAAAATTTACTAGCTGTCAAGTGAAATAGCACTATTAAGTAAAGGTACATGTAATAATCACTTGCAGCAATCCATATATTGTCATACAAGAAATATGTCCCAAATATGGCAGGTGAACACACTTTGACTGAAGTTCACACCATGATATTGCTTAACTACATCTATGTCTCTACCAAGTATCAACCTTCTACACTTTACGGTTTCCAAAATATAGCCTTGACAAGATTTTAAAGGTCAAGGTCACTATGGCAAGGTGAAAGATCAAATGAAGGTCACAAAAAGATGTTGCACATGTACACCCATAACCAATGTCCCTTCCAAGTATCAACTTCCTACACCTTACAGTTTCTGAGATATAGCCCGGACAAATGTTAAAGGTCAAGGTCACTACAGCAAGATCAGAGATCAAATCAAGGTCACACCATGACGTGGCACACCTACACCCTCTAAGTGTGTGTTTACAAGTTTCACATATTCTCATGATCTCCACACATTTTAGTGATAGAAGTGAAAATTTTTGGACACACAGATCTGCAGTCAAACTGGCCTATTTCCACTCCCACAATAAAAGATAGGAATCAGAAGCTGTGTCAGAGCAATAAACATTAGATGTAAACAAATGGTGGAATTTAAAACGGCAAGAAATACTACATTTTTAAAAATTACATTAATGTGAAATTTTTCTAGAATTCACTTGCCAAAGGGATTGAATAGGTTTGAAAGCCATCTTGCCCATGAGATATTTTACCTACATTGGCAAGTGCCCATTTTTATCACTGTATTTAGGTCCAAATACAAATGCCCTATTTATGTCCTCCACTACCAACATGATCTGGCACATATTTAAGATAATCTCGCTCAGCAATTTCCACTCCACTCTTATTGCAGTCAACACTTCTCTGGACACTAGCTGTAAAGAATAAAAATGATAAATGTTAAACACAGTTTTAAATCATAATGCATTAGAATAAACCCCTTTAATAAAGCTTTGACAAAAGTCCAACCTGAATAAAAAATGCCATTTTATAAATATTGGCCATAGGACCCCTAACCTAAAATTGCTATCATTGAGTTTTATCGAGACATTAAGATCACCATAAAGTGGACATTTTCCAAGGTCCCCATTACACCTGCATAGAAAATATTAACCAAATCCAGCTCACAGTTTTGGAAGTTATCAGCTCTTGAAGGGTCATGGGTAAATTGTCCCACATGGCTCAAAATCTTATGATTAACTCCTTAACATATTATGACGTCCCCAGATGAAAGTCGGGGATATACTGGTTTCACCTCGTCACTCCGCCGCCATACATTTTGACTTGTGTGCGCCAAAACTCAAAATACTGAAACAGGTTTTGGATATTATCATTCATGCTGGGATGGATAGAGAAAATGGTGTTTGGTCCCTCATTATCTCCCGCCTGCGGCCGAAGGCCGAGGTTGGGAGATTATAAAACGCCTTCCGTATGTCCGTACGTCCGTCCGTCTGTCCGTCCGTTTGTTCGTCACGTTTTTGCATAAACCTTAATATCTCATTCATTTATAAAGATATCTTCACCAAATTTGCAGGGAATGTTTATGGCTATGAAAACCTGTCTCTGCTAAATTTTAGCCTCATTTTGAAAAACAAAATGGCCGCCATAGCCAATTGTTTGAAAACCATAAAGGTGCTCTAAATCTTGAAATATTCCAGCTAGCTTCATCAAATTTGCACAAAAGCTATATGGTTAGAAAAGCTAGCCTGATAGTAATTTTGGCACTAGTTTAAAAAACAAAATGGCCGCCATATCACATGTTTAAAGTTCGTCACATTTTTGCAGAAACCTTAATATCTCATTCATTTATAAAGATATCTTCACCAAATTTGCAAGGGATGTTTACGGCTATGAAAACCTGTCTCTGCAAAATTTTAGCCTCATTTTGAAAAACAAAATGGCCGCCATAGCTAAATGTTTGAAAATCATAAAAGTGCTCTAAATCTTGAAATATTCCAGCTAGCTTCATCAAATTTGCACAAAAGCTATATGGGCTAGGAAAACTTGTATCTGCAAAATTTTAGCCATATTTTGAAAAACAAAATGGCCGCCATAGCTAATTGTTTGAAAATCATAAAGGTCCTCTAAATCTTGAAATATTCCAGCTAGCTTCATCAAATTTGCACAAAAGCTATATGGCTAGAAAAGCTAGCCTGATAGTAATTTTGGCACTAGTTTAAAAAACAAAATGGCTGCCATATCACATGTTTAAAGTTCGTCACATTTTTGCATAAACCTTAATATCTCATTCATTTATAAAGATATCTTCACCAAATTTGCAGGGGATGTTTATGGCTATGAAAACCTGTCTGTGAAATTTTAGCCTCATTTTGAAAAACAAAATGGCCGCCATAGCTAATTGTTTGAAAATCATAAAGGTGCTCTAAATCTTGAAATATTCCAGCTAGTTTCATCAAATTTCCACAAAAGCTATATGGCTAGAAAAACTAGCCTGATAGTAATTTTGGCCTAGTTCAAAAAACAAAATGGCCGCCATATCACATGTTTAATGACAGGTTATCCTATTAAAAAGGCCTTATATCTCCCCAAATATTGCTCCAACAGGTTTGGAATATCAAAACAACTTGTAGAAAGTCATGGACAGGGAATCTTTTCCAGGTGTTGAATTTGACCTTTGACCCCTGCTTCAAGGTTAAATGAGGTCATCACACTAAAACATCCTTATTTCTCCCTTGTTATTGGTGCTATGGCTTCAGAATATAAAGACAGACCATCAAAAGTCCTGGCCTTCAAATGTTTTGCCTGAGAAAAATTTTGCCTTATTTTGAAAAACAAAATGGCCGCCATAGCCAATTATTTAAAAATCATTAAGATGCTCTAAAACTCGAAATATTGCAGCTAGCTTCATCAAATATGCGCAAAATATATATGGCTAGGAAAGTTAGCCTGATAGTAATTTAGCCTAGTTTCAAAAACAAAATGGCCGTCATATCACATGTTAGATGGGATTTTCCTATTAAAAGGCCTTATATCTCCCTTATCATTGCTACTAGGGGTTCCAAATGTGAAAACAACTTATACCAAGTCAAGGCCTAAGACTATTTTCAAATTGCTGACTTTTACCTTTGACCCCTTCTTCAATGTCAAGTGGGGTCATCTTACTTCAAAGGCCTTAAATCTCCTTTAGTTCTCAATTTTTACTGATTCTAAGGCGGGAGATAACCGCTGCGGCAGTGGCCTTGTTAAGAATAAAAGACCACCATTTCAGGTATCCAAAGTTTACTCTCTTGAAAACTGGAATTTCCTTCCCAACATAGTGGTACATGTAAATAACTGGTAAGAACATATTTCAAAAGTAATGTAAGAGAATGCAATACTTCAGATACTAAAAATAGTGAAACTGTATCAATATTAATACATTTTGTAAATAGCCTGAAGGTCATAGTCTATTAATTCACACATCTCACTTTTATTATAGTCACATTATATAACGTCGCTCATATAATTATCACTGTGTATTGTCCAGATAAAAGACAAGTACACATTATTAAGTGTTTCCGTGGGGCCACAGTGGCAGAGTCGTAACACTCTCGCCTCTCACGTCTGAGATTGGAGTTCTATTCCCGGCCCGACCTCAATTGGGAAAGCTGGTAGTTGCTTGCTGTTGGTCGGCAGTTTACAGTACAGAACCTTGACCAACTGTATGTACTGGTTTCCTCTGCCCATAAAACTACCCATGGTGATATGACCTATACAATGTGTTGAAAGCGATGTTAAAACCCAAATAACTAAATAAGTGTTTCTGTGCCATATTTTTGCCTTTTGAAGTGAAATATGTGGCATTTCAGGAACCAGCTCAGGCACATTTATAAGTCGAATTTGTTTACATTTATATGAATCGAATACAAAACCAACTGTTCAGTCTTTACCACTACCATGGAGGAGGTATGTGCTCTTTGAGTGCTTTTGTTATATAATGTAAATGTAAATAATAACACTCACTTGCTTGTAAGAGAGGAAAAGGATCTGGATTTGATGCAGCCCCAAAGAGGTCTTCATTACCATGAGCCATACCAGAGCAATGTAAGTATGTGGAATTTGGTCTGTGAAAACAGATGCCGCCTTGTTAGGTGTTGCAGTAGCTACATCTTGGATAGTGTGACCAGTGAAAAGAGATGTTCCCCTGCTTGGCGTGGCTTCATCTTGGTTAGTACGTGGAGTGTGACCAGTGAAAAGAGATGTTCCCCTGCTTAATGTGGACCACGTACACCTGGTATATGGAGTGTGACCAGTGAAAAGAGATGTTCTCCTGTACGGTGTAGCTACATCTTGGTTAGTATGTGGAGTTTGATCAGTGAAAAGAGATGTTCCCCTGCTTGGTGTGGCTACACCTTGGTTAGTACGTGGAGTGTGACCAGTGAAAAGAGATGTTCCCTTCCTCAATGTAGCTGTATCTTCAAATTCAATATGTAAAGTAAGTGATGTTTGGCCAGTAAGAAGTGACATCTCCCCACTTGGTGTACTTGGAATGGTTGCATTACCTAACAAACAAATCAAACAAATGATCAAATACAGAATTTTTGCATTTCACTTCTTATTTAAGGTTAACGGCTACAAAAATGTTAATGTATGTTCAGATGGACATGAATTATGGGTGATACATAGGAACGACCCGAGAAATGACAGACTGAAAAATGGATATTTTCTTGATCAGAGTAAATAAATTTTTACAATTAACAGACTTGAAATAAACACTATGCAAAACTAAACAGTATACAAAGGCTTGCCAATTTTACAGTATATTAATTAGGGTTGTGACTCGGTCAGAAAAATGACACCAGGTATTCGCCTCGAAAGAACCGATCTAAATACAGGTAACCATGTTTTAGTTGTCACCCACTGGAAGTAGCAGAGAAGCAAACATGGCAAATGATGTAAACAAAACTTAAAAACGAAAAATAATGTTAAATATCTATAAATAAGGAAAATTATGTGAAAAACTAATATCAGTTAAAGAAATCTGACAGACTACTAAGGTGTATCCAAGTATTTCATTGATTTATGCTATATTTAATATTTTTTTATTTATTTTTTTTATTTTGAAACTGCATGCAGTACGTCCTGTGGTGAGAAGTTTTACCCAGCCTCCCAAGTCTTCCCATTAGTCTTCACACTACAGGCAGACAGCCATTTATTGGACATAGCTTTTTAACCGTCAATAACAGTTGAACGACAGTACTACAAACATTGGTCACCGAGAAGCAACCTCAATTAACCTCAACTCACTTTCGGTGTTGAACAGACGAACACGAGCTACCGAAACACGACGGAATAAAAGTCTTATCTAAACTGCGGATGTCGCTTCAGCTACTGCAGAGAAAGTTCATCTGTGTATGCTCACAGTACCAAATTCAGATGTAGAAAATTCAAACATTTAAAAATTTCTGCTGCTTGCTCAAGGAATTGGATGTTTTGCCACTGTGTCACAAATTTGCATACGGAAGTCAGACAGTAGTTGGGACTGGGGCATCTTGATCAGTGTCTAGTACCACAGGTGATACCACCTGTAGTGTGAAAGGGGTATTAATTTTCATCTGTGTAAACCTCTGTATAAACCATATATACCCCAGTACTGATTACCCTCAGTGAATTACTGATAGAGCTGTTTTCATATCTCAGTTAAGATGATTACAACACATACATAAACATTGCTTACAACACATACAAACATTCAGTTAGCATTTTTTAAACACACAAACATCTGGTCTTTCTGTATAAATTCTCTGCAAATAGGAAATGTAAACACAATAGTGTTCTGTCCTAAAATTTTATTGACAGTCTCTATAAAGCACATGCAAGTATTAAAATTGAATGTTTTCCATTTTTTCAGTGTATGTACACACAATACTGAAAATTTAACAAGTAGAGTTGAAAAGACAGTTTACTGTAAGTACCCACATACCAACACATCTGTGTTATCAAATGAGAAAAAAACCCCCCGACAACTGACAGTAATAAAACTCAGTCAGGTATGACAGAGAGGGTCATGGGGAGGGGAATGAATTAAAGGAAAACTTTGTACTGCAGTACTGACAGATTTTCACATTTGATGTGTAATTGTGATAATAGTGAAAATTAATTCCACACAAAAATAACCACTCGTACAGTATTTTAGTCAATATGGAAATCCATATTATTACACAAAAGCAGAGCATAAATCAGACTTATGCTGTCATGTTATGTCAAGTTACAATGAAGAGCAGTACACTTAACAGGGAGAAAGAAAAAAAACCACTAATTACAAGCAACGTCAGTGTAAAGATATATTATACATATGCCATTCAAGTCTATATACACAACAGATAAATATAATAACAACTAAAAGATTAGATGGAAAATATATTACCTGATATTTGATGATTTTAGATTTAAATTTCCCTCCAAACAATTCTTTTATTTCCATCATGGCTGATGCATGCCTTCCTGTTGTCTCTTTATGATGTTATCCAAACGTCAATATGACGTCTTTCAAAAACGTCCAACTGACATCTTATTGTGACGTTGTAAAGACATTGCAAATACATTATAAGACGTTGCAACGTAATTTCAACACATTCTAGATGTCATAACTACGTCAGATGCCTGCTGGGTTTATGCCCCTGTTCCACCAAAGGACTATAAGCCCCGATCCTGTCGGCGACCCTTAATCGTGGACAGTCGGTGAAAGAAAAAGTAAAATGGGCGGGAAAACTGAATCAGTATCAAAGTCTGGGATTAAGTTCAGATCGGCCTCAGGAAGCCTGAGGAGGCCCCAGACAGTCCCCGACTATTCTGGGACTAAGAACCGACTAAGCCATTTTTCTGGTTGGTTTGAAGCACGATCTTGTCGTAGACATACCGACTGGGTCCCAGGACTAAGCCCCGACTAACCCCCAATTAAGTCTCGGCTTCCTCAGGCATCCTGAGGACTACTCAGTCTTCCCCAGACCAAGATTGCCGATTTTTGTTTTGCAATGGGACTAAGGGTCGCAGGGGGCCTTGGGACAACATAGGACTGTGTAAATTTGGTCTGAGGAGGCCTGAGGAAGCCTGGGACTGGACATTTTGTTAATGGCGGGAAAAAAGAATCGGTTTGGATCGTGAGAAATATCAAACATGTTTGATTTTTCTCACGGCCCCAACCGACAACTACCGACCCCATACAGAACGCCTGGGACTAAGCAAATTTTTGAAACCGACTCCAAAAAACTCTTAATCGGGAGCCTTAGTCGTGCGGTGGAACACCCACATTATATCTTCAAAAACTACATTGGCTCCCCATTTCATACAGTATCTTGTTTAAATATAATCTCATTACATTCAAGGCTATTAGATTCTCCAAACCCACATACTTATCATCCTTAATCAAAACCATTAGCCTTTCTCGTAAAAAATTGGCCCTCTCTTTCCTCAGTTCGTCCCAAGAAGGCCATTGGTAGGCGAGGTTTTGCAATGGCTTCACCCACTGAATGGAATAGACTTCCAAAATCTGTCTGATCACAGAATATAATAACAGGGTTTTGAAGCCAACCAACCTACTTCTTCAGACTTGCAAACTGCCCGATATTTTGCACGACTGTAACCGATACACTGCATGTTGCCCCTACCCACCAATTTCCCAGTCTCAGGCTTCCTGAGGCTTCCTCAGACTTAAATTACACAATCTTATGTTGTCTGGGTGTTCCTGTGACTGTTAATCCCAGGAAATCTTAGCATTATAGTCCCAGATCCATCCCCGATCCACCAGAGATTGACCACAACAAAAATCGTCCATCGCATCTGGTAATAACAGGCCGTAGTGACAACTGACAAGACTGGAGCAGTGTCCTGATTCACCCAGATCAGTCTAATTTCTGGAGTCCAGATCATGATTAGCTATTCAAGCAGATTATATAAAACCCCTTGTTGCTGCTGTTATTCATCATATATCACTGCAAAGATACCAGCTATACATCAGAGAGACTTTCTACATAAGCTTAAGACCCTTTTGGTTTATTGAGTTAAATATTTGCAGATAAAAATGGACACATCTAAACTCAGGACAAGCCGTTTGTTGTTAAGATGAAACAGACCTGTCCAATACACTTCCCAGCTTGTCTGATGTTGTAACTGCCGTGTCAGTTTCCTCTTAAATTTTGTCTTACTGTGATGGAAAGTATTGTTCCATAACTTGTTATGGAGTGGAGCCGGGGTGTAGTTGAATATGACCAAGGGGTACCAGGATCACCCTGGCTCAACCTATATGTATTATTAAAAGAAAGTTTCCAGTATTAAGGTGAGAAGGGGATATTCTTATTTTAACAGGTTCTAATGGCAACAGCTGTGTGAAGAGTAAAGCCCAAACAATCTGGAGGAAATTAATGGGTCGAGACCAATGTTGTGAAAGCGTAATAAGAATAACAAACAAATAGCAACATGCAGAAGGTCAGTGAAAAACTTAAGGTAAACAAAACTGATGTGATATGCCCTGAGAAATAATCTCAAGTAAAATAGAAAAGTTAAATGAAAAATATGAACCTGGGTGTTGAACAGAATGTGAAACCTTAACTTGTTCTTATTTTTATCAATGCTAAGATATATCATTCATGCTGCCATAATATTGACCTATACCTAAGAAACAAAATGACATTAAATGTTCTTGTGTAACATACCCCTTATATTGATCAATATTAGCATATATCATGTATAATATCATAATATTGGACCATGCTTTAAAATATAAAATAAAAAAATGGAAAAAATAAGTGGTAGTGCATGTAATATAACCATTCATATCAATGTTAAGATTATATTGTCAATGCTTTGGTTTTTGTGGTTTTTGAAAATTTATGCCTAACTGCTCTGTACGGTTGTTAAAGTATTCAAGAGCTTCTTTCTTTCCCTTTGGTCCATCTATCAAAACAGTTACTTTTGTATACAGAGCATGCAGGAAGACTGATGTAGTGGTATACTTGACAGTACTGATGCCATCCAGCCTGTTGTAGAGACTATTCTGTAGGCACATTTTCGGCCTGTAAAATATAAATAAATTCACAGTACTTGAACACTACACATGTCTTTTATGTGTGTATATAAATTATTTAGAGTTACTGATCATCCAACAGGGAGCAACATTATTTTTTTCTTTACGTTGTCATAAGTGTTTCCATATAAGCCAAGCATATGTCTTGAATTATCAAAACATTGCTAAATTCACTTAAACATCCCCCAAAGCCTTCAGACTCCAAGGATGGAAGACAGAAACATTTTCATTGAGATCAGTTGTCATTTAATCATTAGATGTTTTGATGATATCCAAGGGAACCAAGGCATGCGATCTTCCGTAATTCTCCAGAACAGTAATGAGAGCAATTTGGGCCAATGTTCTAATGCTAGACTTCTGTCATTTAGAATTTGCAGAATACAAACACATAAAGTAAATATAATGTCAAGTTTGCAACATATCCTCCCAGCATATGTATCTTATGCCTAGGTCTTCACCACATTTTTATATGCCATTTATAAACATGATACCCTATAGAATAACAAACTATCAATGGTTATTGTTGTTAACTTGCTTACCCAAAGGTTTACACTGGCCTAGCCTAAAATATTCTGGTCCAAGGACTCAGGCAAATATATCCTGTACTTATTTTGGTATGGGGGTAGTCATCTGAGTAAAATCATTTGATAGAATTTGGGTTAGTTAATTTTGGCTGAGGTTTACTCTGGTTTGTTCAGTGGTCTTAAAAGATGAGTCTTTATTTGTTCCCATAAGAAACACTCAGATAGCACTAAAAACTCTGGCTACACACTAACTTTGCAACTATTAATAATAATTAGAATTAATCTAGAATTCGCTATTTTATTTGTTTAGTTATTTATGTATCCACAAATCGCCCATGGCAAATCAACAGTGCAAACCATATCTGTGCGTAGCCAATCATAAGGATCATACACACACTTATTTCTTACGACTTGCTTACACACTTTTAACTGTTATCTGGGTTAAAATTAACACATTTAACTCCCTTTGAATCAAAACACCCTTGTTTTGTAGACATACACCAGAAAACAGTTTATTCTTAATATATTTTACCAAAGGTAAAGTTGTTTATATCTATCAGTTATCTTAATATCACTCTGAATTTTGTTAAAACAGAAAACTTTCATGAAAACATAATATTTTGAGCCCGGTGATGGTAATAACTCCTTCATAATGGCATCTTAGAATACCAAAGATATAGGAGCCTCATGAGGCTGGGTGCCAGTGATATTGTATTCCGGTTTATAACAAAAATAATGAAATGATTATTGGTACAGGAATATTTATTATTTGTATTTTACAAAACTATTTTTTTCTATAAAATAAAATCAAAAGGCGCTGACCAGGCATAAGTAGAAACATTTAAAATAAAAGTTTTAAATATGTATAAGTACACAAATAAAAAGGTTTTAGCTGGGTCATTGAGGAAATATATTATTCTAATTGTGATATGTTAGATATGTACATACTGTATGGGTCTATGTTTCAGCAGTAAGGTCATGACAAGTTGCCTGGGTACTCAACCGAGTGTACAAACTGAGTGCCAACTCGGTACTTGTAAAACGATACTTATTTTTATTTCAGGCTTGTATTTGGGTGCATGCAAAGGCATTTCTAGGTCTCTCATATTACCAAACATTTAGGAAATTAGTAACATCCTCCTTTCAGTCTGTTATATAGTTTCTTACTGGCCGAGGGACTGGTCACCTTAAAGAGATGATCAACACACTGTTATTCTAGCGTTAGTAGTTTGGCATAATTATTCTCATTTTGACAGAAATTTGACCTTGAATTTTTGAAGAGTATGCTTCCTTGCATTTTTGTCCCTTTTGGGCCTCACCTCTGGTCAGCAGATTGGCACATAGATTGACTTTCTGTAGACTGGTAAGCATATGAATGATATACATGGCCCATCTTCTGTCTAGATCTTAATCCATAGTTTTATATGGGAATTGGAGGAACCACTGTCAAAGATTTCCAGGAAAAAAAGATACTGCATTTTATCCAAAATAACTTAACTGTTGCTAGCATATATCTAATAATGATATAAAATTGTACTTTACCAACGATCAACTGTGGGATTGGCACTATCTCTAACATGCTTCAGCATTGTGTAATTTGAAATATCTGGTGAAAAACTGTCAACCCTGACTCGTGAGTACTTTAGCCTGTAAAGCAACAAAAAGAAAACTATATTGTTTAAATAACAAATACAGAAAAAATTCTATTGTGAATCAGCTACTACTTGCCCTGTTAGTGGATTTGTTAATTCGGCACTTGCCTGAAACTAAGTACAAAAATTAAGTACATGGTAAGCTAAATCAGTAACCAAATGGATTCACTGACTCAAAGTTATACACTGTAAGCTGTGTGTGGATTGGTTGAGTATCAATTTAGGGTGCAGCGTTCATGTAGTAATTAAAATATTAAAACTCCTTAAAAACCCCCACAAAGTCAATTTGTCTCTAGTTTTGTCCAACTAGAGTATTAAAGTGGTCAAGGGCAGCTCATGATAATGCAACTTGGATATTGTAGCAGTCGATTTCAATCCCATGATAGTGCAACTGGGGCATTATATAGTGGCCAAGGACAATCTCATGAGAGTGCAAGTAGGTTATAATATCTCTGAGTGTATCATATCATCATTTGGGGCTGAATTTAGAGACAGAGTGACATGACAATTCTGAAATGAAATATCATGACAAAGACCAGTTACCTTCCGCTCATCTCATCATCCTCACATCCCCAGCCAAACATGATGTTGGTGAAACCATTTACCTTTTTCATCACAGTAGTACTGAGTGCTAGCACCCCTCCAAGGTAACTAGTGTAGTGTCTTTTTGGACTGCAAAATAATGAAACTAAATTTGGGTGACATGGTACACTTTCCGGTTCTCTATTTTGCTTGCAACTCTGCGGCATCTTTGAGATCATTCTTAAAATTTAATGGGATCTAAGTTGGACCAAGTCCTATTTTATTCTGTTGAGGAAGATGTAACCAGTAGTATTAGTGTTATCCTGTTAAAAAGCTACTGACAAGTCGACAAACAGTCATTGCAGTAGCTAAGGGCCAATAATAAAATCTAGATGTTTTATTTGGGTTGAAAAAAGACTCCCTTCAATATTCCCAATAATTACATCAACATCATATAGGAGCCCGAAAGTGGAAACAACTTTTGTCCTTGATTGAACTGAAATAAAGAAACTACCTACTGAAATACATCTTAAGTACAATGGACGCAAATTAGTTTAGGTAAAAATGACTTAATCAAAGTTTGATTTCACATATCTACTCAAATCAGTAAACCAGTGAAATAACACAGCTCAAAAAACTAGTCAATCCTGGAAAATTTGGGGACCACTGACCAAATTAGTGAATTTTCATATTTTTCTGAAATTTTCAGCTGTTACATACAAGGGCATTCTGCCAGATTGTCGTTAAACCCATCTGTTGGTAGACCCAGGACTGCCTCTTGGTCATCTCCCTCGGGGCTTGGCCAGATTGGAGCTTGGACAGCTTGCCATAACGCGTTCGCTGGGATTCGAACCAACGTCTGACATCAAAGGGCTGGAGCTTCAGTTCTGCAGATATTTCTGCCCAGAGAGCCTCTCTTCTGTTCCTGTCGTGGAACCGTGGATGTTCCTTGTGATACAGTTCTGGGTGCTGCTTTACAAATTCCACAATGGAAATTTCCTGACTGTCAGTAAAAGTTGCACACACCCTGGCTCTCTTGGCTGATGAATGGCACTTTATATCTTCTTCACACCTCTCTTTTTCTTCTACAGCTTCCTCAATAGCTTCTGGACGTTCCTCAATCTCCTCCTCCTCTCTCCTCTCAATCCCTTCCTCTGCAACTTCAATCCTTTCGTGTTCTTCACTTTCCTTCTCCCTCTCATCCATCTTTTTCCTTCCGCTCTTCCCTCCTTTCTCTTTCCTCATAATCCAGTTGACAAAATAATGAAAAAAATAGTAAAATGTGTCTCCTAACTGTAAAATTTGCCTTAAGCTCAAGTATTATATGATATTTAAAAAACTAAAAACCCCTACAAAACAGTGACACACGTCTCTCAGTAGCCAAACAGTCAGTAACAATAAGAATGTGTGCGTGGTCGCTTATATAGTCCCAGACCTCCTCATTGCCTCATTTTAATTTCAGATGCGCGGAAAAGAGTCGGTTCTTAATCGGTTGTTAGTTCCAGGCCTCCTGGGGCGTCCTCAGACCGTCGCAGACCAAATAGATACAGGGGATAAACTTGTTTAACTGTTAATTAGGTGGATAGGACTGTGGTCAGGTCAGATTATTTTTTCATTATTGTATTATTTTATGAGTTATTAAGATTATCTCAGTCGACTGTAATTATTATTTGGATTGATAAAAAATTGTTAAGTAAAACTTTTGTCTTTTCCTGTTTAACTTGAAAGCAACTGATAATTGCTAATGTGCTTTCCCTGTGGACTGTGACACAGTGCATACATATATTTACTGATTTTACTTTGGGAGCAGTTGCTCCTACAATACCAGATGGGGAACCCCGACTGACAGTACTTGACAGTTTCAATTTTTCCCTCTTCAATTCACAAATCAGTCGAGCATTTTTAGTGATATTTTTGCCATAGTTTCACCATTGAGGCATCCAAGATTTGGAATGTACTAGCGGACAAGATGCACAGTCAACCTCTATGACATCCTTGAGGAAAAAGAGTTTAAAACTTACCTGTTTGCGAAAGCCTCTATGCCTTAGCCACCCCACATTCATGAGTCTTCTCAGGTATGACCTGGCTATGTTGATGAACTTAGTCTAATTCTAGAAGCTTATGTGCATAGTTGTACCTTGGAGTATGTTGCATGATAATGATTGAGCACTATGAAAGTCCTTATGAGATTGGATTAAATGCAGTAAGGATTTCAAGGCAGATTAATAATTGTTGTTGATTGTGTGTATCATTTAATGAGGAAATGAACTGAAACTAACACCGGACTGTTGATAGTAGGGAGATCTATCCTCTAAGAAGATAAAGTAAAAAAGACATATTTTTACGGATTTCTGTTTCTGGAAACTCCTAGATGTCTGGCTCCTTGTGAACAGTCATACATGTTGCAGATCCTAACTGGAATCATGTCCACATCATGGAAGATAAAGCAGGTGTAGTTTTGTCTCTTCATGGCCTCCACAAATCCGATATTTAACAAGGAGGCTCTGTTAAATAGGGTATCTCCTGTCTTAAAATAAAAATATTTATGAAAAAAGTATGAACAAGTATTGTAATTCCAAGAGACAGTTATATGTATAGTGCTTTTTGACAGCATTTTTGAAAGTGCTGTCTGTTGGAATATCTCTTAGGGTCAACAATCAAAGGTTCATAAGTCTTTTGGTAGAGGGTTTGACAAATTTGGAGAAACAACAAAACAAAATCTGTCAACAAATGTATGCAAATTTTTAAGTATTATGCAAAGGTTCCTCTTACACAATTTTAAAAATAATTAATAAGCAACAAATACATGGCTCTTTGGTGCCTTTTGGTAGGCAGTTTAACAAATTAAGAGAAACAACAGAAAAAGCTATCTGTCATCAAAATTAGTGCACAAGTTCTCTCCTTTCATCAAATTGCTTTAGTTGTGTCCATGTGATCTGGCTGGTTTTAGTTTAACCTGAAGAGTTATCAGTATTGATATATCAATCCATTAAGATCTGTAAAAGTAACAGGTGAAGTTTCAGAATATAAAGAATCCATTATATCCATTAATGTTTAATCCTGTCAATCCATTAAGCTTTGGGACAGTGACCGGTGATTTAGATGATAAAGAATCCATTAAATCCAAAAATGTTTAATTTCAAATAGACATGCACACAACAAAGCAACCCAAAAAGATTCAATAAGCATAGATGCTAGTCTATATGCCAATGAAGAAAATATGTAAAATATGGATCAGAAATAAGGAAGTTGTGGTCATTTTAACTGTTAATCTGATCTGACAATTTTATTGAATTCTTTTATAATGCTTAATCTCCTCCATATGGCAGACTCTACAGTGCTAGAGCGACAAATAACAGGCAAAAAAACCCCAAAAATCAGAACTTAATAACAGAATACTTGAAAATAGGAATCCACACTTTTATTGTATTGTTTTTTATGTGTATAAGCATGGTATGTTTATGCTTAATCAAATAATCTTAATCAAATCTCGATATTGTATTCTACAGCATCATTGATAGGGCTGATGGGCCTTAAGAAAAGGAATCTCAAACAATCTATGTTAAATCAAAAGTACATATTACACATGAACAGATATTATATATAAACCAACTCTGTCCCGTCTGATTAGTGAAGTTAAGCATTATTGGGATTTGGTAGTACTTGCATGGTTAAAGGTCTGAGTTCTGGCCCAGGAATGGGCTGATATACATTGACTTGTATTATCACTTAAATTGTGGTTCCACCTCCATGTAACGAAAATAAAGGAAATAGGTTAACATTAATTTAGTCAAGGAATCAATACATCTAAATGAACATGTATCTAAATGAATTGGCTTAAAAATCAATTCAAGGCACACTGTTTTAAGGATGTGTATTCTCTGGTATTGAATATTACATCTGCCGACATGGACTACTTAACTATGGTTATATTATTGTTTTTTGGTTTAATTTCATGGAAAGAAGCATTGTAACAGTTTGCATAATAATTTTGTTATTGGTAATATTGATAATAATGATAAAGAGTTTGAATGTTCTTACCTGTTCAATGGCAAACATTGTGAAAGCCTTTTTCTGTAGCTTGAGGAAAGGGATAAGATTTCTGAGAAGTATCTTGAAGTGTTGTTCTCTACCTCTAAATGGAACTACAATTGCTAATGTTCCATCTGGAATACAGTCATTTGGCTGCCAACTTCCACCTTCTATCATGTCGGGATTTTCCTTTGTGATGTCTTCAAAACTCATTTCAGTTAAATTCATCTTATAAGCTGCTACAGAACCTACAATGTTGTTTAAAATTACGAAACTTTTGAGTTTAGTTTACAATCTAGTATTTTAGATATGAGGCTTGAATTCAGCTAAGACCAGTAGTTATACCCACTAAGAAAGGCTCACAAATTCATTGGCGCAGTTATGTACCATAACAATAACCATCCCAGAAGGACCATTTAAAAGTACTAAGTCTGGCTACCATGACTCACTGATCAGTGAAGAACCATACTGATAACTGGCTCAGAAATATCACTTGATATTACACATAGATTCTGTCTCCCAGATTCACCAACTCATTTAAGGATAAATGGTAATATATTACTCATAAAGACTTCTTCTGCATAATTTGTAAGTCTGACTTCTAGATTCACCAAATCATTTAAGGTCAATTATCACATTGGCCAGGAGTTCAAGAAACTGCAATCCTTTTGTTTTTATCATTTATATTTCCTTTGGGGTATATATATTCATACTATATACAGCAGTTGCAAAAACCAAACAAACAAAAAGGGGGAAAACAAGAAAACATGGGGTAGTACAATGTATGAAATTACTTAATTTCTAAACACCATTACACCCAGGCATTATTTGTGTTAATCAAATTATTATGTGCAGTAATTACCAAAGACAGTTGGAGATTATTGGATTATTTATACTACAATTCTGTCATGTCATGCTATTTGGAAGAGAGGCAGGATTTTTATTTTGCTTTTCCGCTTCATCTTTACATGTAAAAATAATAAAGAAACAAATGTAAACTTCAGATACTTAAACAAGTCAGTAAATTTAGTTCTGCTTATAACCATGTCTTAATACATTTAAAAGGGTGCCAAGGTGGTACAGTGGCAACACACTCACCTCCCACATTTGAGAACAAAATTTGAATCCCCACCTGACCTAATGTGAGAAAGCTTGTAGTTGCTTGCAATTGGTCGTTAGATTGATATACAGAACTTTGACCAACTGTATGGACTAATTTTGTCTGTGTTTCCTCTGTCAAAATATAAATGATAAGGTACTAGGTGTGGGTCATGGTGGCGCAGTGGTAACACACTCGCCTCCCACCTCTAGGGTTGGCCGTTCAAACCTTGGACCTTATATGGGAAAGTTGGTAGTTACTTACTGATGGTCTTCAGTTTACAGTACAGAACCATGACCAAATGTATGTCCTTTGCCCATAAAACTACCCATTGTGATATGACCTGTACAGTATTAAAAGCGACATAAACCCCAAATAAATAAATATGTAATTAACTAAACTAATATATTACTTAAAGCTCACCTTTTGCACAGGTTATACGAGTGGGACATCTTGACAAAGAGTTTGGCTGAACTGTTGATTGTTGATTGTGTTGACTTGGGATAACCATTGATTGTTGATAGTGTTGACTTGGGCTAACCGTTGATTCTTGATTGTGTTGACTCCTGAGAACATGTGCATCTGATGTTATTCTCCACACCAAATCGATGGAAAGGTACAGTGTAAATAGAGTAGCAATGACCACAATGAAGATCTTGAAAATCCTACAAAATAAACACAGCTTGTAGTTTTTGTAGAAATGTGGTACTTGTTTAGGGCCTGTTCCATTTATACAATATATATAAACATTTTCCCGATTTGTCGAGTGATGTCTTCTTTTTTCCCACCCGGAAGTACCATATTTTCTGAACATGATAGGTTTATGATGACTTTAAAATCATTATGATGTATAAGATTCAGTTCCCAATTCCTGAAAATTGACCATCGGGAGCAGGCTTTATGAGACATCATATAAATGAAACAACCCCCAAACTGACCCTGTGCTAATGACATTATAAGGTCATCTTTTAATCATCCACCAATCTTAAAGTTATTGCACAGTTGTAAAACAATCTTGTCCATCTTATAGTGATTGTAGAGCTATCTGTTTCATCTTAAGGAACTCATAAACCAATCGGATGGGTAGGGAAACTATTGCAAACCTGTCAGAAAATTGAGGCAATGACAATGTCAATAACAATGTCAATCAGAAATATCTTGTACATTGGGAGCACATCTTAAACTTAATCATCAACCATTCCCTGGATTGTGCATTTTTATAACTTCAAATCGTAAACCTATTGTAAACCAGTCTCACAGAAATGGAACAGGCCATTTAGTAATTTGTCAAAAATCAGAATTAAAATTATTTGGTAGAAGTATATTGCTTGCGGCATAATTTAGAAAACAGGAATAAAAAAGTATTAATCTATCTTGCTTTGCGGATGTTATTGTGAATTTAACTTGACATAAATACTGTATAGGTAGAGGGTGTTTTTTACATTTTCACTGTCTAAGCTTATGAGTGAAAATAGCTAAAATAAATGCCTACTGAAAATTTCAATTTACATAGCATATACTGACATAAGAACACCTTATAAATTGCTTTCAACCAATAAATACCAATTATTTATCTCTTTGGAGATGTTTTAAAAGGGTAATAGTGTAACTTCCAACAAAGGGCAATACGTTTTTACAAATTTATAAAATCAATAATAAAGCACAAACCTCTTTCTCTTTTGTGTATCTGTGATCATTATTGGATACCAATTTAATTTATTGCCAAGTTGGAGTGGGTGACAGGCAACCAAATCAAGCACCACACATATTCCATATGTATAATGAGATTAACATAAGCAAAGCTCATTCAGCTTACATTCAGTTTGCCGGTGAGGCAAGTTACACCAATAAACAAAAGCACTCAGAGGGTGCATACATTTGCCAAGGCATTTATGATTTTTTTTAAATGGTTCAATAATAAATAAATGAAACAATCTGGATCTTTAATAAGTTTCTTGTATCCAGGTGATCAATCACTAGGGCCAAGACCCATCTTTTGATTCTTAGTCTTCTGGGGATTCCCCTTTAGTTCAGCTGTTTAAAGATCCAGACTTGTGTTTATTTCTGTGCATAATCCAAAGGTGCTGAGATAGAGTGTCAGCAGAGCCAATCAATAGTTATCTGTTTTTAAGGGTTAACTGAAATAGAGTCATATAAATGTAATATGATATTTTAAAACTCTTTCATCATTTACACAGACGGAGTTGGTTTCAGCTCTATGCATTGAAGTGAGAATCATTAATATATGCAGCATTTTGTCAGAACTCAGCATTGTGATTTCTGGCAGAGCAAAGAGACAATAGGATTTCTCGAAAAAGTCAACCAGTCCCTGATAATTGCATTTCATGTAAGAGTGTATAGAAAAGGAAAACCTCCAAAATGAATGTTCTAACATTGACATTTTAAGTTTAACTTTTCATAGCATATTTTTTCAGGAAAATATTTATGTTATTGTTCCACATGAATTGTACATTTAATGACTCAATTTTTTTATACCAGATAGGATAATATTATCTTGACATTTATTACCCCTGTTCCGCCAAAAGACTAAGCCCCGATCCTATCCGCCACCCTTAATCGTGGACCATCAGTGAAAAAAAGGAAAAATGGGCGGAATACTGAATTGGTATCAAAGCCTGGGATTAAGTTCAGATCGGCCTCAGGAAGCCTGAGGAGGTCCCAGGAGGTCCCACACAGTCACTGACTGTTCTACGATTAAGAACCGATTAAGCCATTTTTCTGGTCGGTTTGAAGCACGATCTAGTCATAGACATACCGACTGGACTAAGCCCCGAGTAACCCCCGATTAAGTCTCGGCTTCCTCAGGCGTCCTGAGGCCTCTTCACTGTTCCCCAGACCAAAATGGCCGATTCTTGTTTTGCAAAATAACTGGATTTTCTGGGTATATATATAAATTCCGTGATGTAATTATCATTACTTTTCTAGGAACACAGCAGTATGCCACCTTTCAATGGAAGACAGCTTCAGCAACAATTTAGGGCTTTTTTATTTTTTATTCAGTTACATATAATGATGTATTTGCTATTTCTACATCGACCACAGCAACCACCACCAGCAGCACCTCCACTACCACCACCACCACCAGCCAGACAGAGACCTAGAAGAAGGCACAACATGTGGGTCAGGCCATGGCTACTACAGAGAGAGAAGAGGGGGGGCCTACCACAACATTATGGCTGAACTGTATGCCACAGACATTCCAGGGTTCACCAATTTCATGAGGATGACCCTAGAATTCTTTGAAATAATAAAGACTAGACTGGAACCATGTTTAGCCAGACAGGGCACCAAGTACTGAGCTCCAATCAGTGTTGGGGAAAAGTTAGCCCTCACCATCAGATATCTTGCCACTGGAGAGTCATACACATCATTATCCTGTCAGTTCAGGGTTGGCAGATCCACCATTTCCAAGTTTCTACCAGAGGTCTGCAGAGTCATCCAGGATGAGTTCGCCAGAGAGTACCTCAGATGTCCTTTTACTCCAGATGAGTGGAAAGAACTGAAACCGAAATCAGGATCAGGTGGAATGTTCCACATGCCCTGGGAGCCCTTGATGGCATGTGGCCCTGAAGAAACCCAATAACTCTGGAGCCCTGTACCACAACTATAAGGGATTCTTTTCAATAGTAATGTTGGCCTTGGTTGATGGACAGTACAAGTTCAGATGGGTGGATGTGGGTACAGGTGGATCTTGCTCAGATGCCCAGATATTTACTGCCTGTCACCTGAAGAGGAAGATTGATGATGGCAGCATAGGCTTCCCTGACCCAGCACCTATAACCCAAGGTGATCGAGATGTCCACTACTTCATCCCGGCAGATGATGCATTTGCCCTGAAGACCTGGCTGATGAAACCCTACGGCAGAAGGATGTTAACCAGAGAGGAAGGGATTGTCAACTACAGAATATCAAGGGGCAGGAGAGTTGTTGAGAACGCTTTTG
Organism: Sabellastarte sp. h YS-2021; assembly: GCA_964017235.1. NCBI lineage: Eukaryota > Metazoa > Annelida > Polychaeta > Sabellida > Sabellidae > Sabellastarte > Sabellastarte sp. h YS-2021. The sequence goes on along the minus strand of OZ024933.1, from coordinate 93,638,421 downwards.
GCATCCTGGTTTCAAGATTTAGAGTCATGATGACCATTATTGAACTACCCCCAGAACAGTCTTGACCTGTGTGGTTCTGCACAACATACTGAGAAGCCAGTATCAAGGTCAACATGGTGGTCAACAGCCTGGTGGTGATGATGTTGATGATGAAGTGCCTGGGGATGGTCGGTTGATTGGTGGTGCTGCTGATTGTGGTCATGGCAGAAACCCTGCCAAAGAAGCCAAAAGACTGAGGGATTACCTCAAGGATTACTTTTCAGGACTAATAACCAGTCCTTTTCAGGACTACCAAATATTCCAAAAACAATTAATCAGCTGTGCTTGTTCCAAATAACCCAACCATTACCAAACATAAGTCACCCAACCAACAAACAGACAAACCCAATGCCCAACATAAATGAAATTTTGGATTAAGAATTTAAACAAAAAGACTTTAGCCAAAAAAATGGGGCAAAGCAAGTGAAAGTTTGGCCCGCCCCAAAATAAAAGAAATGCACAAAAAAAAATAAAAAACAATACTTCGACTTTAAGGAAGCTTTGACATTTGGGGAAAGTATTTTGACCTTTGGATCCTATCTTTGGACTTTTGACCTTTGAGAAACTTTTGAGGTTCCCCCAAAAGTTTGATGATTTGGAACTATCTTGCAAATTTGCCAGAAAAAAGTTTTTCTTTAAAGGTTTATAAATTTTGACTTTTAATGGGGGACATGTTTACATAACTTGGGTTGAAGTAATTTAATAGTCTTAGGGAACTTGTGATTTGGTTTGAAATAGTTTTGAAATTTGTTGGAAATAGATTTGATTTCCTTTGGAAATTTGTTAGAAATTTGAGCAACACCAGCTTAAATAAAAGTTCTTGGAATAATTGTTTAGACCTGAAAAGGACTAATAGATGCCAGCTTCGTCTGACACATGTCAGATCCTGTCCTCCTGCCCAGCCAATGCCTCCACATAATTGAAGTAGTCTTTTAGTGGGTATTGTTGATGTTTGGCATCCCTCAAAAGATTTCTGTAGTTGTCATCAGGCACATAAACCAAATGTTTATTTTGTAGGGCCACTGGGTTGGTGCCCTGTCTGCTCTGTCCTGGTGTGTCATCAGCATGTTTGCAACACCACATACTTAAAACAATGTCTCTGACAACCTTTGGCCTTTGCTCTATGGTGCCCAGTACTACTCTGAATCTGCGCACTAATATTCCAAACAAATTCTCCACCAACCTCACCACTTATTGGCGCAACAAAACCAAAACAGTCAACCAATTTTAGTATCCAGGGATAGAAAAAAGGCCAAGCACCACAGAGAACTCCAGGGGATGAGTAAGACTAAGGTAAGTATGCCTTGGTGTACTGATAGGTTTTCAGAAAAAGATCCTCTTGACCCCAAATTGACCCAGAGAAATATGTATTCTGCATCAACCAGGGCTAGCAGTACCAGCAAAAAGAAGCCCTTGTAGTTGTAATAGTCACTGCAAGATTTTGTTGGCTTCTTCTTGGTTATATGCATTCCGTCTATTGCCCCTTCAGCATGGAGGACATTTCAACTGGTTCTGAACTTCTCCTCAACCTTTTTCCAGTCTTAAGGGTCAGTAGGTCAGTAGAAATATTCATCCTGGAATTTTGCAAGGATGACTTGGCTGACCTGGGGATAAATTTACATGTGGTGGTTAGGCCAACAAGCCAGTGATACTGCAAGGGGATATAGATCTCTCCTGTCGCCAGGTGTCTCAACATTATTGTCAGTTTCAATGGAACTTCTAAGGACTTAATGAAATTGGTGACTGACTTTTTCATGCTATGGTGTGTGCGTTCTTTGATGAGGTCAAAAAAGGCAGGTGGCATCCTGATAAAATTCTGGTATTCTGGGATATCAGTGTGTATTAAGTCGGCCAGGAGGTTCCTGTGGCATCCTTTTATTGTCTTTGGATGATCCAGGGCATGACTAAGGAGTTTGGTGGCTTTCTTATTCTGCTGGGGGCTGACTGGGACTGTGGCTGTGGTGCTGGCTGTAGGGCAGGTGCTAGTCCTGGGTTCAAATGTGTCCTTTACTGTCTGCAAATCATGATGAAAATCAAAATATTAAACTCAATAGAAATACATAAGTACCCTAAGCTTCTGTACAAAGTCGCTGTGATGTGTGGCTGGCATCTTTGCAGTGACAAACGACTTACAGCAGCCAGAAGGGGTTTACATTGTGTTGATCCTGACTCAAGATTCCGACTCAAGAAATGAACCTGTCCAGTCGGGGTGGGTCGGGAAAATGCTCCAGTCCTGACTGTCAGTACAACATTTTGTTGCTTGGTAAGGCTTGTTGGTTAGGGTTTTACGTCTTCTCCTGGTAGTTTCCTTCTTGTTGTGTCGAAAGGGAAGAGATACAATATGAGATCCAACATCCAGGCAAGTACTTTTAACTGACCTTTCCGATACTAGCAATTCAGATATAGATGTTGATGAGTTAGTGCAGGGTTCGGATTGAAATTTTTCAGATTCAGAACCATCCATTAATTTGTCCTGTTATGCTAGCCAAGGTCGTGTCCCTGTCAGGTCACGCTCCCATAAGCAAGAAAGTACTGATCAAAATCAGATCACCAGAATATTCTTACTAAACTTAATGCTGTTAGTGATAGGTTGACTAAGATTGAAAATTCTACCTCCGGGGGTAAGAAAAAGCCTCGAATTGTGAAAAATAAGTCCAAAGTTCCTCAAACTCATTGGGGGCGACTGCATCTGGCAACTGTGTTTCCCCGTCTGTTTGCCCGTCTGTCAGTGCGACCTCAATGAGTATCCCTCCACCAGCATCTCTTAGGCAGGAAGTTAGAGTCCAGCAAGAAGTACAAGCTAGATTGAGGGAACTTGTTTATAACACACATGCAGGTAACTCAAAGATTAAATCGCAGAGGGGTGGTCCAGTTGACTTATACATCAATAATAGAGTCAAATGGCCACACAAATTTGTGTTGGCAGGTCACAATAAAGAACGCATCAAAAATCAGTTGTGTCCTGTGCAATGGATGGCTGGTTTTTGTCAAACCATGGGAGATGAGCCAGATTTGAACCTTAGAAGTAATATATTGGATTATGTGATTAATTTACTTGATGATGTTCTAGATTTTTCATGGGTTTCGGCAAAGGCCATGCTGTCCTCTTATGTAGGATGGAGCAGAGTGGTTGGATATAGACAAAATTGATAGGATTCGTAGAGCTCATGCTCAGAGACGTGGTCAAATACAGAATAACACCAGCAAGAATCAGAAAAAAGTCACACAAAAATGATTCCTGTGTTTACTTCAATAAAAATACTTGCAGTACTTACAGTACTTATGTAACACCCACAGTCCCTTCAGCTCATGTGCACAAGGCTAAAAGTTTGGCGAGTCAGTACACAGGTTTGAATCTTCCACGTGCCAAGGCCAATTCTTTTCAGAATGGTAATGTAGCACATGTTGGTCAATATCGTCCACCTGTACAAAAAGGTGGTGTGAATCCTGGTAAAGTAAAACACTGTTATGAAACTACTGCAGAGTTGCATGGATTGGACATTACTCTTCATAATAGGTTTGAAGTATTAAATGTTGATCAGGGTGGCTCAGTGTTGCACTCTGATAGCAGAGATCTTCAGTTTGTTTCCACACAAATACACACTGCTAGGGACACAGACTTTCCTTTGGAAAAGTGGAATAATATGGATTCGAAAGATCATTTGGTGAATGCTATGGTTTTTAATGCTAACAGTCGTTGTGTTTGTGTAAGCACTACACATGCCGATGATAAAAAGTTTGTAGGGGATACTTTGGATTTTGACCAGATAATTCAGTCTGATAATCCAAAATCTCAATGTCACCAAATACATTGCCAGGAATATCACATATGTATGGCACAGAATAGGGTTAGATCTTATTGAATTGGACTTCCCTGGATTTTGATAGGAATAAGAAACTGGGTTGTATAAAAGGCAATCATACTTCGGCTATATATAAGCCCTCACACTTAGAGGCTTATATTTCTGAAGAACTCAGTTTTGGAGCTGTGCTAGGTCCTCTGGATAAACAACCATTCCCTATGCATATTTCACCTTTCAAGAACAGAGATAAATCTGGTTCTGACAGGAGGAGGGTCATTATGGACTTGAGTTGGCCCAAAGGTGAAGAGGTTAATGATGGTGTGAATAATAACACATATTTAGGTACACAATTTCAACTTCACTATCCTTCTGTGGATGATATTGTGCACAAGTTGAACAGTTTGGGCCCAGCTGCTAAAATCTTTAAAGTGGGTATTAGCCGGACCTTTCGTCACATTCGCATTGACCCTGGGGACATTGATTTATTAGGTTTACATCGTAATCATAGTTATTATATTGATTTATTGCTCCCATTATGTTCAGATTAGAATCGTTTGTCTTTCAGAAACTCAGCAATGGAGTACGTTATATCATGAACAAAAATAATCATAATGCCCTAGTGAACTATATTGATGATTTAATATACTGTGGATTGTCCTCTTCTATCCACCAGGGTTATAAATTTTTTCTGAGTGTGCTCCAAGATTTCGATCTAAGTATCAAGAAATTTCAGCCTCCTGATAAAAAAAATGTTTGCTTGGGCATATTATTTGATACTGTCCAACATACAGTATATATTCCTTTTGGACAGTTTACTGAGGTAATAAAAATGTGTGAATTGTAGGCTCATAAGTCAGCTTGTAATAAAAGAGAATTACAATATTTGCTAGGTTTACTTTTATACGTTAGAAAATGTGTGAAGCCAGCAAGATTTTTTTCATAATCATATGCTTCAATTTTTGAAACAATTTAATGAATCTAATGCCTCATATATACCACTTACTCTTGAGTTTAGAAGAGACCTATACTGGTTTCATACTTTTTTGAAATCTTATAATGGGGTTACTATATATTACATTTGTACCACCTGGCATCAAGTTCATTTAAATGCATCTCTCACAGGTTTAGGGGGCATCTATAATGATTTGGTTTATGCACTTAGTATTCCACGTGGTTTCCAGGAGTATGATATTGTTCACCTGGAAATGATCAATGTTCACATACGCTGTGGCAATTTAGCTGTAGTGAAGGTTCTCATTTCTGGTTCGGCCAGGGACAGCATTCTTGCCACTAGTGCCAGAAATGTACGGATGTTAACAGCATTGTTTAATATTTCATTGGTGGTTACACATATACAGGGGCTTGATAATGTGATTGCAGACCTGCTCTCTAGGTGGTAGGGTACTCCTGCCTGTTAGCAAAAGCTATATCAGTACATTTCTTTCCCGATTTAGACACAAGTTCATATGGATCACATGCTGTTGAATTATGAAATTTAATATTTAATACTCTATATTTTCTTGTTTGTACCAATGTATTTATGTTTTAGCTCCTGGGGGTGCTCACCTGGTTTCAACAGCATCTCAAAGATTGTGGGTTGCTTTTACACCTGCCACGCTTCGAGCTTACCCATGTATGTTCCAGGATTTCTTGAGTTTCCTTTGCCTTGTGAGTCCGTTGATTCCCCAGGTTACTACACATCATATTCTTGCCTTCAGGGAGTATTTAGATCAGTCAGGTCTGTCACCCTCTATTATAACTAATTACATATCTGTCATCAGATCCATGAACACAGTACATGCTTGTGACACCACTTCGTTTAGAGATTAAAGAATACCTTTGTTTATTAAGTCCTTAAAATTAACAGAAGCATACAACCTGTGCTTCCTGTAGTACTACAGCAAGACATGTTACTTTCAATTATTGCCACTTGTGAACATTTTCTTTCACCTTTGCTATTTAAAACTTTGTATCTCCTCGCATTTTTTTCATTCTAGAGATTATCTAATTTGTTACCACATGCTGCTAGTAAGTTAGATTATACTAGACATCTTTGCAGGGGAGATAATATATTTGATAAAAATGCTGCTATTGTTGTGGTGAAATGGTCAAAAACGTTGCAAGACAGACATAAAGTTACTACCATTGCTGTACCATACTTGGGTGAGTCTGGGCTATGTCCTGTTACAGCCATTAGGGACTTATTGGCAGCTACCCCTTTATCCCCTAATAATCCTTTGTTTCAGATATGCAAAGCTGGCATCTGGACCCCACTTACGGATTATCAAACCAGGAAGCACTTAAAGAGTATATGTGTATTCCTGTAATTCACTTTACTTTTCATAATTTCAGGCGGAGTGGGGCCTCCTGGATTTTTAATCATGGAGTTCCTGTGTAGGACATCCAGGCTCAGGGAATGTTGTCATCTGAATGTGTTTGGGAATACATACACATTCCCCCACTCCCCCTTCCTCTGTGTCTACAGCTTTTAGGTCCCACATCACCCCTTGACTACCTTCCTACTGGGTGTTTGGGTGACCTGCCTTTTCAACTCATACTCATTTATGCTTATGTTAACAGATATATTGCCAAGTGTCCTTGTAAAGCTTTCTTGTATGCCAACGTAGTGGCTTATGTGACCTTTGGCCTTTGGCTGACCAGGGGAACACAGTTGCCAGGAATTCTGACCCCTAGTATCTTTAACTGCTTTTACCATGACCATTTATTTACTTATTATCACTGTCATTAGCTTTTAAATGTTTTACATTACTGAAAGTCATACTTATATTACTGCATTATGTATTTGTAACTGCAATCGTAAAAACAGTAAATAAACTTTATTAATCCCAGCCTGCAGGTTTTATTGCAGTCTATAATTCAGTGGGACGGGGGGAATGTGGGGTGATGAAACCAACGACAAATTTTTGCGTGCTTTTTTGTGGATTTTGTGAAATAATGGAAGACAGCCATAATTTTGGAGGGGGAGGGGGGGCAGCAAAAGGAGCCCACGCGGTACTCCTTTGTAAAATGGAGGAGGGCAGAATAGATTGGGCAGACACACACAAAATTGATAGAGTTAGGCGGGCTTATGCCCATAAAGTTCAAATGTACAGAGTACAAAGCGTAATGTGGGCAAAGATGGTCCTACACCTTGCAAATTCTTTCAAAAAGCAACTTGTGCACACAAAACTGATCATGAAACGAATAACCATACCTACCTTCATGTGTGTAGTTTCTGTTTCTCTAATGACAATAAGTACCCACATTTGTTAAGAGACTGCAAGAAAAGTTTTAGAAATGCACTGCTTTGTGTGCTTTGCAGTGCCACAAAATCAAGTAAAAAAGGTTAGACATTATTATAGTAGAACTTTTATAAATAGTACAAAACAATAACTCAATAACAATAAATAGTATAATAACTTCAAAATGTACAAAGTATTAATTGGAAGGCAGATGATAAAATGTGTTCAGGTATATTGTATGCAGATGTGTTGAAAAGTAACATGTGTAATGTCAGTACTAGTCAAGATATCAGAGACAAAGGGTATGCCTGTCAAGCTGGGATACAGAGCAAGTCTCGAACCTATGTTCCAAAAGTTTCTGGCAAATTTTATGACCAAACATATCACCCTTTGATGAAACTCAGATGTGTATAGTACCAAAATCAGAATCCAACCTGTTAAAAGCTTTAGTGCTAAGGTGTCAAATCACGACCATTGTACTCCAGTAAAAGTACACAATAGATTTGAGGTGTTGAACAATATGCAAGATATTGAAACACAGAATTATGTACATAGTAAACAAAGTTAGTTTGTATTGAATATGTAAACACATAGAATCAAATCAACATTGAAAACCAATGTCAGACTGTTGATAATGAAATGATCAAAAGCGTCCTTCACAGTGACAAATAATTATCTTCTGATTCCACAAAACATAACAGCAAAAGAACAGGTAAGCACCTAAAAAGTAATGTGTTAACCGAATATGAAGATAAATAAGATCTCGAATTAAGATTCAAACCCAAACATGGCCACAGTGGCAGAGTGGTAACACTCTCACCTCCCACCTCTGAGGCTGGGGTTCGATTCCCGGCACAGCCTCAAGTGGGAAAGCTGGTAGTTGCTTGCCGTTGGTCGGCAGTTTACAGTACAGAACCCTAATGAACTGTATGTACTGGTTTCCTCTGCCCTTCCAACTACCCGTCATGATATGACCTGTACAGTGTTGAAAGCGACATAAAACCCCAAATAAAAATCAAACCCAAACATAGGCAATGCATTAATGAGGCAAATGTTTGCAACACTTTTAAAGTTTGGGACCAACAAATGAAAGACAAATATGGATTTATTCCATAAGGGGATTTGAAGATTCCGGAACAGGATGATAAAAAATCCCCCATTTTGGACATGGTCAAAATGCATGGTACGGTTTAAAAATCTGAAAAATTCAATTTTAAGACCAGTTTCAATTAAATCCGGATGTATGGGATTTTCATCTTAAAGAGTATTGAGATAAACAATTATGCTTTCTCATATGATACGGATTTCCTTTGGACCACAAACAAGATTCTCCATTGCAGTATGAGTTCAAAAAATCATAGTACGGCTACTCAACATGTAAATGATGTTAAAGCATATTTGAAAGAAGAAAAGCAATTTAGGGCCATTTTTGGACCGTACAAAGCTTTATCTTTAAATAATATGCATTTTTCCCCTTTCTTAACTAGACAGAAGTCTGGAGCCCACCCATAGAAGAGTGATAGTTCATTTAAGCTATCTGAAACGTCTCTCAGTTATTGGAGTGGTGGATTCTGACACTTACCGTGACATCCCATCTCTTCTGACACTTCCTACTTCAGATAACATTACTCAGAGAGTTGAACAAAATGGAAAGGGTTCACTATTATACAAAATCGATCTAAGTAGAGCTTTTTGTCATATTAAATTGGATCCTAAAGATAATAACATCTTTGGCTTGCAACTTTCCAATGAAATTTATTATGAGTCAGGCCTTCCGTTTGGATTCAAACATGGTTTGGCCATCTTCCAGCGAATCAGCAATGCTGTAAGATATATCACTAATACCCATGGGTTTAAAGTAACAAATTACATCGATCATATAGTTGGTCATTCAGTTTGTAGCCAAAGCTCATAATTTTTTCCAAACAGTCTATAAATTGCTTCTAGAACTAGGTTTTGATATAAGCCACAAGAAAATGGTAAATCCAAGTACCAAAGTTATGTGTCTAGGAGTAGATATCAATACGGTTGACTTCACAGTATCAATCACTAGAGAGAAGCTTACAGAAATTATGAATATTTGTCAAAGTTTGCATAACAAGGAAGTCTGTACAAAAAGGGATCTTCAATCACTATTAGGAAAATTATTATACATTACAAAATGTGTCAAGTGTTCACGCTTCATTCTTAATAGAATGCTAGAATTGCTACGAAATTAACATAAAAAAGAATTTGGGGGTCCCCTATGGAAAGGTAAAAATATAAAAATACATTGTGATAATGCAGTTGTAGTTAGTGACCCCACTACAGGCAAAACAAAAGATGTCCTACTGGCAGCCATTGCTCGTAACATTCCCATGGAAATGGCTAAGCATGATATTTGTTTCAGAAAAGTCCACATTAGTGGCAAAAATAATGAGATAGCAGACAGTTTATCTAGATTTTTCTAAATGATAAATAGGGGCCACGGTGGCAGAGTGGTAACACTTTCGCCTCCCACCTCGGAGGCCGGGATTCGGTTCTCGGCACGGCCTCAAGTGAGAAAGCTGGTAGTTGCTTGCCGTTGGTCGGCAGTTTACAGTACAGAACCCTGACAAACTGTATGTTCTGGTTTCCGCTGCCCTTCCAACTACCCGTCGTGATATGACCTGTACAGTGTTGAAAGCGACGTAAAACCCCAAATAAATAAATAAATAAAACTAAATGATAAATGTAAATACTGTATTTATGGGTTACTGTCAATATCTGTTTGGGTTCAAGTCACTTCCAATGCCCTAGAAGTTAATTGGGTAATTTAATTTCAAGTGTTTCTCACCAGATACAGGCACTGTCGTCCAGAGCAAAAGCGAGATTGAGTTCTGTGTGTGCCTCATCTGCAAACAAAGCTTATGATTCCAAGTTCCGGATGTTCATTGCTTTCTGTTTTCTTTTTGCTTCAGTAAACCTACATCAAGTCTCAGTTCAGGTTATTTTCAGGTTCAGGTTATTTTATTTATGGATTTCCTTACTTACAACAAAGTCTCTCATTCTGGAAGTAGTACTTATTTGTCTGCTATGAAAGCTAAGTTATCCAACTTTGAAGTAAATACATTGTGTTTTGAAGATAGTCGTATAAGAGTATATAATAAGACAATCATGAGGCATGCCCCTCTTAAGCCTTCCATCAAATCCATCATTGATAGAAAAATGCTTCAAACATTAGCTAAGCAATGCGACAAATATGCATATGGGTACAATATTCAAAGCAGTGTTTTTACCCTCATTCCTTAGTTTTCTAATAATTTCGAATTTGGCCCCACATCCCATCTCTACTTTTGATTATATGAAGCAGTTAGCAAGAGCTGATGTTATATTTGCGCCCCCCCCCCCCCCCCCCCCCGGCGCCCACATTATCATAAAATGGTCTAAAACTCTCCAGTTTCGCAACAAAATCAAAGTTATCAAAATTCCGTCTCTAGGTTCTTCCAATATTTGTCTAATGGCTGCTTTAAAATCCATGCTTAGATTGTATACAGGTTCCCCTATTTCACCTCTGTTTCAAATCAAATGTTTCAAAGAAAAGCTCTTTCAAAAAAGCTCTTTATTAGGTTGGGGTTTCTAAAATCTTACTTTTCACTCCCCCATCATTCAGGTGCCACTTGGGTGTTTAATTCGAATATACCTATGCACCAGATCCAAAGCCATGGCACCTGGACGTCGGAGGCAGCTTGGACCTATATTACACAAGACCATAATGCCTCTGATCTTGTGGCAACTACCTTTCATCAACATCTTGTCTCTTAACTGCCTCTACTTGGGGTTCTTACCACTGTAAATATACTACCCCGGTATTAGCATAAACTACTTTAAATACCAGTAATCTGCATATTTTCTCATGTATATAGATTTGTCATATGAGTTATCAGAAATTTACAAATATTACGGTAAATATGTTGTTGAAAGAATAGTAACCTGTGACCTTATGAAGGGTCACTGCATTTGAAGTATTCCATAATTGCTAACTAGTGTGATTCGTATTTTTGAAAACATCAGTATTATCATAGTTTGGTAGAAAAGTTAATAGTGTGATTAATGATTGTTTGTGGCATTAAGGTCACCTTTAATTATGTAAAGTGTGTAATCTTAAGTTAAGGTGACCTTAAGTAGAGTATGTACATAACTTTGTAGATCTATTGTATAGAATAAACTCCTTTTCTAATACAAACTTAGGCCACTGTAGGGGATTTCAGTGGACTTTGTCAAAAAATTGCCCCACATGCAATCCCTAAAAGTAAGAATTGAATGGGGGCACAATTTCTAAGCCACTTTCTTACAATTATAGACATAAAAATAACATTTTCATTAGTGAGCAATCTGAAAAAGAAATTTGACATCTGACCCCATTATTACTCAGACATTAGTATGTTTATTTTTTTAACATTTTTCAAACATTTATCATTGAACCTTTAATAAACGGTACAAATGGTTTTCGTACCCATCATTTTTTAACCTTTGCTAAACATGCTTAATAGGTTCAAGATAGTACCATTTCAGAAAGCGAATATGTACTGCTCCCCGCTACAGCTGTGCACAACTGGTACAGAAAAACTTCTTTTTATGAGTACAGTTACATGTTTTATATAAAAATATATTGACACAGGCGCAAGTTATAACTAGATTTCCAAAAATGAAAGTAGTGCAATGAACCTTTTTGAATCATTTTAATGGGCGATAATATAATTTTTACTTGAAATCTACGCCCTCAACTTTGCACCATTTGCATAAGAAATTGCCGAGATATTTAATTTATTTCTGTCGTCACTTTGATTTCCTTTTTTGGTACATGAAATGCCCAAGTCTAACTGATGACAAGCAAATATTAATAAATATTTCAAATTCCGTTTTGTGTAAAGTTATGAGAACCTCAGTGGCCCAGTGGTTAGCAAGTTTGGCATCTGATCACAGGCAGTCACCTCTGAGCGGTTTGAGTCCCATAAGTGGCAATGCTGAGAACCTGTCCCGATATGACCCTGACTGTTGAACGGCATGTAAAACCCCAACTTTGACTTTATGTAAAGTTGACATTTGTGCAATAATGCATGTGACAGGCAGTAGGTTGGGCCTCTATTCAACCTAGAGTCAAAAGCTACACACTAATAACCTGGTGTACTTTTATATTTGGACTGTTGTGGTCCAGTCTACTTCACATCTTGGTAGGATAACTTTCGGACAAGTTGGTCGGATCTGCATATAGATATGACACCTTTGAGATAACACAAAATGTAATTTGCTTATGGGACTGATTTTATACAGCTTCCATCGAGCTTGTATGACCTGTAGTACACAACATATACTGGAGGTGTGAGGGGTGGAATGGCTTTATGGAGATATACAGGGCAGCACCTTCTTCAATGTGTATTACCGAGATTTAAGGTATCTTTTCATAGCCAGAAGGACAAGATCATCAGCTGGAAATCAAAATACTTTATTTATTTATTTGGGGTTGTACGTTGTTTTCAACACCATAGGTCATATCACAACGGGTAGTTTTATGGGCACAGGAAACCATTACATACAGTTGGTCAAGGTTCTTTACCATAAACTACCGACTATCGGTAAGAAACTACCAACTTTCCCACATAAGGTCCGGGGTTAGAACCAATGACCTCAGAGATGGGTGTTGAGTTTGTTACCACTGTGCCACTGTGACCCCCATTAAAATACATTAAGACAAGACCAAAAGAACAGGTGTGACTTAGGTATAATCAAATCTGCTATCCCCTAGTGTGTGTTTATAGTTTCTATCCACAGTTTGTTACTTTATGAGAATTACAGATAGTTTTCTCTAATCACACAGCCAAGCCGTACCCTTTAGACTTTAGGAAGAAAGTCCAATGCAAACACTGTAGATTCTACATGACCAATAAGGTCCTTCAAGGTTTACCTCTGCTCAGTGTTATTAACCTCTGATAACGATGAATATGCAATTGGCAGGGTTTGTGTGAAAAGTAACCTGAGCAGTTGCAGATCGATTCTGATGTAATTTTCAAGAAATGTTTATAAGGGTACAAAGAACAGGGCTGAATTTCACGAAATTACTGCAGCACCTTTCTTGAGCCCATAGGCTCAGTCTTTATGCATTTTACAAAAGGCCTCTGTGTCTGCTTTGGCTGAGTCACTGGCTTATCTGCTGAGACTGTTAGGTAGTGGACATAAGGTTTGTAAGCAGATGCTCAAATATGGCTGCTACAATTCATTCTCCATTTCAAATTTGAAATGGCTGAAAATTAGGTACAAGTATATAAAACAACCTCCTACAGTAGTATTTGGGTGTTTGTACACGTTTACAAGGTTTTCCATTGCAAAATAGCATTTGACCAGAGATAATATGTGTCACACAAGGAACATACGTGCCATCAGGAGAATATTTTGCCAACAAAAAAGGATCACATGACACAGAAAAACCACTGTGGTAATTTTGGTGAGCTTGGCCTCAGCTGAGATTGCTTTGTTGAAAACCGTTTGAGATAAAGACTTGGCTGAGCTAAATTTATTTATTTATTTGGGGTTTTACGTCACTTTCAACACTGTAAGGTCATATCACGATGGGTAGTTGGAAGGGCAGAGGAAACATACAGTACATACAGTTGGTCAAGGTTCTGTACTGTAAACTGCCGACCAACGGCAAGCAACTACCAGCTTTCCCACTTGAGGTAGAGCCGTGAACCGAACCCCGGCCTCAGGGGTGGGAGGAAAGAGTGTTAGCACTCTGCCACCGTGGCCCCTCTTAGCTGAGCTAAAATGCTCATATTTGAGTCAGTGACTCAGCCTGAGACTAGAAAAAGTCTGAGACCTTTCATGAAATCTGCCCCAGGTAATTAAAATTTCATGATACCATTATCTTGAACCAACAATTTTGTAATCATTGCAGAGACATGGGACCTTGGAGGAGGTCGGCGCTCTTCAAGTGATTTTTTTTGTTTTTGTTAAGATATTTCGTGTTAACATTATTATGCAAACTTCAACAGAAAATCTCTCATTTTGTTTGAAGAATATCAAGGAGTCCATGACAAAAAAAGGTCTTTTGTGGGATACTTGTATTTACTTGTAATGCATTTGTTGTATTATCATGACATCTCATCTAAAACTCACTTATCCAAAAACCCTTTAATTGAAAGCCTCATTTTAAGTTAGATAACTTGACATTAAACAAAGTATCGGACCAAAAGGTCCTTGGTGGCATGACTGTACTCACTGTCGTGGCTTTGTAAGTAGCCAATCTATACTAGAATCTATAACTGCATGTTTGTGAAAGGATTAAGTATATTATGTGTGCAAATCAATGGTCCCCCTCTAATCCCCCACCTTCATAAATATTTATTGTATTTGAGCAAACACACTTCATTAAGTTAGTGAACAGTACCTGTGAATGTCTTTCTTGTCCCATAAAATTTGATCAGTGTCTAAAAACAAGACACTATTTTCAGAAAAAACTTACATCACGAGACAGTCTATATAAATTCTTTTCATGAAAATCTTTTGGAGTGTCTTATGAAAACATTTTGTTCAAAACACCTTTAGTCTCAAATGACTGCACTGGTTGTGCAATGAACATAGTTGACAATTGAGGGTAATTTTCTGTAAATTAACCAAATTATGTAATATTTATACCTGTCCATATAATCTGTTCTCAAGGTCATCTTAAATTGTTTTAAATAATAACATCAAAAGTTACGGTGATCTTAAATTCACTATTTATAATATTCTTAATTAATTATTACATTTTAATGTATTAAATAATGTTAAGGCCACCTTAAGTTGATGTTAGGTGTGAAGTATAAATGTTCATTGGTAACTTTTAAACTCTCTACACTTAATGGATCATTGTTACATGTGTATGTTCGTGCATTAATCACAAAGGACTTATTAAATAGTCCTAATTATATCGTCTGTAGTGATAATATAGTAATGACTGCATATATAAATAAAGTATATGCTCTGCTGAAATGTGTGGTACTTTCTTGGGGTAGGGGTAGGGGCAGGTATATGCCAATATAAGTTATTTTCATGAGTCTTAGCAAATATGGGCAGATCATTAGGTCTTTTCCATTGTACAACTTCTCTTTTTACTTCACGCAAATAACTTGGTTTGTCAGTTATCATGCCTTTTTCAACACAGTCAGTTAACGGTATGTATTCATATTTTAAAAGTGCCCCAACATTACTTTCAGTGAATTGACAACTGTATACTGCACCCATTTAAGTAAACAGTCTTTAAAAAGCCTCTAAAAATATAAAAATGAGCTGTTTTATTTTAATTCTTCTCAAAATTCTGGCTGAAAAAAATGTAGACGGCCTCCAGTTTGTCGCCTCTTTCCTGTCAAAACAACACACAAAAAGGAATAAATTCCTTTCGATTGACAGGTTTAGTTTATTGACAAACTTTGTATGTCATTACCTTTTCTGGTAATGTTTTATGTATAATATGAAAATGGGAGGTCACAGATGTCATGTGATACAAGGATAGTTGAAGAACAAAACAAATGCATGGGTGGTCTTATTTAGTTAAAAGTCTTTATTTGAACATATTGTAAGTATTGGGGAAGTTAAATATTGTGAACATGTAATTTGTGTTCTGAGTGAACTTTGACATTTGGTGTAAAATTCTGAATATACACCTTTAAACATCTCCCCACCAACTTTGAAATTAGCTATGTCTAATGAAAATACACAAAAGTTGAAGAGCGATATCACCTGAATGTCTTTGCCAAAGCAGGTCTACATAAGCTTTTACTGAAATGATGTTAACTACATTACAAAAACTCTGGTCTACATCCTGGCTATCTTTTGTGAAGATTACCTTCTGCACTCTTTATAAATGAAGTCATTCGTATATATCCATGTGATCATTTTGTAAAGTCATTTTTCACCACTTCTCTGGCTAAAAAACAGAACAGTTATCATGCAATTCCTGTTAAGGATCACTAGTCTCATCGTTGTCTTCCACAAGTCATTAAACCAATTTTGATACAATTAAAGAAGTTTACTTGTGAAGCAATTTTTTTTTAAAGTTTGTTTCAACAAATCTGGTACAAACAGGTATCTATTTACAACTGATCATAATGAAAGTTGTTCTTGAATGATTTATGATATTTTAAATTAATTCCGAAATTAGTTTACCTCTTTAATACTTCCTTTGAAGTAGGACTTTGTCGCTACATTAAATAAATTTTATAGAGAAAGACTTGTGCAGGTGTACAGTAATGCACACAAAGTGACCTCTCCAGTGAAAACAAATATGACATAATTCGGACATGGTAAAAATACCTGCATCTGCAGGGGGGGGGGGGATCCAGCTTTAAATAAGGACAGGGTTTACATGGCCAGGGTATGAACCAGGAATTAGCTAAGAATCCAGCAGTGCACAGATATTAGCATCATCTAACTGGGCTTACATATCATCAATTTCAGGGTTATGTTCATAAAATATGTACTTCTGGAATGTTTAAGTATATTTTTAATCCTGATTTTACATAAGCAATATTTTATTGTAATATAAGGTTGTGGAATAGTTTTATTTAATATTAAAGTTTATTTAATATTAAAGTAGTGGCTGAATCTGGATTTAGTGTTCGAACCCCTCCATCCCTGGGATCCGCTAGAGTAATGACAGAATTTCACTTTTGTACAAAAGTGGCTAACTTTTAAAACAAAGATACATAGTTTGAGATATTAAGACGAACTGAGTCATAGTCATTACTGGACATAACAAATGATATAACGTCACATATTTAGTTTATTTGACCTTTTCTCTGTAAATTGCATAATTGGTCGATTGAGGATGCCTCGACTTTCACATTGTAACTGTGGAAATGATCTTCAATATATGTCTATGGAATGAGGAAGTTGAATACAGCTCACTTCCGACGATAATGTGTATTCAAACAAACCCTGTGATGTTTCAAAGTTACAGTTATGTAACCATTCTGAATCAAATCCATGGATAGTTCTTCATCTGAGACATGCTGCCGAGCAGGGCATGGAAAAGAATGAATTCGCACTGTAGACAGTGACGTTGTAGTTCTGGCAATCCATTTCCTTTGCACTTTTAATCTTTCAGAGCTCTGGGTGATATTTGCCAGTGTAAAAAAAGGGAAGGTACATCCCAGCACATGAATTTAACATAAATGTTGGACCTTCAAGAACTCTGGCATTGCCACTTTTAAACGCTATTACAGATGTAATACAACTTCACAACTGCTTAGTCATCTTGTCAAAATATTCCAGGGCACATAGAAACATTTGTTATCTTAACAAATGAGTCACACTTGTGAACTACCGATTCAACACACTTACAAAAACTGGTGAGATTTGTTGTCTTGATGTACTGTAAGGAGTGTGGCATTGCCAAAGTAAATGAAGCCAGACTTGTTCTGTTTTCAAGTTGAAGAGAACCCAGGAAAATAAACCGACTACTCTGGAAGCTCTAGAGGCACATTTTAAGAGACCATTGCTTCAAGCTAGTTTTCTTTGGCATCGAGCAACCACTGCATAACAGGAAATTCCAGACTTCAGTGAGTTGGGTTGATGGAAGGAAGTTAAAACGGTTCCTGGCAACCATACTGGACAACTTTAGAAGATGCCAGCAGAGCTTGATCCATTCTTACATGATGTGGTTGTGAGATATCGTGCAAATTAAGCTACTACAGTTATTGTGTAATATATTTTTATGTTTGGCATAATTTTACAAATTTTGAATTAAATCTGTAAGATATGTTAAACTTAGGTGGAGTCTTTTGAAGTTTTCCTGCATCTGAAAAGTAATTTCAAAGTAAAAAGAGCAAAAGCATTGTTTCAAAGTGAAACAAACACATTAATTTATAGAGTAAGAATGTAAAGTACAAGGTCAAAGTTCAAAAGGTCAAGTTGAAGAAAAGTCTAGGTTGAGTAAATGTTCACAAGTTAGTTTCAGATATGTAAATTTGGGAAAAATAGAGGTAATCAAAACATTTTAAAGCAGCAATCCAAGCAAGGTGTTCAGATGGTAGAAGCAAAGGTTGGAGGTATAATAGAATTAACCCTAGAACATTTTGCAAGTGAGTCCCAATGGTTGAGCTCTCTTTCACAAACTATGGGCAATACATGTTATATTTTAACATATCATTCATATGAATAACAAGGCTCAAACGTCTGTCTACAGGTGCAAGCTGCAAAGCTATCAGTACAGCACTACAGTAGCATGCAATTGAAATGCAATAAAAATCTGGAGAAGACACAAAAAACCCAAAGAAAAAAAAAACAAAAACAAAGATATAACAAAATAATGCAAAAAAGGCAAAAAAGGGTGAAATCTAGCTTCTTCGAGAGCTTGCACTTCAAATGCTTCTAAGTGGCCTTGTGGTTAGCAATTTTAGCATCTCATCACAGGCTGTGACCTGGTTGTGGGTTTGGCTCCAAACAAGCAGCTGTAGACAAATATGACCCTAACTGTTGAACAGGATGTGAAACCTTAACTTGTACTAATATTAATCAGTGCTAGCATGTATCATTCATGCTGTCATAATATTGACCTATACCTAACAAACAAAATGACATTACATACCATTACATACCTTGTGCTACATACCATTCATATTGATCAATATTAGCAAATATTATATATACTGTCACAATATCAAACTATGCTTTAAAACATAAAATACAAAAATGTAAAAATAAGTGACAATGCATGTAATATAACCATTCATATCAATACTAAGATTTTTTTGCTGTCTTTGTTAATGCTTTGGTTTTGTTGGTTTGTTAAATTGTATGCCTAACTGCTCTGTATGGTTGTTAAAGTATTCAAGAGCTTCTTTCTTTCCCTTTGGTCCATCTATCAAAACAGTTATTTTTGTATACAAGGCATGCAGGAAGACTGATGTAGTGGTATATTTGATAGTACTGATTCCATCCAACTTGTTGTAGCGACTATTCTGTAGACATCTTTTTGGCCTGTAAAATATAAATAAATACACAGTGTTTTTAGTGGTGGTAGAACAATACACGCCCGTGTAGCTGTTCACGCCCACTCACATATTTTCTTAAAGATTTATACATGTTGATAAAACATTTTCAGTATTTGAGCACTATATATACACATATGTGTGTGGGGTGTGCATATGTATAAATTATTCACATTTGCTCGTCAACCTCAATTTATTTATTTATTTGGGGTTTTACGTCGCTTTCAACACTGTACAGGTCATATCACGACGGGTAGTTGGAAGGGCAGAGGAAACCAGTACATAGAGTTTGCTAGGGTTGTGTACTGTAAACTGCCGACCAACGGCAAGCAACTACCAGCTTTCCCAATTGAGCCCGTGCGGGGATCAAACCCTGGCCTCAGAGGTGGGAGGCGAGAGTGTTACCACTCTGCCACCATGGCCCCCTCGTCAACCTCAAGAGAGCATCATTATTTGGTTGCACCATCATGTAGTCATACATGTTTCCATGTGTGGTAGGCATTTGATTGGTATATATTTTCCAACACCAAATTGACTTAAACATCCTCCAAAGCATTAATTGTTTAAGAATGAAACACAAAAACATTTTTATTGAGACCACAAATTGTCATTCAATCATCAGCTGTCTTGATAATATCCAAGTAAACCAAGAAATGTGATCTTATATCACTTTTTCAACAGTAATGAGAGTAACTTGAAAAGAAATTAACTTGATTGGGCCAACGTTCTAATGCTGGACTTTTGTTATTTAAACTTTGAAGAATACAAAGATATAAAAGTAATTATAAGGTCAATTTGGCAGCAGATCCTTCAAGCATTTGTACCCTGATCGAAGTCCAAGAAAAAATATTATGGACCATTAGCCTATTTTGTTGTGTTCAGTATGACCAATTATTTTCTATCTGGTAACAAACAAGGCTAAAAGGGGTTTCGGTCTACTAGCGCAAGCTGCAAAATCACCAGAAACATCAGTAAGGCACTGAGGCAGTCACCCTTCCAAGTACTAACATACGGCATTGCTGTTTAACTTCAGTGATGAGACAGTCACTCACCCCACTATGCCACAATTCATTGAAAGTACAGAGACAAAAACAAAAATCTCCAGAAGCGCGAACCTCACTAGTTCTACATTTGAATAGTTGAGGATTTATTCTTGGAAAGTGTTACATACAAGGGTGCTGTGCCAGAGTACTGTTGTATGTGCGAATGTGGTTCTTTTACCTACCAAAACAACGAATTATTGAGTTTTTCTGTAGTTTGCAGAAGTGGCTTAGTTAATACTGGCCTTTCTTGTACTCTGCTGATGAGACTATATAATTCATTAGAGAAAGCTTCAAAAATCTTTTTTCTATTTCTATTTTCCTGGAATTGTTGGAATTTCTCTCTAGTCAAAGTCAAAGTTGGAGTTTTAAGTTCTGTTTAACAACCAGAGTCATGTTAGGACAGGTCCCCTATGAAATCCTAGAAGCCAGAGCAAATAAATAGTATAAAGGGTTAAATTGGTGTGCTTATATGGAGAGTAGTATTTGAGGCTGCTATATCATGGATTAATTGATCTTTCTCTCAAGTGAATACAAACTGCTTGTTACAAAAAATTTGTGATGAAATATTATTGGTGTGAACTGGATATAGTGTCTGGGTCTACCAAAGAGTGGATTGGATATTGTTTACACCGTAGAGCAAACATCAGAGTTGAGGAGTTGGATGCAGGAATTTTGTATTGGTAAACCCTGGATGAATCACTGAAAAGATTGTAGGACAGAGTAGACAAACCGCTTGTAACTGTTAGGCAGTTTGTACTATCAAAGGAAACTATTCAGTTTAAATGTACAACAATATTATTTTCTCACTTTTATACACCATTTATAGTATTATATTTATCTTTTATTTTGGTTGTTTATGCATTGTCAAATGCAGGAACCCTTTGGAAATTGTCAGTATTTTAAAAAAACTTATCTAATTCCGACAACATAAACTGCTGCATATTGGCCATATAGTGTCATGTATTACTTAAATAAATTATCATACAGTACTTTATCATTTTGAATCAATAAAATTGACTTGTCGACCTGAAAAAATAAAGTTGCAATTCCGAAACAACATTTGAGCTATGGTTAATGAAGAACTAATATGTCATGTGACCCCATTTTAATGGAATAAACAACCGTGTTTTCAACATTTCTTTCATGCCCTGGTATTTTGAATGCATCAACAAGTGAAGCAAAAACAATATTATCCTAATATACACGATTAATTTGTCATTTGTTTAATAAAAGGGTTGGCTGCTAAAGAATAAAGCAAATGGCTGGATCCCATATTTTGTGTGAGTTTAAGTTTATAAATGTGGAGATTCTTGTGCCATCACCTTTAATTGCCCACCGGAGTGAGTACCTGGATACCCGCCTGTTAAAATCAGCACCCACCCGGTCCCACAAAAATGGATATATTGAGAATACTAGTTTAAATTGATTAGTCACTGAATGTGTAGATTCCATGACTAGGCCATTGCAAGTACACATTCAGTAGCAAGCATGGTTAAACTGTGGATAGTATACATTCTACAACCAAAGTCTTTGAATGTGTATATGAACTTTGCAAATGAATATAAATAATTGATACTGTATAAAATGTAACTTAGGTTGATTATCTGCAGTCGGTTACAGTGATATACAATGACAAATGCTGTTTTGTTTTGTAAAAAAAAAATTATCTTAATTTTTTTTCTGATGATATTGTTCCAATGAAACTCTCGAAAGGGGCTGTTCCACTGTAGAGTGGGTTAGCTGAATCGGGGAAAAAATCCAGAAAAAAACATGGAAAAAATCTGGGTCGGTTTCAGCTCTATATCTAGATCCCGACCTGACTTGAGGCTGCCCTGTTTTTCTCAATGACCAGACTATAAAATATGAGGACATTTGTTATTGGCATTTCAGTTTGGATCATTTTTGTGGGAAAACAGAGGATCAAGTGTCGAGCGATCAACAAATAAAAAAAAACTAGGTCAATGCTGAATATTTGGGCCCCATCACGTGACAAAAGACTACAATATTGACATATTTCTTATTTTAATTATGGTTTTCAGGTTTGGACTTAAATATTATTTAAGAAATAATTCGATGTATTTCTGACTCATATTATGACCAGAAAAGCCACTTAAAATAGAAAATTTCCATTAACAAGATTGTCACTTGACAATGACAACCCTCTGGCTCGTTTCTGGCTTTTATACTCCACATTTGGACCTCTGGGAAAGACAGCTTCTAAAATCCTAGTCTCTGGGAAAAAACAATTCTGTACATAAGGCTAAACGTGCTGTAGTTCTGGTCACATGACTGGAACCAAATATATGGAGTATAATACTTGGGAAAACCAGTGTGAAGAAACCTATAAACAAGTGTGGCTGTTTTAAAACTGTGTGGTGTTTAACAGGAAGCCAATGCCATTTCTCAAGTACAGGAGTTATACTGGTGCATCTACTGGTGTTTTATACAATTCTGGCTGCATTATTTTAGATGCACTGTAATTTAAGTAGATTGAACTTGGAGAGACTCCTGAACAGTCAATTGCAGTAATCCAACCGACTACTAACAAGAGCAACAGCCACAAGTACAGAAGCATCATGACTTTTACAGAAATTTGGAAGATGTTTGGACAAGGAAAATTCAGAATCAAACCACAGACCCAAATTCTTAAGTGCCTAAACAGAGCAGAGAGACTACCCAACATATCAACTACAAAACATGCTGTCAATTTGTCCCTCCGAGTCTTTGAACCAAAAAAGACAAACTCTGTCTTGTCAGGATTTAATTTGAGTTTACTAGTTGACATCCACCTTTAACATCATCTAGACACCTCTTCAACTATTCAATGGCAGTAGATGCATTCTTCTGTCATAAATGAACATAAACTTGGCTGTCATTTGCATAAAAATGAAACTTTGTTTCTTTATGTTTACCAATAAACAAAGCGAGGGGAGTAATGTACAATTAGAACAAAAAAGTGCCAAGATCAGAACCTTGGGTACATCATATAAGAGTTTACAAACACCTGACAAAGTAGAACCAAGTGAACCGTTTCAAAACAGAACCACAAACTCCAAAGCAAATCTGAAGGAAACTTAGAAGAGTGGAATGATCAATGGTGTCAAAAGAGGCAGGCAGGTCAAGTAGTACCAGAACAGTAGGTTCACCTCTTGACAATGATAAGTGAACATTTTTATGGACAGAAGAGCTGTCTCGGTTGAATGACCTGCTTTATATGCAGACTGGTATGAGTTGTCTAAGTTACAGACATGGACCAGGCATTCAACCTGTTTTTACATGAAACTAAGGCCAGATACAGGGTGATAGTTCTTCAGGTTATCCACTGGAAGATTAGCCTTTTTGATGAGTGGAGTAACCACCAAAGTTTCGAAACCACCAGGGATACATCCCTCCATGAGTGACCAGTTGACCAACTTTATAAGCAATGGAATTACTATATCCCTACATTCCTTGATGAGGAATGTTGGCTAAGAATCCAACAGGCATGACTTTGAAGTGTGAGTTTCTAAGTATTTTATCAAAAGCATCTTCAGAAACTTGCATAAAGACAGTAATTTTTGAAGGATCTAAAGGAGGATGAACATTATTGTCAGAGCCAGAGGGAACAAAAGAATCTCTAATTTTCTTAATTTTATTCAAAAGAGGAAGCAAACTGGTCAGCTAATGACTTGTCAGATTCATGAGATGGAAGCGTCACTTCAGAGACCATGTTCAGGGTTTTATGCAGCTACATGACATAATTTCTATGTCATGGCTATTGTCTGAAAATCAGTTTACTATAATAATCTGACTTATCCTTGTTTACAAGTGCATTGCACCGAGCAATTTGGTGATGAAACCCACATATATTCGGTGGATTTTTGACCTGTTGCCAAGTTCTTTCAAATTGGCAACTAAGGGATTTTGCACACCGATAAGAATCTGATAACCACTCTGCAGAATCTTTCTTTGTCAATCTAGATATTAGTGGTGTATGTGTGTTAAGAACATGACCAAAATCATTTGCATATTGTTTCTAAAGGTGCACTACAGCATTAACTGGAGACTTGATGAAGGAAGTATTAGTGAGGGGATTCAAATTATAATGTGGATACAATACATGGCTGCCATATTATGCATCCCCCTTCACCCCATATTGTTTGGATACAAAATATGGCAGCCACATTCTATATCCCCTAAAAGATTAAAGAGGGGATACAGAATATGGCAGGGACACAAAATATGGCAGTCAATAGAAGGCGTTGCTAACAAACGGGTCCAGTTTTCTTCTATGTACAGATCTGTATGTAAGCATGCTTCAACAATCCCTTTGATATCATAGGTTCCTTATCTCATTGGTTAATTAGTTAGTACTAAATAATGAAGGTGTCAGTGTGTCGCTAGCCTGACTTAGTAAGTTGCAAGATCTGCATGTAAGTATGAGTCAATTCGCCTTTCAGTTTGATTGGTCGAGTATCTCGAGGGGTAAGTTATTACTTCAGATTTGAGCATATTCTGACATGATTACTGATTACCAGCATGGGTAAATTATCAAACTCTCTTTAATAATTTCAACTTCGCTCCACTTCCTTTAATTTATGTCATAATGAATGAACATCAACTACATGTACTCCACTTGTGTAATATGCTGGGGATGTGATCAATTAGCTTTCTAACGGGCAGGAACCCAATCGATAGATTCTTGCAATTTAATATTGATGCTTATTTAGTGGGGTGAGGCCAACAGTTGATTGCCAACCAGTTTATTTTTAATGTCTACATGTTATCAATCAATAAACCAATGAAATTAATGGTTTGTAAAAACCTCACTTAAGCCAAAGTTATGGATTGCTGCAATACATACTAAAGCCCCTTTTCCATATACGCGTGATGCGGTATACGGCATGCGGTATGCGGCTATTCAAAGTACTAGAAGCCTGATGAGTTCTGCAAAAAGTATAAGTACCGGATCTGTATACCGTACACGCATATATAGAAACACCTCTTACATTTTTATTGCAAAGTTAAAATAGCCGCATATCGCATGCCGTATACCGCATGCCGGATCACGCGTATATGGAAATGGGGCTTTATTTCCACAGTACAGTTTATCATTACGCAGCCAC
Organism: Sabellastarte sp. h YS-2021; assembly: GCA_964017235.1. Taxonomy (NCBI): domain Eukaryota; kingdom Metazoa; phylum Annelida; class Polychaeta; order Sabellida; family Sabellidae; genus Sabellastarte; species Sabellastarte sp. h YS-2021. The sequence continues at coordinate 93,613,205 of OZ024933.1, read as the reverse complement.
GCCCTTAAATTAAAGAAATGGGTATTTTACTAATTCAAACAATTCCTTCTTTGTATGCACATAGTGTATTATGACAGAAGGAGAAGTAAACTTAATTTGAATGATTGATTTTGGCTTTATATATTATAAACGTGCTAACCATGACATTACTAACTTCCTTTTTACATGATCCTTCTGATGCAGAAATTGTCTGACAAGATTCGTGAGTTTTACATACAAACTCAGTTATATGTTGATATGTACCTAAACTCCTTTTATATTATGTGCAATGTGTAATGGATATGTATGACATGGACATTATTCGAAAACCTCCTATTATATTTTTGATGCATATGGGCAAAACATTATTGGAAAACCTCCTATTTTATTTTTGATGCAAATGGGCAGAATTGATGGTATGGTGGAATTAACGCCACCAGTGTACCAGATCAGGGGCGGTATTCATTAACAAGGATTAAGATCACATCAAGATCAGATCAAATTTGAGAAAAAAAGTTTCAAGTGAGACATGGGATCAAATAGCTATTCAGAAACCATGGATCACTTGAACTGAAAAGATGAAATATTTGATCTGATTTTGTATGAATTTCAGACAATTTTAAAAGGTTTATTGAGTTGTGAAATACTGTCTGCCTCTGTAATAACTGATTAGAATATTCATCTTCCCTGAGAAATAAATCTTCTATAAATTATTTTTTATCTGTCTTGATCCAAAAGTTAATCCATGAAAGAGCATGGATCATAGTTAATCCAAAATCTGATCAAAATATCAGATCAAATGTTTCATGAATACCAATCTGAGCTGATCCAAAAATCTGATCAAAAAAGAGATAATTTTGTGTTCAGATTTGATCTGATCTTTACTGATCCATGTTAGTGAATACCACCCCAGTTACACATTCACACTACTTTAAAACATTACAAGTAGCCTCGCTAGCAGACCAGCAACTTTTATCATGGACCTGTAACTTTTTAATGTTGCAAGTCCAGTGGACCAGGGAAGGCTTTTCTCTTCAGGTCAAACACTGCATTGAGGACATGTATTATTCTAATTATGACAGGTGATAGATATAATTTACCCATAATGATTAATTATTGAACCTAAAGTCACATACTATTATCAAATGCTATAATTTATATCAGGCTGTCAGAGAGTCTTTTCTGCAGAATTACAAATTTAACCAAATTTGAAAGTCAAATCTGGTAGAATGTGGTAGAATTTGAAATTCTATTGGTGGAAAGTCCAACTGGACTGTCTACTGGTAGAAAGTCATGTTGGAGTTTCTACTGGTAGAATTTCAAATTCTACCAGATTGGAGTTTATACCATGACATGTACATGATCAATGTTTCTATGGGTCGGCAGTAGGATCATGACAGGTTGCATGGGTACTCGTATGTATGTTGACAAAACGAGTACAAAACCAGTACATGTATTTATTTGTTTTTTTTTTTACGTCGCTTTCAACACTGTACAGGTCATATCACGACGGGTAGTTGGAAGGGCAGAGGAAACCAGTACATATAGTTCGCAACTAGCAACTACAAGCTTTCCCACTTAAGGCCATCACGGGGATCGAACCCTGGCCTCAGAGGTGGGAGGCGAGAGTGTTACCACTCTACCACCGTGGCCCCTCAGTACATGTAAAGCTGTTAAAGCAATTTTCATTTCATGCTTGCATTCGGGTGTTTGCAAGAGTATTTCTAGGCCTCCCTAATTGACAAAGTTTAAGAAATTAGAAACACCCTTCTTTAAATTAGTTACATACAGTAGAACCCTGTTTATCTGACCTTCTTACATCCTAATCTCCGGGTTAATCAACCCTGAGCTATGTCCCCCCAAATATTTGAAGCGTATTTTCTGATTGGCCCACAGGCCACCTTCATGAGGTATCTACCACACTGCCATTCTAGCATTAGCAGTTAAGCATAATTGTTCTTAGTTTTACAGAAATCTGACCTATAATGTCCTTGAATTTTTCTCTCCTTTGAGTCATGTCGGCACAGTCCTGTGGATGGGGAAAGGAAACAACTCTGTTAAACTGACTTGGCTTTATTTATTAGTATTGTTACACATTAAAACTTGTTAATAAACAATGTTACTGCTACTAATAGATTATTTCTTTTTTAGTTACTACCATCAATTAGCTTTAACACTTTATTTACATAGTTCCTGATTAAGTTTTCAAGTACATAAGACTATATCACTGTTAAGGAACCACAATGCATTAAGAGTTATTTAAGAACATTTCTTATGCCTGTTAACCTGTTGCATTGTTATATACTGATTACTTCTTGTACATATAACCTGACATTGCAGTTCAAGGTCAAACCCAGTAAGTTTACTTTCATTATAAAACTACACAACCCAAGGTACTGGTCAAAATCTAGATAATTCATCAACTAGCTATGCCAATAGTACCATCTGGTTGGCTATCACAATGTTATACAACTTGACCTTGCAATGACCTTTAAACTGGAGTTATGTTATATAAAGAAGCACAGCCAAATGAAATGTATTATAACCAAATAAAATGCGAATTAACAAAATGTTAGGCTACCAGAATAGCCATGTACCAGAGGGAGGGAGGGTTTGGGGTAAAACACTGTTTTGGAATACTGGCTAGCGTACACTACCAGCCCCCTCAGTACTAGTTAAATGCACAGAACCCATGCTGTCCACAGTATTTAACCTCAATTGCAGACATCAGGTGATTTTTTCCCGCAATATAACTCATGAATATTCATGAGGGAGACCCCAACAGAGTAGTTCAACCTCCCCCACATTGCCAATACATGTGAATCAATACCAACTAACTAGTTTTAAAAACCCCCATAGGAATACCTTCCCCCATCAGGACTGAACCACTGTGCTACACTTCGACGCATCACCCCTACAGTCCTGTGGATGGGGAAAGGAAACAACTCTGTTAAACTGACTTGGCTTTATTTATTAGTATTGTTACACATTAAAACTTGTTAATAAACAATGTTACTGCTACTAATAGATTATTTCTTTTTAGTTACTACCATCAATTAGCTTTAACACTTTATTTACATAGTTCCTGATTAAGTTTTCAAGTACATAAGACTATATCACTGTTAAGGAACCACAATGCATTAAGAGTTATTTAAGAACATTTCTTATGCCTGTTAACCTGTTGCATTGTTACATACTGATTACTTCTTGTACATATAACCTGACATTGCAGTTCAAGGTCAAACCCAGTAAGTTTACTTTCATTATAAAACTACACAACCCAAGGTACTGGTCAAAATCTAGATAATTCATCAACTAGCTATGCCAATAGTACCATCTGGTTGGCTATCACAATGTTATACAACTTGACCTTGCAATGACCTTTAAACTGGAGTTATGTTATATAAAGAAGCACAGCCAAATGAAATGTACCAAGCCAAGAGAGTTCATAAGAGTGTAGGGGTTATGTAATATGTTGTTGAAAAGCAGAAGCCACAACAGATGCAGCCTTTGGGGTATCTGACAGATATGACCATATTGCATCTGACTTCCAATGACCATGAATTTTTATGTTTTCAAGAGGAACTTTTAATTCTAGGGCCAAAGTGGCACCACTGCGCCTAAAACAATGGAAACCATAGTCTTTAGGGTTCAATTTCATTTGTTTAACCATTACTGTTAAAACATTACGAACTTTAAATGCTGTAACAGGAATTCTTTGGTCATCAATGACCAGAAGAAATAGTGGGTCAGTTTGATGAGACTTAACATATTTTAACATACGTTTGACAGTCAAAACTGGACATATTTCTGGAACTTGAAGCTTTGGAACATGAATAATCTTATATGCATCATGAGCCTGCATATTTTTGGCACACTTCAGAATAATTTGCATACCACTTGATGTAAAAATAACATCACGTACCAAAGGAAACCTAGAAGAATCAAATTTTTTCACAGTTGTGGGGACAAGAGATGCTAGCCTAAAAAAACCAAAGAACCCCAACAACATAATGGCTTTATAGGTCAGATAATTTGGCATAACCTGTAACTTTTCAACCAATATCTTCAACATTTGAATTGACATTACACCTTTAACCTTTGGTTTCATCACAGAGTTCATTTTTACAGATTTAATCAACAATACTGTTCGTCTAGCTTGCAACGCAGCCTTCGGCCAGGCATATATAGAGAAGTAGTGGCCTAACACAGTTACATAGTTCTGTAGTGAAGCTGCAGACAAGGAGTTCTGGGCCAGGAACTCAAGAAATGTGATGACTGCTAACTCTGTCCAAGGTCGAAGTATACCCATATACACAGTGAAGGCCACAAAGAGCTTGAAGCTACTGGCATACACAGTACTGGTACGATGACACAAACCCTTCTCAGCTCGTTGCACTGCTTGCTTTGTCAGCCACTGTAGTTGGTTGTTATCTACAAAGCATAGGGGAAAGGCAGTATTGATGCTACACTAAGAGGGGTAAGCCCCTCCTGTACAGTAGGTGTCATTAAATATTAAAGTTTGGAAACATATCCTGTACTTTTGGATCATACCAAATACATTTTTTAATTAATTGCACCTGTGGATTGTTTACCATTCTATAAACGTGCCACTTGAAAGAATATCAGCATAATTATTTGATTTTCCAGAAATATGCTTGACTACCAATTTAATATTAAAAATGGCACAGGTGAGCCAAACTGACCGAACACATGCCATTATAAATGGATCCCGTATTCTAAAAGATTGGAAAGAATTAACTACAGCCTCATTGTCACACCAAATAATACATTCAGAATTCAACAATAATTTTGCCCAAGTTCTTATAGCCAACATAACATTAGCCGCCTCAAGATGAACTATAGTACATACTTCCTGGAGTTGGTTATCGACAGGCATGCCATAAACTTTATTTCCAAATTTTGCCCCCATACCTTTTAATGATGCATCCACAAAAATATGATTAGTAAATACATTAATAGGGTGAATTTTTACCATTCCATTGAATTCAACCAAAAACTCACAAAACCATGCAATATCTTTATAAAAAGCCGCATTGAGTTTTACCATACCTGACATTGGGGCATTACGTAACACAGAAAGTATACGATTTGTAAACAATCTAGCTGGTGGAATGCATTTATGAAGGTACAAGAGATTGCCAACTAGCTTTTGAAGCTGGTTTCTTGTTGCTTTACTTTTAAACATCCAATTGTGACACATAGTTTTAATTTTTTCAATTTTTTTATCAGGAATAGTTAATGTACCAGCCTTTGCATCGATTTCGATGCCAAGACAAGTAATTTTGTGACTAGGTGGTTCTACTTTTTTAGCATTAATGGGTAAACCTAACGCTTGAAGAAGATTGGATAAAGTTAGAAAAGCAGCCTGTGCCTTATCTGGATCAGCCACTCCCACTAAATCATCTAAGTAGGCCATGATCCAATTATTCTGAGTCCACATAAGATATGTTATGGCATCTGTGGCCATCTGGCAGCTCGAAGCCGCTTGTTTGAATCCAAAAGGCAACGCAACGTCAACGTACGTCATACCCTGCCATCTGAGGCCCAAGACATGATAATCACCTGGATCTATACGAAAATTGCGAAAGGCACGTTGTAAATCAATCTTAAACAATAAGGATTTCGAACCCATGACCCTAATTTTTTGGATCACATTATCAATGGTGGGATATTTTAACTTAAATTCAATATTATCAAAGAAATCCATGGGGACACAGCTATTCACACTATTGCCATGAGGCCATGATAAGTCTACTATTACACGAGTACTGCCATCTGGCTTAGGTCTAGCCATTAATGGTGAAAAATGCATTTTTTCAAATGGTTGCATTGCAAGGGGGCCTACCATCGCCCCATACCCAACTTCCGCCTCGAAATATTCATTTACCCCCACTATATCACGCCTGGCAGAGGGATGGTTGGTAACGTTCTGATTAAATTGAAATAATTCGTAATCAATATTTAAAGGGAACCCAAATTCCAAATAATCACATAAAATTTTAAGATCATAATACTTGAGGTACCTCCTCCAGTTACATATATTCAAATTGGAAGGAACTTTGATTCTTGCTTGCTGATAATTGAAACAATTGGTTTTACGAACCATTTCATTTGATTGCCTAACGTATTCAACCATATCTGTAGTATTAATCTCCTGATTACCACTTAAGGTTTTAAGGTGATAACTATTCAAAGGAAGAAAACCAAAAGTTCTAACATATTTGGTACCTTTGCTTAACCGTCTGGTAGCCCAGAGAAAACTAAAATCTTTCATCAGTTTGTCGGATTGATCAAGACTATCATTGTATTTAACATTAATGTCACCATAATTTCCTACTAACCTTATGGTATTAGATACAACTTGATTAAAACTACTATCTGTACAATATAAAGCATTGTTAACTGTACTGAGGGAGCCGTGATTATAATTCGCAGATAAATTACTGCCATAGGGAATACTATCACAGCAATCTTGAACAATATTCTGCTTAAGCATATGAACAGAATATAGTGTAGAATTTTGCGTTAAATTTGAAACATCTATGGTTTGGTCAACGCCACCCAAAACCTGTGAATTAACAGTACTTTCTAAACTTGCATAACAGTCAAACCACAATTTAATAGAACTAACACTGTTTGCAGTATTTTTAAAAATTTTATTTAGGTAAAATATATCTCCCATATCTGAATTTGTGCAAGTACTTATATCCCAGAGCCCTTGTTGGTTCTCGACCTTGTACACAAGCTGCTCCAGGTCATGTATAGAGAGGTCGGTATTGCTTCCCCTAGAAGCAATACTACCCGCTATGGAGTTAATAGTTGTGTTGACCAAAATGCTTTTCAGTTTATCAGTGCAAGCGGACGGCCTGTCACCATCAACCCAACACACAGAAGTACTGCAGAAATCATGATCTACACTATATGAACTTAGTTCACCAATGTCCTCACCAATAAGCCTACCAATTGATAATTCGATGTTCGATTGGTTTGAGGCCACAGGCCGACCACTGATGGGAGTTATATAGTTGTATTTTGGAATGAAAGTTTTTGCAAAAACATCAAATTTAAAGTTATGAGCTACAGACTTTTTCACTACACAACTTACATCTTTGCTAACTTTATCAGTAAATTCAATGCTATAGGCAGGAATTTCTTCGCTCCCGCCAGAATTATAGACACCCATGTTATCAATCACAGGATTTATGTTTGATACAATATATGAGTTTACAAATTCATTTGCTGCCTCGCCTTTGAATGAGTACTTATTTCCTACTGTATCAAAACGGGCCTGAACATAATTGCTAAACCTTCTGTGAGGTTTGAACCTCTTTTTTGTCATTTTTCAATCTTAAACATGCATGTTTAGGGTGATCGTATTTTCTACCTATGTTTGCAAAGCAGTTAGTACAAAAGTGCTGGTAAGTGATACCTTTGTCTGTATGTTCCACCTGCTTCTCATATCTACATGTCCCTTTGTTATATAATTTGCATAACATAGTTTTCTCACTACTTTCAGCAGCCCTACCATTAGGAATCTGGACCACTCTTTGGGTGTTTCGACTTCTAATTTTTTCAACTTTTTCCGGTTGTAACCAATTAACATTACCTCGTTCCATCTCTTGTAAAATAAACCCATGAGCCCTTCTCACAGTTGGAAAGGAGAGTTCGATAGCATCTTGCATTGCACTTATAAAGTGCTTCAACATATTTTCTTTGACTGAACTGTCTGTTTCTTCTAAAACACATTGAATATAACCTTGGGACCACTGAAAACTATTCAACTCATCGTATGTAGGCTGTTTGTTACCACCTAACACAGTACAGTAATCTTGTGGCCAGTTTACAAACTTTTTAACTTTATGAACACCTGGTCGAAAGCGACCTGACTTTAAAGCATCAACTGCCTTACCTTTTGCTTCTAATCTGGATGTGTGGTCGTACTGATGTAATCTGCGCTGAACCTCAGCTTGAATCTTGTCATCAGAACGCAACTCATCGAAGGTCGGTAGTTTGGGGTCGCTGTCACCCTTCTGAATTCTGAGGGAGCTATGGGCAGACGGCACTGGCGAAAGTTCTCGAAGGCGTGACTTCTGTTCCTGTTGATCAATTCTTCCTTCCATAACTGCCACCGTGTCCAGTAATTTGTCCAACTTCTGTTCCAATGCAACTAGCTTGTTATCTTCACCAGATTTCTGAGAATCTTGAGTTTCAGATGTCTTAAGTTTTCTCTTTCCCATAATGGCAGAGTACGCCGCTACTACCAAGATATTCCAACAGTGTAAAACAAAAAGTGTCCAGGTAATATAAAACAACTAAAATAATAAAATCACCTCACTAAAACACTGTTTTGGAATACTGGCTAGCGTACACTACCAGCCCCCTCAGTACTAGTTAAATGCACAGAACCCATGCTGTCCACAGTATTTAACCTCAATTGCAGACATCAGGTGATTTTTTCCCGCAATATAACTCATGAATATTCATGAGGGAGACCCCAACAGAGTAGTTCAACCTCCCCCACATTGCCAATACATGTGAATCAATACCAACTAACTAGTTTTAAAAACCCCCATAGGAATACCTTCCCCCATCAGGACTGAACCACTGTGCTACACTTCGACGCATCACCCCTACAATTGCAAATAGAGTATTTTTCTGTTGACTGAATATTTCTGAATGATATACATGACCCATCATTTGTCTACATCTTAATCCATAGTTTTATATTTGAATTGACGGACCAACTTTCACTGATTTCCAGGAAGAGAATATACTGCAATTTATCCAAAATAACTTAACTGTTACTAGTATATGTCAAAAAATGATATAAAATTGTACTTTACCAACGGTCAACTGTGGGGTTGGATATATCTCTATCATGCTTCACCATTGTGTAATTTGATATATCTGGTGAAAAACTGTCAACCCTGACTCCTGAGTACTTCAGCCTGAAAAGCGATACAACAAGACTATTAGTCTTTCAAATAACATTGTGAATCAAAACCTGCTTCGCCTAGTATAGGACCTCTTAATTTGGCAATTGCCTCAACTTAAGTAGAAATTAATTCCAAAAATTAAGTATGCAATAAACAACTATACATTTTGTTTATACAAACATGTGAATACAATCATTTAGCATTCTTTCTTTTTATCCTGGTTAACCTTAGGCTGTTTAAAATTCAATCTGATTTCCTGCACCAAATTCTGAGAATGGGATGCAAGTTACGTTTGAGCTGTTGAACTTCATGTTTGGATCCTCTACCAACTGGGTAGTTTAGCACAGCATAAACATAGAATTTTGTACTTGTAATATGTTTATTGTCAGGAAGGTCTTATTATTCAAATATGAATTGATACAAACATAATCTGGAAAAGAAACTAGCATTCTAGAGAGATTTTAATGGACTTTTAAAATTCTCATTTCTACATAAACTGTACACCCTAAATGGATACAATCAACACACAGCTCGCAATGTATATTTTCGTGTCAGTGAACTGAATTGGTTACTGGTTTAGTTTAAAAGGTTAAATGGTTCAAATTTTAAAAGTTTTAAAATTGCATTTCCAAACAGGGAACAAGGGACCAAGGTACCAGTGGCAACACACTTGCCTCAAACCTCTGAAGCCTCAAAATCGGAGCCTATGTGTGAAAGTTGCAGCTGCTACTTGATGACCTGCAGTTTACAGTACAGGGCATTAACCAAATGTATGTACTTGTTTCCTCTGACTATAAAACTACCCATCGTGATATGACCTATACTGTGTTGAAAGCGACATTACAACCCAAATATACAAATAAAAAACCAAACAGTGAACATAATCTGCCTTCTCGGTTGATGTAATTTATATATATGCTGCCACTGGCCCGTAAAAAAACTCATTTAACTGAAAGCAACTGGAGTGTATTCCAGCTTTAACCCAAATCATCTCTCGGTTTACTTTGTTATCAGTGAATTATACTGCTAAAAATGTTTCAGTCTTCGTTAAAGTGTTACCAACATTTGACCATTGGTCACTCAGCATGAGTGTGCCACTGAGGCCCCATGCCAATTGTTGTTTTGTTAGTGTTCCACTGGTATACTCCAGTCTTACCAGACTGGTAAGTAAATCCTGGCCATTTTGAGTGTAAAGTAGTTGCTGACATACATACGAGAGTGCAACTGGGCTCGAGGGCAATGTCATGAGAGTGCAGCTGTATATTAAAGCTGTTTAGGGCAATCTCATAACAGTACACCTGGGGTATTATAGTGGTTGAGGGCAATCTAATGACAGTGCAACTGGTGGTATTTAAGTGGTCAAGGGCAAACTTAATAGAGAGTAACTTGAGCATTACAGAGGTCGAGGGCAAACTCATGAAAGTGCAACTGGGGTAGTATAATGGCGACGACAATATCAGGAGAGTGCAACCGGGGTATCATAGTAGTCAAGGGCAAACCCATGAGGGTGCAACTGGGGTATTATAGCAGTCAATTGCAATCTCTTGAGAGGGCAACTGGGGTACTTTTGCAGTCAACGACAGTCTCATGAGAGTGCAACTGGGGTATAAAAGTGGCCAAGGGCAGTGCAACTGGGTTATAATATCTCTGACTTTACAACTATACCATGTCATCGTTAGGGGCAAAGTTCAGAGACAGAATAACATGACAATTCTGAAATGAAATATCATAACAAAGACCAGTTACCTTCCACTCATCTCATCATCCTCACATCCCCAGCCAAACATAATGTTGGTGAAACCATTTACTTTTTTCATCACAGTGCTACTGAGTGCTAACACCCCTCCAAGATAACCAGTGTAGTGTCTTTTTGGACTGCAAAATAATTAAACTCAATATGGGTTACATGGAACAATATGTCAAGTTCTCCATTCTGCTTGCAGCTCTATGGTATCCTTATCCTTTCTAATTCTAAAGGAATTTATAAGAATTAGCTGAGAAAATTTCAAAGAACAAACATAACAATTGTCAAAATAAGCAATTTTGGCATTAACATACAGTGAAAAAAAATGGAGCCCTCTAAGAGAGCTTACCTCTACCAAGGAATGTAATAATAAGTAAATGGGAAAGTTGATATGTTTTTGTGTATGTCCAGATGGTGATCCAGATCACTCTCAAAATTTAATGGAATCTAAGTCAGACCAAGACCCATCTTTGAATTTTGTGGAAGATTAAAAAGGTAGCATTTGAATAATCCTGCAAATATAGACAGTAATACTTCATTGGCAGAGGTAATGAACAAAATTAAAGCCTATACATAACCTTCTTCCACTGTTGGGTGATTGCCTCACGATTACCCAGATAACGTAGTTCTGAACATTTCTGTAATTGTGGGGCAATTTAGACATGCCTAAATTCTTTACATGTGAGCATTTCTGTGCTAAGAACAGAAAGGTTAGTGGGGCATATTGTTATTAGATATCTTTATGATTAAAAGCAACTGGGAGCAGGTTGCAAGGGTGTATCAGTTATATGACATTTTGTTTCATCTGAAACAAAACCAATTAAGTCAGTTGCCCTACCCTTTTTTACAGAACCATTCATACCAAATATGTTATGGGGTATGTATACTTATGTAACATTTATACTCAAGGGATATATATTTATGGGATATGTATATTAATGAGATATGTATATGCTTTTGGGATATCTATGTTATATGAATTTTCTATATGAAATCAATAAATACACCGGTACACATGTTTACTGAAATTTTTGAACATGTGTATTTGCTGAATTGGTATGAAATACACATATTCCGGGAAATTAAATTTTTGGGTCCAGTATATATGCATATTTTCTGAAATTGTCTTGAAGACTTCAATAGTCCGATGTTAGATGATGTTTCCTGGTTTCTATTAGTCATTATTTAAAACTTTAAATGGATTCATCATATTCAAAGTTTGACACTTGTTTATAATAGAGTGCTGGCTCACTGATAACTAATTGACATTACTTTATAATTTCAAAAGTAGGTGCATGTTTTACGTGAAATAAGCTTTAGATATCCTTTGTATTTACAATAAATTAAAATTATACTGTCAACCGACAGTCTACACATTTAAATCTAAAGATTAAGGCCAGATATTTTTTGCTATATTTTACACATAAAAGAGAACTAACAAAGTAGAAGCTTAAGCAAAATGATAGCGAAAAGATGGGACTTTAAAGTTAAACTTCAGTCGATATAGCAACATAAAGTGTACTAAAACATTTCACACTGCATTTTTTTACATTTCATAAAACAAAACGCCTGACCATAGTTGTTGAAAATTAATTTTGACTATAACAATTTCTTTATTTTTTTGTTCATGAAATGAATTTCCCTGCAGGTTAAGAATGTAGTTATTGTCCACTACCATATCCTTACCAACCATCTATAATAAAACCCCCACAAACTGGTCTTTTATTGTCTTCAACATTTCTCAAGCCAGGAAAATTCTTGCACTATTTTTGTCTCCTCATTAACATTATTTTGTATTGTTTCACTAATTACCATATTTTACTTGCGTCAGGGGGATTCTAGAGTAGTGCCAAAATATCTCAAAATATATCAATGGATTATTAAAAATGCATGCTAATTAGTTTGAGTGAAAATGTTTTTGTCTTAAGTGACAGGTAATATTCTAAGTTCACTTATGCATTGTTCTGTTAAAATGCAAAAAAAATGATTTTAAAACTTATATGTTATTTCAAATAAAATAACTATCAGTATCAGTTATAAATTATTAAAACTTAGCTGACCTTTAGTTATTTATCAGGATGTCATAGGCCCTTAGTTACAGAAGAGCAGAAGGGCCAACATGACAATTTTCTTATCTCAGTTTATCGACTAGTAACTCAATAAATCGACTTAACTATCTCAATTTATTGAATTAGTATCTCGATAAATCGACTAAGCTATCTTGATTTATCGACTTACCAACTCAGTAAATCAAATGTGAACCCATCAAAAGATTCAGGCCACATGAATATCCATAAGTTTTCACATCCCAAAGGAGATACAGGGCATTATGACAAATCATAAACAGGGAGCTGGACAAATTGGCCCTTTGCCAAATCAACCCTCAGCAATTTGGCCCATTTAAAACTTGACACCTGCAAAATCTCCCCAAAATAAAAAAAAGAAAAAGTGATGCAATAAGAACATTTTTATAGTGCTTAATCTCCATCAGATGACAGACTGTAGGACTAGCATTTATTTATGAAAAGTACATTGAACAGGCCTGTATCAGGTTAGCATTCTCTTAATTGTAACCTTGTTGAACTGATTTGCAAATAATGGTGAATGAATCCTTATGATCATGTTTTGTTTGTTTCACAAGGATGACCAATGGTTTGACACACATCAATGATATTTGGATGCTGTAATGAAGTCCTTTAACCGCTGTTATACACAGATGTTTAGACATTTATTTATATTAGTTTCCTGCTTAAGTGATAATTAGCAATAGTGCAGATTACATTTTAAAAGACAATTGCCTTGCTAAAGATTAGGTGCTATAAAGGTTTTATAAGTAATTTTCTGGGGGCCAATTTGACTAGGGTGCTTTATCTTGAGGTCCAATTTAATGGAGGGTGATTTGGTAAACAGCTAATTGACCTTGAGTGCAGAGATTCAAGGTGAAACATCTATGTAACATTGAAACACATAATTGATTTATCAAGTTAGTAAGTCAATGAATGGAGATAACTAAGTTGATTTATCGAGTTAGTAAGTCGATAAATCAAGATAACTAATTTGATTTATCAAGTTAGTAAGTCAATAAATTGAGATAGCCAAGTCTATTTATCTAGATACTAAATAGATAAATCGAGATAGTTAAGTCGATTTATCAAGATACTAAGTTGATAAATCAAGATGAATCCGGGAGAAAAGCCCTACGGAGAAAAGCCCTATAGGAGAAAAGCCCTACACTTTTTGATGCCCGTGGAGAAAAGCCCTACACCATTTTGGCAAACCGTGGAGAAAAGCCCTACACTAATTTCTCAGACCGTGGAGAAAAGCCCTACAACCCAAAAATTCAGTAGCATAGGAAAAGGTGAAACAGCTATTGAAAAACCCTACACTAATCTCTGAGACCTACAACTAAAAACTTAAATACACAGAAATATGAAAAATAATTTATAAGTGTTTACATATTTTATAAGTAGAAAAATGCACAATATTGAACAAGCTAAAAAAAACTACTCACAGTATATGGTTCACAGTCTATATGTTTTTACAAATTGCATTAACAGAAGAAAGCACCTTGTACATTCAATTATATATAAGAAGCACTGCATTGGATTAATACATTTTGAAGCACTACATTCACACTGACAATCTTCATTCTTCAAAAACGAATACAATGTCCAATACTTGGGTTAAGATTCCAGGTACAACTTCTTCTTACTATAGCAACAACTTATTGGTTGGTTAATTTAGTGAGTAATAAACAACAGCTTAAATAAGTAATACTAAAAACAAGATTGAAATTCAGCAGTCAAATACTATTAACAGGTTAGTGTATTATTGATCCAACAAATAGGTGCTAAACAAATAACTTACATCTAATGATGTGAAAAATACTGCTTTGCACTGCTTGGATCTCTTTTGTGAACATTCCCACTGTATCTTTGAAGCTTTGGTAGATTTCTTGGTGTACATATATCCATCTAAGCAAATCTTGACACCACCTTTATTATTCTTAATAACCTCCATAACCTATAGCTTAGTATCAAAGTAACAAATCTTTGTCAAATGAAAAACTGAATTGAAACTGTTTTAGTGGTACTCCTATTTATACTTAAAGCTAAAGAGCTTATTTTAATCTTTCCCCTTTAATAAAGAATCATCAAAGGCAGAAGACATAAGCCCTACACTATTAACTGTTAAATAAACAGTTTTTTGAGAGGTCATCTTCTCATTGATTGAAATTGGAAATGCATTGGTATAAAGAGGCATTATTTTTAATCATTCATCAAAGACATAAGCCTTAAGTTTCTAACAGATAGATAGATAGATGGGGAGATGGATAGATATGTTTTTTATTATACTGACAGTGTGTTATATGCATACAATACAATATCACAACTACATACTGTAACACCCAGCCTGAAAAGGCTTACAAGTCAGTTTTAACCACATTGACAAATATAGTGTGTAATACATAGTAATAATAACATTTTGGTAAATGGACATTTATCATTATAGACACAAGTCATGCCTGTTAATTCACCACAAGTCATATTTGTTAATTTAACACGTTAAAAGTTTATTTTTCCTACATTCCCAAATTTTAACTAGAAATTTGACAAACTTTCTTAGATGACAATTCTGCAGTTTCATTAACTTTAAAACAGTACAATTGACTATTGGAATTAAAAATTACATTGTGGAACATTTTGGATAGCAATTGGGGCAATTGGCAATCTTGGAAATGGCTTCTGAATATTCCTGATTAGCAGGTTCAAGAGAATAAAGAATATAGATTCCAATTCAAAATCACATAATATAAGAGGCATTCTCTTTCATCATCCATCAAAGATGTAACACATAAACCCTACATAAGAGGCATTCTCTTTCATCTCTGTTCAATGCTCAACCCTGAGTAGGTCTTACCCTTTTAATCATTATGGTAAGTTCACAGGAAAAAATTGGAGTAAACTTCTGAATTATTTATGAAGCATATCTATATGAATCCTACCCTATCCCTATACTTGATTCAATAAGTATTTTTACCAGTCTCTATATAAACTTCTCAACCATTGATAAACTACTTAAGAATATAAAGACTTTTTCAGAGATTAGTGTAGGGCTTTTCAATATACTACTGGGGTTGTAGGGCTTTTCTCCATGGTCTAAGAAAATAGTGTAGGGCTTTTCTCCACGGTTTGCAAAAATAGTGTAGGGCTTTTCTCCATGGGCGTCAAAAACTGTAGGGCTTTTCTCCTATAGGGCTTTTCTCCGTAGGGCTTTTCTCCGTACCCGATCAAGATACCTAAGTCAATTTATCTAGATGCTAAGTCAATAAATCGAGATACCCAAGTCTATTTATCGAGGTACTAAATTGATAAATCGAGATAGGTAAGTCAAATTATTGAGTTACTAAGTCGTTAAATTGAGATAAAAAAATGTCATGTTTGACCCTTTTACTCTTCCGTACTTAGTAGTTGTGGAATTGAGAATAGAAATGACAAATATATATCTGTATAAAGCATGTAATCAAAGTTAGCAGACATAAGCATTTAAAAGTTTTATTCTGTTTGTTTCTTAAAAATTAAATACATCTCATTCACTGTAAAATATTCTCAGTATGTTATGATGTTCATGAAAATTGAGGAACACGTCCCAAAATAATGTATATTTCAGTTTACTTTAATATGCACAACTTTCTGGATATCAAAGTTTTATTTCACATACAGTGGCAGATCTGGGGGCAGATCCCCAAGCTCTGTCTTTACTAGGGTCATATACCTGTTTAAAGTGACAGTTATTATACCTGTGTCACTGTCCAGTATCAAAGGGGATTAGGCTCTTTTGTGTGTGTACTAAGTTAGGTCTCATCCTCAAACAAACTGAGGATTACATCTTTTGTGGATAACTTTGTTTATATAAACCTTTTTTGTCCACCAGTGTATGTTTACACAACTGGAGTCACTCACTCACCCCAATTAATTATTAATAACTTTTTTTCAGTTATACCATTGTTTATTATGGGAAGCCCCTTTGTAGTTTATTTTACGTTTCATGTATTTTTATTCGATTCATGTCAGTAACTGCTGTATATGTCTGACAATTAAGTGTACAAAAAGCCCCAATAGAAAAAAAAAACTGCAGAAAAAGTCACAGTAGAAGACTGTGTGTAAATGTACAATTTAGTTACAGGGATTTTATACTGAGGTATTTTCTGCTGCAGGTTTTTACATAGGCTTTTCTTCTGCTAGAGGCTTTTTCGGTTTACTTGATCATCAGTATCATATATATAATGTTTTGATAATATTGGCATTTTGGCCTCGCTGTTCCATAAAATGGCCAGCATTTTATCCCCCCTTGCAATTTCGACTGGCGTTTTGTCCCCCAGTATGTTGTCCATGCACCGCGCGATATGTCCCGCTACAAAATATCCAGGTATGATATATCCATGCCTGCGACACCCCACACCCCCCCTTTCGCGAAATCCTGTATCTGCCTCTGACATATTTACTGAAACACAATGCAGTGAACCTGTGAGTATTTTTCCGGGAAAATTAAGGGAATGCATGCATTTATTTATTGACTGAATCAGTAAAATCATGTATTTACTGAAAGTTACAGTCAATACACATTGTTCGGATTTTGCGTCTTTAATTTTAGATGTATTTATTTACCTGGCTATATTAATGGACTAATTCCTATTCATTATGGTTGTGTGTAGTTTTACCTTAGACTCTCACACATGGTTAAGATTAAGGGCTGTGAAAGTCCTTACTAGATAAGATGAAGCTTCTCTTATATCATGCAGTACATGTACTTAAATGCTGGTTACGGTAAGAAATTTGCAAGTGACACCCCAGTGAAATGTATGTGATACACAAGTCTGGTGGGATGTAAGAGTAGCTTTAGATAGAGTAAGGATTTTCAGGTAAAATATGTAGTTGTTATGTGTTATGATTTACTGAGGAAGTTAACTAAAACTAAAGCAGGATTCAGTGCAGAATGTCAACAGTAGCGAGATTGAACGTCCAAGAAGATAAAGTGAAAAAGACAGGTTTTTACGGATTTCTGTTCCTGGAAACTCCCAGATGTCTGGCCCCTTTTGAACAGTCGTACATATTGCAGATTCTAACAGGAATCATGTCAACATCATGGAAGATATAGCAGGTGTAGTTTTGTCTCCTCATAGCCTCCACAAATCCTATATTTAGCAAGGAGGCTCTGTTAAATAAGGTATCTCCTGCCTTAAATTAAAAAAAATATATACATGTTTATATATATGTTAAGAGAATTGCAATTATAAGATCCAGTTATATAGATTGCTGTTTTATCACATTTTTGGAAGTGCTTTGTGAGTTGGAATATCTCATAGGTTCAACAATCAATGGTTCTTAAGTCCTTTGGTAGAGGGTGTGACTAATTTGGAGAAACAACAGAACAAATTCTATCAACAAATTTGGTGCAAATCAAAGCTTATGAATGTTTTAACATGCAACAATTAGAGGACTCCTCGAGTCTTTTGGTAGGCAGTTTAATAAATTTAGCGAAACACAAGAAAAAAACTATCGGTCACAAAAAATAGTGCACAAGTTTGCTCCTTTGAACAATTTGTTTTCTTTGTGTCTAAATGATCTGGCTTGGTTTCTAGTTTTAAACCTGATCAGTTATCAATTATTAAATCAGAGGTAATCTGTTGTTTATCAATAGAGCAACAAGTGAAAGTTTACATAACAAATAAAAAATCAATTAATTCCAGTCATTTTGTACAATGTATTGGATATTGGTTAATTTCGGACAGACATCTATAAAGCAAAGTAACCTGAGAAGATCCAATAAGCATTGATCCAAGCCTTTTTGCCAATGAACAAAATCTGGCCAAAAAATTAAATATGGATGAGAAAAGAGGAAGTTGTGGTCATTTTAACTGTTGATCTATATCATACACTGATGACATTCACTGATCTGACAATTTACTGGGGCTTTTTGCAGTACTTAGTCTGCATCCTGTGGCAGACTCTACAGTTCTAGAGCACTAAATAGAAAAGGAAAAAACATAGAATCTGAACAAAGGTAAGATCATCTTTTTGTATAAGCATACATTGCATTTTTATGGTGTGTATAAGCATGGTATGTTTATACTTGATCAAGCCATGATATGGTATTGCATTGTTTTGTATCACATTATTGTTAGTGCTTATGGGCCTAAAGAAAATGAATTTCAAAAAAGGTCAGCTAATATGTTAAACCAAATGTACATATTACACATGAAGATATATTATATCTCAATTTAATTTCCCTATGTGGTGTAGCTTCACCAGTTCTAATCTGATTACTGAAGTTAAGCAGCACTGGCCCAGTACACAGTGACCTGGGTTATCACTTAAATTGTGGTCCCATAGCCATATAACCAAAACAAATGTAGTAGGCGTGATAAATCAGTCAATGAATCAATACATCTAAACTAACATTTATCTAAATGAACTGGCTTTCACAATATCGATTTAAGATGCACCTTTTTCAGCATGTGTATTCTCCTGCATTGAATATTACATCTGCTGACTCATGCCTGTAAATGACTAATTAATTATGGGCATATTGTTGTTCTTTCTTTGCTATCATAGAAAGTAGCATTGAAAAAGTGGTATATAATATTATTACTGGTAATGATAATAATAATGATAATGGTTTTAAAGAATTTATTGATGTTCTTACCTGTTCAATGGCAAACATTGTGAAAGCCTTTTTCTGTAGTTTGAGAAAAGGGATAAGATTTCTGAGAAGTATTTTGAAGTGTTGTTCTCTACCTCTAAGTGGTACCACAATTGCTAATGTTCCATCTGGAATACAGTCACGTGGCTGCCAACTTCCACCTTCTGTCATGTCGGGATTTTCCTTTTTAATGTCTTCAAAATCAACTTCAGTTAAATTCATCTTATAAGCTGCTACAGAATCTACAATGTTGTTTGGAGTTATAAAACTTTTGAGTTTAGTCTACAATCCAGCATTTTGTAAACAACTCCTTCCTCACTTCCCTATCAATATTCTTAGAAATAAGGTCTCACCAGCACAAAGTGTCAGGAACCGCAGAGTGGTGTTCGACCCCAATTTCAGTTTCTCAGACCATGTGTCACAGGTCATAAAGTCATTCCAAAACTCACTCTTCAGGGCTGTCACCCATTCCTCTAAATTCTCTCACATTACCTCTCAACTAAATAAATGCAATTGGCTCCCAGTATGGTACAGGGTACAATTTAAAATAGGCCTCATTACATGCAAAATTCTCAACCAAGGTCAACCAGTTTACCTAAGAGAATTGACTCACCCCTACACCTCTTCCAGAAATACAAGGCGTAGCACCCCCAAACTCAAATTTCTGCATACCCCCACATTCGACCATAGAGTTCTTCAATCAATTAAACACTTTTCTAATTCTTTTAGTCACTATGCCCCAGTTCTTTGGAACTCTTTCCCCTTCCAAATTAGAAACACTGCCTCTGTTGCATCTTTTTGGAAACACCTAAAAACCCACCTCTTCAACTCTAGTTTCCCAACTTAGTCTTCTTCCCTCCTGGTCACACCCACAATTCTGGATTACTAACCCTGAACGCCCCATGACTCTCCCTATGATAAATGATTTTTGTTTAACTAGCGCACTGAGTTCCCCTTTGTGGTGAAGATTTTATGCCAGCAAAGCAGTAGATTAGATTAGATTTCGGAAATGAGACTTAAAAATGGGAAAAACTATATAAGAGAGCCATACTTTAGCTTGCTCAAAAATAGCATATACAAATATTCACTAAGTCTGACTCCAAGATTCACTGGGTGGCCCAAGGTGGCGCAGTCCTTCTGCTACCTCAAGTGAGAAAGTTGGTATTTGCTAGCCGTTGGCCAGTTTACAGTACAGATCCATGATCAACTGTGTGTGCAGCTTTAACCTTCCCTTCTAACAACCTATTTACAATATAACCGATGGAAAGGTACTATGTGTGATATAAATTACTAAATGATAAAATCCAAGATTCACTGATTCAGCTAAGAACAATAACTGCCTCAGAAAGACCAGGTGTAAACATTCTCTAAGACAGGCTCACAGATTCATTGGCTCAGTTATGTACCACAACAATAAGCAACCCAGATGGACTATTTGAAATTACCAAGTCTGGCTACCATGATTCACTGATTCAGTGAAGAACCATACTGATAACTGGCTCAGAAAGAAACACATAGATTCTGTCTCACAGATTCACCAAGTGTTTTAAGGATACACAGTAACATGTTGCTCAGAAAGACGTCTTTCTAAGTTTGACTTCCAGATTTACTAAATCATTTAAGGTCAATAATCACATTTTCCAGGAGTCCAAGAAACTGCGATTCTTTTGTTTTGTCATTTCTATTTCCTTTTGTGTGGATATAATCATACTATATACAACAGTTTATTATATTATATACTATATACATACTATATTACAAACACCAAACAAACTTAAAAGGGGTACAAAAAGGAAAAAAATCAAAGAGGTGGTAGTGCAATGTATGAAATTTCTTAATTTGTATACACCATAATTCCCAAGCTTTATTTGTTGTAAAGAAATTAATATCTTTCACAGTAATTAGCAAAGACATTTTGAGATTATTGGATCATTTATAATGAAATTCTGCCATGTCATATTATTTGCAAGAGAGGCAGGATTTTATTTTGCCTTTCCGTTAAATCCTTACATGTAAAACAAATAAACATATTTAAACTTCACACACTTAACCAGGGTACTAAGGTGATGCTTTGGTAACACACTCTCCCCCACCCCTCAGTTTGAATCCAAGAATTCATCATGTGGGAAAGCTGGTAGGTGCTTGCAGCTGATTGGCAATTTAGAAAAGGGAGCCTTAGCTAAATGTAAATATTCGTTTCCTCTGCCCTTCCGCCTACTAGACAAAATATAAAACAAAAGATACTAGGTCTGACATAAACAATATAATAAATATATTACACATTTAAAGCTCACCTTTTGCACAAGTTATACGAGAGGGGCATTTTGACATAGGTTTTGGCTGAACTGTTGATTGTCGATTGTGTTGACTTGGGCTAACCCTTTTTTGTTGGTGTTGAGCTGGGCCAACCCTTGATTCTTCATTGTGTCCACTACTGTGAACATGTGCCTCTCTTGTAATTTCCCAAATCAAAGAGATGAAAGTGTGCAGAATGAATAGAGTAGCCATAATCACAATGAAGATCTTGGCAATCCTACAAAATAAACACATCTTGTAGTTTTTTTGTAGAAATGTGCTGATTGCTTGGGGGCTGTTCCATTTCTGTGATATATGTAACCCTGCTCCCAATTGTCAAGTGGTGTTTTTTCCCACTGGAAGTACCATATTTTCTGTGCATGATAGGTTTACGATGCCTTTAAGATCATTTAGATGTATACGATTCAGTTCCTGATTCCTGAAAATTGACCAGCAGGGTTTACAACATATCGCAGAAATTGAACAGCCCCAAAACTATTTGAAATTATCGCAAAAATCTCATCTTATTAATCTTGCAGCAATCTTAAAGCTGTCTTAGTCATAAAGTAATCTTGTCCATCTTATAGTAATCGTAAACCTATCTGTTTCATCTTAAGGGACTCGTAATCCAGTCGGATGGATCAGGAAACTATCGCAAACATATTAGAAGATTACCTGAGGCAATGGCAATTTCATTAGGGAAAGCTATCATGAAACATCTTGTATATTTGAAATGCATCTTAAACCTAATCGTAAACTATACACTAGATTGTGCATTTTTTTATAATTTTACATCATAAACCTATTTTAAGCCAGTCTCACAGAAATGGTACAGGCCCTTTAGTAATTTGGCAAAACCAGAATTAAAATTATCTGGTAGAAGTATGTTGCTTGTGTGATTATTTTGTAAACAGGAATATAAATATTACTTTATCTTGCTTTGGGGATGTCACTGAGAATTTAACTTGCCTTAAATACTGTATGAGTAGAAGTTTTTTTGTAATTTTCATTGTCTAAGCTTGTATGTGAACATTTATACAGTATATACTGACATAATAACGCCTTATAAATTTGCTTTCAACCAATAGATGCCATTTAATTTTCTCTTTAAAGTGTTTTTATAAGGACAATATTGCAAATCTAATAAGCAAATTAAATTTTTATAAGTTAATACCCTATCCAATGGACAATTGCTAATCTGGTCGGCACAGACCGGCCCACAAAATGACAGAAAAAGCCATCCTGTGTTTCCACCGGCAGGGCCGGGCAAATAGTGTGCATTCGCTAGATGACGAATCATGGTTCATTCCTGTCTGGACAGATTGACATCAGTTTATCTTTTTCTCGTTGTCTAAACATATTTAGAACTAGTCTTACTAGCAGGGTCGGTTGGGACGGCCTTGCCTGTCCATTGGATATTTTATTGCGTTAATACATCCTATCCAATGGGCAATTGCTGAATAACTACCGTTTGGTTTGCTGGTTACTAGGGACTTAAGTGAACTCATAAACAAAATTTTTCGCCAGGCCTAGGTTGTACTTGTAGTCAGGAAACCTGTAGGCCTATGGTTGGTTATTAATGCCTGGTTGCCAGGGATATACCGGCGCTGCTGCCCTTTTTTTACAGACCCGCTCTGAGATAGGGGAAGAGAGGGATGAGTTCATTCCCAGGAAATAAACCTCCCGAAGAAAGCACATCACAGTATTTTTTTAGTTTTATTGGTTTCATGAACTATTTACACTATGTAGATATATACAAATCTCCTCAAAATAAGGGCTATTCGTGGATCTGCTCAGCAGCCACAACTGGGCCTAAGTGAAAAAGCTCTGTATCAGCCCAAGTAAGGAGACTCTCGACTGGAAATCCTTAGGAGCAGCAAAGGCCCTCACATCATGGGCTTTAACCTGATGTAAGGTGAGGGCCTCCTGATCAGAGATCTATGAGGAGATGATGACAGGGGAGATGTCTTTGTCGAAGTCTTTCTTGAAGGAGACAAAAACCAACTCCTTTTTCTGCCTTAGATCTGAGGTCCTGTCCAAATAGTAACGCAGTGCTATGACCGGACACAGGAACCTATCAGACTTGAGGGATTTATCCAGTGTTGGGGCCAGGGCTGGAATAACCACTGGGGCCACACTGTCTGGACCCTCTTTGGCCAGCTGGGTGATGGGTACAAATACACCTTTGACCAGTCTGACTGGTGTCTGATATTCCTGTTTTACCAAACATGGATCTCACCCCTGTGTTTGCCCAAACCCCAGGGCCAAGAGGAAAACCGTCTTTAAGGTCATATGCTTCAAAGAAGTCTCTTTAATTGGTTTGTAACGAGGCTTTGTCAGTTGGTGCAAGACCAGGGAGAGGTTCCAGGAGGGGATGCCTCTCCGACCTTTAGGTATGTAACCTCCTGTCCTGGAACAGGTACAGAAGGAAGCTATTGACTTTACAGGAGGGTGCCCTGAGCCACTTTGTAAAAATTGTCCACTTTGCCCCACAGACTGATCTGGTTGATCCTCTTTGAGGAGCCTCAATTTGTGCTGCCACTGCCTAAGAGAACCCCTACTTCTTGATTGTTGAGGCTCAAGGAGCCATGCATGCAGATTTTGGTTTAACAGATTACTGTGCGGAGTCTGATTGAATAGTTAAGTGAGCAGGTTGGGCAGGCACAATGGAATCTGACTTGACATAGTCACTAGATCCCAGAACCAGGGCATGTTGGCCACCCTGCAGCAATCAGAATGATTCTCCTGCAATTTCTCCACCACTTTGCCCAAGATGGCTACCAGTTGGAAGGCATATGGGTCCAGATTCTCCCATGGCAGACTGAGTGAATCGACTGCCTAGGCTAGGGGAACTTGTGATACAAACTTAGCCAGTTTGTTATTGAACCTTTTGGCAAAACAAATCTATCTGAGGTTGGTACCACCTGTTACATATTGACTAGAAGACCTCTGGGTGGAGAAACCACTCTGTTTGAATGGTCTGGCCTAGTCTAGATAGCTTGTCCACTACCACATTCACCCGGCCTGAAATATGTCAGGCTTTAAGAATAACCTGTTTTCTGGAACACCAGGTCAGGATAATCCACAGAAGACATACAGAGGGCCCAACTTCACCACCCTCCTTGTTTATGAAGGCAACCACTGTGGTTTGTCTGTAGCTATAAGAACTATGTTGTTTTAGAAGAGGTCTTGGAACTCTTCTAGGGCCAGGAAGACCACTTGTTTTGTAGTGTATGTGTAATTTGCTTCTGGAAGGGATCAGGCAGGGTGTTTCCCTCAGTGAGTGCCCCACCTTTCTTTATGCATCTGTAAGGATTTGTATACCATATTTCGTGGGTGTATTGGTTGACCTTGAAGCACAATGTCTTCCTGTAGCCACTATTTTAGATGGGGTTGGAGTGAACTGGGAACAGGGATCACCTTTTCTAGCGATTCCAGTATCCTTCCTTCTCTATGGATGTCAGTAATCCTATCAGGGGCATAAGCTGCTGGACTGGATATGTCAGTCCAGGAAGAAGTTCCTGGATTTTGCAATTAAGATATGCCAATGTTTTAGGGCAGATCTGACCTTGCCCTCTTTCAGGTTGAACTGGTAGCCTACCAAGTCGAAAATTTGCTTGAGGTCCATTTTTTTTATTTATCATCCAAACTTACTCCTGACACAGAGCTACTAGAGATTGTGCATGCTGGAGACAGGTTTGGTGTTATCTGGGTTTGACCAACCAGTCGTATTAGTGGATTATTATGTCCTGTAATGCCATAGTTAGAACTCCTCAGCCACCACTGTGAGAAGACTCCCCAGGAAATAGGTCGTTTCTGGAATGAGAGGGTGTAGGTTTCCTGGAAGATTTTTATAAACTTGGGAATGGCGCCTAGGGCAGCCCAAGTTTTTAAAAAAGGCCCCACTAATCCACCCAGGAAAGGTACATCCAAATGGATCTCATTTCTACACAACCCCACTGCGGAAACAGTAATAACCATTTACATTAAACTGTGACCCCCTGGTTTGATTAACAGATATTTTTTCCCATTGCTTGCATTTTTAAAATCGCTAAAAAGGGTTATCATTTTGACGGAAAAGGTGAGCTTCCAACTCAGGCCTCTGGTGTCAGCTGACACTGGTCACAGACTGGGTAAAAGCATGCTGGATGGCCAGTCTAGGAAGTTGAGTCACCGGCATCTCACTGGAGCCAGTTACAAAAATTTGATGAACCAGCAACTGATACAGCAGATTTCTGACTGACCAGTCGAGTTGAGTCCGGCACTGGTAACTGGATGGTGTCAAGTCTGATAAGAGAAGGCTGACTGCCAGATGTTGGACAAGTTTTTGCTGGCTGACTGGTCTGGTAGCCTGAGACACTGGCATCTCGCCAGGACCTGCGACTGGTCCAAGAATTTCTGTAACCAATTTCCTTAGTAGGTGATTGGGAATTTCTTCCTAGCAGGGAAAACTTGAAAACCTGAAGCTGCTTTTTTAGTTTTCTTCTGTAACAATCAGTTCTCTGTAACAGGAAATTCTCTGTAACTGGCAGAAACTGGCAGGCAGGCTGGATTTACCAATGAATTTAGACAGCTACTGGCCTGTATATTTAGCTAGTTGACCCATAGGCAGATCTGCCAGTCTAGTCCAGGATTTTTGTTTAACCAAGCAATTTTCAGAGAGCAATTGGTTGGATTACATTATGTGGGTCTTCTACCCACCTGTTAGGTGGTCCGGTAGGTTGGAATTTTCTCTGTAACCAATGTTTGGAGAGAGTCTGGGTCAGTCCGGCTAATTTATCTGTATCTTTTGCCTGTAAGCCAATTCTGTAGATTGGTTTTCTCTGTAACCAGAAGCATTCTAACAGCAATTTGACCTCGTACCAGGTCAGTAGGCTCTGTAACCAGGTAGTGTGAAGCAAAATTCCATGATGGCTGTGTAGCCAGCACCCGGACAGTAGGCTCTGTAACTGGTTGATTGAAGCAATTTTTCTGTAGAAAACTTGCTGTCCACCTACCCTAGAATCAACACACAGTTGAATGGACTAGGTAGGTAGATTCTGTGACAGGTTGGTGTGAAGCAAACTGTTCAATGAAGG
The DNA here is from genome assembly GCA_964017235.1 of Sabellastarte sp. h YS-2021. NCBI lineage: Eukaryota > Metazoa > Annelida > Polychaeta > Sabellida > Sabellidae > Sabellastarte > Sabellastarte sp. h YS-2021. The sequence goes on along the minus strand of OZ024933.1, from coordinate 93,586,446 downwards.
TTGTGTAGCTGGCAACCAGACTGTAGGCTCTGTGACCGGTTAGTTGGGCAATTTCTCTTTAGATATCTCCTGTCCATCTGTCCCAGAATCAACACGGTGTTGAATGGACTAGGTTGATAGACTCTGTAACGGCTTGTGTGAAGCAAACTGTTCAATGAAGGTTGCATAGCCAGCAACCAGTCACTCTGTCACTTGCTTCTCTGTAGAAACAACTATGGCTGAGACTGGTATTCTGTGAGTCTTCCTGTCTTTCGCTACCTCTAGGGAGCTACTCAACTTATTTTGAACTCTTATTTATCATCTTGTTTTTCGTTAACACAAGGTTGCTGCTCGACTCGTCTCAAGTTTTAACTGTTTTCTTTTCTTCTGCTCAATTTTGTTGTTGTCAGTACAGATATCTGTAAGGTCATATAACCAGCCGGATGTGAAGAATTATTGATTTCTCGTAAGTGACTGGCTGCTTACAGCAATGCAGGTTGATTTATTTATTTTGGGTTTTACGTCGCTTTCAACACTGTACAGGTCATATCACGATGGGTAGTTGGAAGGGCAGAGGAAACCAGTACATACAGTTCATCAGGGTTCTGTACTGTAAACAGCCGACTAACTTTAAGCAACTACCAGCTTTCCCACTTGAGGCCGTGCCAGGTGGGAGGCGAGAGTGTTACCACTCTCCCACAGTGGTAACACTCCCACCCGCAATGCAGGTTGAAAACAGTGAAGACAGGAATTCTGTTACAAGCGACTTGCCCATTATGTCAAGCCGGAGATGAAGACATCAGATGAAGACGATGCGTTCTTTGTAGAAGGTAAGGAAACTCTTTTAAAACACCATTTATCCAGCATTTTAATTGTCGTTGTTCTGCCCCTATCCTCAACACAAGGTTGAATGTACTAGACAGGAAACTAGCAGCATGGGCGTCTATATATTTTCTCATTCCTTACTGTCCTATCATCAACACTAAATTAACTCGACTAGGAAGCATTTCCAGCAGATTTTTTCATAAGGATTCGTGTTTGATATTTAAAGTACACTTCCACACTAGAATATTGGCAAATAAGGTTGAAATTCCACCATAATCCACACTTTTCTTCAAATGTCAAAACACGTCTACACACTACACACGCCAAATGAAAAAGATGAAGTGACGTCAATCTAGACAGGAAGGAAGCACAATGCGCCACCTAGCAAATGCACACCACTTGACCGGCCCTGCCGGTGGAAACACAGGATGGCTTTTCTGTCATTTGATGGGCCGGTCTGCCCCAACCGGATTAGCAATTGTCCATTGGATAGGATGTATTAACACAGTAAAAATTTAACTTCCAACCAAGTCCACTAAATTTGAAAGACAAATCAACACAAAAAGCACACAGTGCCCCATGGTGAAGGTTTAGAATTGAATAATAACACCTGGGATTAATATATTTATTCACATTTACTAGCTATTTTTATTTACATACTTTAGGTTACATGAATTACACATTTAAAATAAGGCCACCTTAAATTTGCATTTACTGTCTTTAAGAGAAAGTTCATAGAAACGGGTGGCCTTAATGTGAGTGCCTACTGATTACCAAGCACTGATATAATACTAGATGAAACATATGAATAAGGTTACTGGTGGAATGAATGATACAAAACATTACACCAAGCTAAGTAAATCTTAAATTAAGGTGAATTGTGAAGAAATGGTGATCTTAAAGTACTGAGAGAGTAATTTAGAAAGAATAATAACAAAAGTGGAGATATTGTAACTGAGCAAAGAGGGGGGAAACTATGGTGAATTATTTAACTTTAAAGGTAGTGATTTACAGATAGGATAGTTAAGGAACCATAAGCTGACTGGAAACTATGCAACCGATCACTGGTGTAGTTTAAGAGTGGGTAACTTTATTTAATCCCAGCATTTGTAAATATTAAAATAGGTATAAAAGACCCCAAAGCCCAGTAGAAAGTAGTCATTTGGGGAGAAGGGATTGAAATGTAGTTGCAACTGTTGAGGAAGCTTGATCAAACACAGTCTGACCACAAGGTACCATGGCTCTGGATATCTGGCAAAGGAACTGATGGCCAAGGTGGCACCTGATCGCTGGAAGGAATGAAAGGTAACTTTGGAATCTTTAAGCCCTATGGTAGTAAGGGCTTTTCCTAGCCTTTCCATATGTATAATGAGATTACTATAAGCAATAATCATTCCGCTTATATTTAGTTTTCCAGTGTGGCATTCACATGTACGAAATTGTACAGTTTTTCACAGCCATGAGATTCCATTAGTCTGAGTCCAGACCTATCTATAACTCACGAAACTGTTACAAATAATTCTGTTGAAAAGGGTGTGGGGGTTGAAAAAATATGCGACCTGCCCCGAGTGAAAAGATCAGATGTATCACCTAAAAATTCGAAAACGAGGTGTAATATCCTTGCAATCAATAACTGCTTTACAGTCCCAGTAAACGTTAGAAACGTGTTTAAATGGTTTAAATGTTTACAAAACGTTTTAAACCTATTTAAACCCTATCTGAAGTTTTAAGCAAGCAAACGTTTACACTGTAATGTTTAAAAAAACGTTTTATAAACATTCTATACACAAACGTTTTTACTGAAAACGTTTATGAAATGTTTATAAAATAACTCAATGAAGCTAGTTTGACTGGAAACATTTTTTAAACATTTATAGCTCAAGCTATAAAGCTAAAGAAATAAAGGTTATGTAGAAATGTTTTTCAAACATTCATCATGAAGTGTCACATAAAATGTTTGAAAAACATTCTGTCAAAAACGTTTTTTAAACCCACATTCTCAGAATGCTTATTCAACCTTCACCTTCAAACATGTCCAAACAAAGATAGCGGGGAGCAATAATAGTGGATTTGACAGCACTTTGTCAAAAAATTACCTCACATGCAATCCCAAAAAGTAATATTTGAATGGGGGCACAACTTTTAAGCCAGTATCTTACAATTTTAGACATAAAAATGATATTTTCATAATGAGCAACCTTAAAAGGTATTGAATTTGACCTCTGACCCCATTATTATTCAGACATTAATATGTTCATTTGTAATGTGTTTCTAACATTTATCATTAAATGTTTAATAAACAATATACATAAAACATTTTAAAAACATTCTATTATAAATGGTTTTTGTACCCATCATTTTTTAACCTTTGCCAAACGTTTCCTGTCAAACCTTTGCAAAACAAAAAAATAGGCTTCCTGGGAGTACATGGTGAGATGCCTGAAGGTCCCCACTCTCACAGCCAAGTGAGTTGAAATGTAATAATGTATTCATGTAAAACTTAGGGACAGGTCCTGCGGGATGGTATGTAATATCCTCACATATTTTAGTTTTGTTAACGCCTGGAGCCGGTTTCGTAAAGGGTCTTAGACTTACCTGGGACTTAGGCTAAGTAAGGGACATAAATCTGAGCCTTTTGTCTTTGCAAAGTCTGGCTTTCACAAAGGGTGACTTAGCTAACTTAAAGTGTGAAGAATAACCGCAGTGGTTTTCTGTGTCATGTGACCTTTATTTATATTTACAATATACTATTGGTGACATATATCCTTGAATTGATGCATTTCATATGATTTAAAATAGTGTTTTAAAACAGAAAGCCTTGTTACCAGATAAAAACTTCCCAAAGACTACTTTAGGGAGGTGTTCTATTTATTTACAGTTTAGTTACAGCCATTTAAACTTTTGAAGTAGAGACAATTTATGGCAGCCATATTTAAGGCTTTGTTTACAAAAGTTAAGCCCACTCCCAGATGGACTTAGTCATAACTGAGACATAGCAGCATTGTGAAATCCTCTAGGCCTAAGACCACAGATTTAGAAAGAATTAAAGACAAAAGTCTTAACTTTAAGTCCAAGTCTGGGCTAAGTCCTTTTGAGAAGGCCTCTGTGCTTCTGGGGATTCCTTTCAGTTTAGGGTCCGGTTTCACAAAGGAGCTTAGGCTTAGCCATATTTTTTTGCTAAGTCAGAGACTTAAACCTAAGACTTAAATAAGACTTTGATCTTAGTTAGGCTTGAGACTTAAATGGATTTCACAAAGGGTGACTTAGCTTAGTCCAAGCTTATCAAATAACCTCAGAAGTTTTCTTTGTCATGTGACCTTTAATTTTCTGTTCAAAATAAACCAACAGTGACATATATCCTTCATATGATGTATTTTGTCTGAGGATAAGTGCTGTTTTGAAATGAAAAATCTTGTTACAACATAAAAACTTCCAAAAGACTACTTTAGGGAGGTATTCTATATATTTATGCTTTATTTACAGCCATTTCAAATTTTGAAGTTGGGCGAAATTTATGGCAGCCATATTTAAGTCTTTGTTTACGAAATTTAACCCCACTGACTCCCAGATGCAGTTAACTTTAAGGCCCAAGATCTAGACAAAGTTTAGATTTCGCTGCTTTGTGAAATCCGATAAGTCTAAGACCACAGACTAGGCATGAATTAAAGATAAAATTCTAAATTTTAAGTCTTTAAGCCCAGGGCTGGTATTCACGAAGGGTCTTAGACTTAGCCAGGTCTTAGGCTTAAATCCAGTCCTAAATTTAGATTTAGTTAGATTTATTTGTTGTTTTACATCGCATTCAACAGCCCATTACAGGTGGAGGAAACCAGTGCATACTGCACTGTAAACCACCGGGCATCGGCAAGTAACTACCAACAGCGTCCGGCCCGAGATTCGAACCAGCGGCGTCAGAGGTTGGAGGCGAGAACTCTAACCACTACCCCTCTGTATAGGGGACTTTCAAGTCTAAAACATTAAAATTCAAGGCCTGTTTGGCAAGCTCATCTGCTTTTTCATTGCCCTTTATGCCTACGTGACTAGGAACCCAAGCTAAAACAACTTTCTTATTTACTGAACAACAATCATTAAAAAACTTTAAAATATCTTTATAAATGAGTCTCTTGGTAGATGTTTTAGTAGCTGATAATGGATCTCATCTGGGCCAGTGGCTGTGTCATGAGACTTTTTCAGAGCATCACATAGTTCTCTGATGGTAAATTGTACATTGTAGTTTTCAGAGTTGTCTGTGTCAAAATCCAGGTGTTCTTTTTCAGCATTCACTTGATATTTTTTAAACTTTGTACGGTAACTGTTGCTGCTGGAATTCTTGCTAATTTCTTGGGCCAACCTATTTGCTATGTCTACTCTTTCTGTTATCTTGGTTCCATCATTATTTTTCAGATGGTGTATTGTGGTGTTATTTTGTTTGCCGCTTATTTTCCTGATCATTTCCCATACCTTCTTAGCTGGTGTCTTTACATTTAGTTTTGATACATATTCATGTCATGATTTCCTTTTACTTTCTTTAATTACTTTACGAGCATTGGCTCGACAGTTTTTATATTCATTTATGTTATCTGATGTAGGATTTGTACGGCATTTATCCGTTGTATTTTGACGGGCTTTAACAGCTTTTTTGCATTCACTGTTGAACCATGGTTTGTAGCTACCAGTGGACTGTCCAGTTGACTTTGGCACACATTTTGTTGCTATATCATTTAATTTATTTAAAAATGCAGGAAACTTTTCTGTTGAGTCAGTAAAACTATGCCTATTAATATCGAGAGAACACTGTAGTTTGAATTTTGGCCAATCAGCCTTTTTAAGATTCCAACGAGGAACATTGTTCTTAGGCATACTCTTAACTATATCAATTAAAATAGGAAAATGGTCACTACCACACTGATCAGAATGGACCTGCCATGTAAAATCAAGAAAAACAGATGCAGAACATAAAGACAAATCTATTGAGGTGAATGAACCAGTTGCGGGATGAAAGTAGGTAGGTGATTTATCATTAAGTAAACAAATTTTAGAGGATTCAAGAAGATGTTCAACCTTATTGCCTAAACTAGTGGATGAGGAACAACCCCATAAATCACTATGTGCATTAAAATCTCCAATAAATAGAAAAGGTGCAGGTACCTGGTTTACTAGATTATCAAGATCACTTTGTGCAACATTAAAACGTGGTGGAATATATATATATACAGCAACTGCCTGCAGTTCTTTATCTAACTCAAGTACCTCATGGGGTATACCTTTCTTAACAAAAATAGAGCAGCCACCAGTGGCTCTCCCATCTACTTCAGACATACAAATTTTAAAATAATGATCAAATCCTCTAATATTTACATTATCTGTATCTTTAAAATGAGTTTCCTGTAATGCTAAAATGTAGGGTCTAAAATTGGAAATTAAATTTTTAATTTCTTCAAAGTTTGGCCTAAAGCCACGACAGTTCCACTGTAGTATACTTTTATTTTTGTTTGGTTCCATTATTTACATTTTTATTGCCACTCCGCCATTGTGAATTTGTGATTGAGGATTCTTCAACACTCATGTCACTGTCACTCAAAACATCATATTTATTGTATTGTTTAACTGGGTCATTAGATCCCTTATGTTGTTTGGTCAAATATACTTTGCTTTGGCTTATTTTCAATTTAATGGGGTCATTTTGAGATGCACTTGTCTGACTTGATGAACGCGTTTTAGTCACTTTAATTGTCTGTTTTTCAACTGCACACTTTTTGGGTTGTTTGAACCATCTGGCCAAGTCATTTCTGTTTGCATTTCCACTGTTGCTGTTTTTACCACAGGTTTGGTTGCTGCAGCTGCTTGGGCATATGATGTTTTCACAGAATTAAATATGTCCATTTGTTTCCTGGCTTCTGTATATGAAATTCCTCTTTCTGCCTTGATTCTTTGAATTTCCTTTTCCTCTTTCCATTTTGGACATGTTTTATCATTAGAGGCATGGTATCCTTGGCAGTTAACACATCTTGCTTCATTCGTGCATTGTTGAGAGTCTGTATGATCTTCTTTCCCACATTTATTACAAACTTCATTTTTTCTGCAGTTAAATTTAGTGTGACCAAACTTTTGACACTTTTAGCATCTCACAGGATTCAGGATATACTGTGACACAGCTACCCTGTAGTAACTCACCCTGATGTATTTAGGTAAGGTCCGGCTTTGAAATGTCAGTATAAAGGTCCCTGTTGGTTTTCTTTGTCCATCTCTAAATACCGAAATCCTGTCTAGCTTGATGACACCTTCAGCTTTCAGGCCTTCTAAAATTTCATTATCAGTACAGTCTTTTATGTCTGGGCATCTTATGACCCCTTTCTTAAGTGTTTAAACTGTAATGAGGTGAAACATCAATTGGTATAGCATTGTCCATTGTCAGATTCAATTTTGTAGTTTTCAGTAATTTCTGACTCTGTGTTTCCTTGTCCACTTCCACCAAAATGCTTCCATTCCTTAACTTCTTTATGTTAAGTGGATCGGAACCAAGTATAGCAACAATGGCTTTGTTAACAGCAAATGGTGACAGTTTGCACAAGGGTCTTTCATCATTTGTACCTTTAATCAGCAAGAAATGTGGGTATGAGCAAATCTGAGCAGAGTCAAAGTCTGTAGTCGTAATATCAGGTCTAGATCTTTTCCTATCAATCAATAGTGAGTTTTGAGTAGCCATAATGTAGTAGATATTTTTTGTTGCCAATGCTCTCCACCCACCCTTCGAGCCCAACAAGGGGATATCATAATAGTGTGGAGCTGAGCCCTGCATACTGATATCAGAGATACATTAGCAATATACTCAAAGACCACAAAGTGAACCTTGATTTACCTGTTAAGCAGCCACCTTCTAGATACTCCAAACAAAAGCACAAACCAAACACCAGCAGAATACAACAATCAAGTACAACATATAGTGTTGAAAGCGACGTAAAACCCCAAATAAATAAATAAATAGGCAATATTGAACTGGCAGGGAAAAACAACAATTGCATATCTCGAAAAAGTCAATGCAGTCTGTCCCTGATATTTGCATATATTATACAAAAGTATAAAATGGGAAAACGACATTTTAAGCTTAACTTTGCATAGCATGAAGAGGCATTAAGATGCCATCAGGGTGCTATTCACAACACCTACTGTTACTCTGGGTTGCATCCCTGACCAACGTGAGCATTAAAAAAATATAGTATTTCCTGCCCTCTCTACTAGTCTGTGGATCACAGTGGGTGTTTATCCAGACATTTGGAGCTGCTTCTGTACGGTTCTTGAAAAATAGAACAGCCACATTGCGTGGAGCAGTATTTGGCAGGTACATTTAGGGGCAGATGAAAAGTGGCTTTACTACTGAAACTACTGTTTCTTAAAAATCTACAAGGCAAACTTTTGTGTCTTGTGTCAGTTACTTTACAGAATGAAAAGTCACAAAATAATTGACCTGAGGTTTCACCTCTATATACCCACCTGTTGCGTTTGCTGCTATCCATTGCCACAACCATTCAGGATTACATAGCACAAGTATGGCAAAATATCACGGAACTCCCCTATATACTCTCACAAACTTTTATATTCATGCTGCAATGCATTTATAATCAATGGAGGTTCAGTATCACAGTGTCTCGATCTTCTGTTGACATGTCATTCCTTTTGAATTCCATAAAAGGCTTCTAATTTTTTTCCATAAAATTGTGCCTTCTCGTAAATATACTTACACAAGTACAATTTGTGTATTTCCTGTTGTTATTATAAGAATTAATTTATTCCTTACTATTACCGAATAACTATGTATAGTAGCTACAATAGGCGTTTATACTATAATCCATAAAATAGCCTTATCAAAGAATCAGATTTAAAAATCTGTGTGGCGTGTGTTGGCTTCAAGACCGTACCACTTCAAAAGGCTAATACATACTGCTCCCCACTACAACTTTGCACAGCTGGGACACATAAACCTTGTTTTAGTTTTCTTTGAGCACAGTTGCGTGTTTTTTTAATATAAATACACATTTACACAAGTCCAAGTTATAAATATTTTTTCCCAACAGAAAAGCAGTGCAATATGCCATTTGGAATCAGTTTAATGAGCGATAATATAATTTCTACTTAAACTCGGCGCCACCAGCTCTGCACCATTTGCATACAGAAATTAACGAAGATATTTAATTTATTTCTCTCGTCTCTTTGATTTCCTTATTTGGTTTGTGAAAGTGCACGAGTCTTACTGATGACAAGCAAATTTTGGCCTAGTCATTTGGCAAGTTTGGCAACTAATCACAGGCTGTCACCTCTGCATGGTTCGAGTCCCACAAGTGCCAATGCTAAGAACCTGTCCCAATATGACCCTGGCTGTTGAACGGGACGTAAAACCCCAACTTTGTCTTTGTGTAAAGTTGACTATTGTGCAATGATACATGCACCAGGCAGTAGGCTGGGCTTCATTATGCAAACTAGAGTCACAATCTACAAACTAATACCCTGGTGTACTTTTATAACTGGACCGTTGTACCCCAGTCCACTTGCAGTCTTGGTACGATGTCTTTGCAACAATTTGGTTGGATTTGCATATGGATAGGACACTTTTGAGATATCACAGAATGTGATTTACTTTCGGGACTAATTGTTTACAACTTTCAACAAGTTCATATGAGCTGTAGTACAATACACACACTGGAGGTGTGAGAGGTAGGATGGCTTTATGGGGATATACAGGATGGCTCCCTTTTAATGTGTCCTACAATCAAAATGGCTCCCTTTTAATGTGTCCTAGGAATCAAAATACATTATTTATTTATTTGGGGTTTCAAATCACTTTCAACACTGTACAGGTCATATCATGATAGGTAGGTTTGTCGGCAGAGGAAACCAGTACATACAGTTGGTCAAGGTTATGTACTGTAAGCTACTAACCATCGCTAAGCAACTACAACTTTCCCACAATAAAATCAGTGCCACTGTGATCCCCCCGTCAAATACATTAAGACATGACCAACAGGACAGGTGTGACTTAGGTATAATCAAATCTGCTATCGCCTAGTGAGTGTTTCTAGCCAGATTTTTTTTACTTTATGAGAATGATAGATAGTTTTCTGTCATCCCACAGCCATAACTTCTAGACTTAAGAAAGAAAGTTCAATACAAACATGTACTCTATGAAAGCAGAGTCTATACTATTTATACACTTTAGAAGACATGTTATAGATACACCTTAGATAAGCTTATGCCTGGGTCCCATATCCCTCATTGAAGCCAGTGAATATTAGGTAAACATTCTATTGGCTCGCCCTGGTCGTTTGCCTTGTTTTAGAATTGAGTACATGACCAATAAGGTCATTCAGTGTTACTTCTGCTCAGCATTATTAACCTCTGACAAGGATGTATATGTAATTGGCGGGGTTTTTATCTGAAAATAACCTGTTGCAGGATTCTTATTTAATTTTTTGAAAATATTGATAATGGTAAAAACAACGGGAAAATTTCACGAAAACTTGAGACTTTTGTCTGAAAGTATTGGAACATTTTTTTTGAGCCCATGAGCTCAGTTTTATGGATTTTATAAAATAAGGTCTCCGTCTCAACTTTGGATGAGTCTCTGGCTTAACTGCTGAGACTGGTAGGTAATGACTTCAGTTTTGTTAACCTTGGCTCAAATATGGCTGCCACAATTTATTCCCCACTTGATAATTTGAAATGGCTGAAAATAATTTACAAGTATATAAAACAACCTCCCAAAGTAGTATTTGGGCGTCTTTACATATTTTCAAGGTGTCCCATTACAAAATAGAACTTGACCAGAGATAATATGTGTCATACAAGGGCCACATATGTCATCAGTAGAATAGAATATTTTGACCACAAAAAGTGTAACATGACACACACAAAAACACTCTGGTTATTTGATAAACTTTGTCTTAATTTTTGTGAAATCCATTTGAGACAAAGACTTAACTAAGTCAAAACGCTCAGATTTGAGCCAGTGGCTAAACCTGAGATTAGGAAATGCTGGAGACCTTTCATGCAATCTGCTTCAGATAATTAAAATTTGGTGATATCATTATCTCGACACAAGAGTTTTGTAATAGATTTTTTATCATTGCAGAGGCACTGAACCTTGGGGGTGGTCTGCTCTCTTCAAGTGATTTTCTGTTTGCTTTTTTTATGATATATTGTGTTGACATTATGTTGCAAACTTCAACCGAGAACCTCTCATTGTGTTTGAATAACACCGAGGAGTGTATAAGAGAAAAGTTTCTTTGTGGGATACTTGTATTCACCATAATGAATTATTATGTTATTTAAACCTTACTTATCCAAACTTCAATTGGAAGCCTCCATTTTAGCTAGACATTAAACAAAGTATCTGATCAAAAAGTCCTTTGTTGCGTGCCTGTATTCGCTGTTATGGCTTTGGTTGATGTTTTAGTATCTTTTCTTTTGTAGGATCTATAATTGCATGTTTGTGAAAGGATTGGGAACAGTACTCGTAAATGTCTTTCGTGTTCCATAAAATTTGTTCAGTGTTTTAGTTAGAACAAGACACATTTTTCAGAAAAAAAACTTACTTCACAAAACAGTCTATATAAATTCTTTGCATGAAAATCTTTTGGAGTGTCTTATGACAATTGATTGCAATTTTCTGTAAATGGGCCAAATTATATAACATTAATACCTGTCCATATAATCTGTTCTCAAGGTCATCTTAAATTGTCTGAAATAATAACAACATCAAAAGTTATGGTGACCTTAAATTCACTACTTATGTTTTATGTATTACATGTTGCTAAGGCCACCTTAAGTTGATGTTAGGTTTGAAGTATAAATATCCAATGGTGATTTTAAAACTCTCTATACTTAGGTGAGCATTGTTACACATGTATGTTTATGCATTAATCACAAAGGACTGTAAATAGTCCTAATTATAGTGTCTGTAATGATAATAATAGTAATGACTGCATATATGAATGAAGTATATCCTCAACTGAAATGTGTGGTACTTTCCTAAGGTAGGGGTAGGGGCAGGTATATGCTAATATAAGTTATTTTTATGATTCTTAGCAAAATATAGTCAGATCATTAGGTCTTTTCCATTGTACAACTTCTCTGTTCGCTTTGCGCAAACTGCTTGGTTTGTCAGTTATCATACCTTTTTCAACACAATCAGTTAAAGGTGTATATTCATATTTTAACAGTGCCCCAACATTACTTTCAATGGATTGACAACTGTATACAATACCCATTTAAGTAAACAGTTTTTAAAAACCTCTAAAAATATAAAAAATGAGAAATTTTATTTCAATTCTTCTCAATATTTGCGCCGAAAAAATGTAGACAGCCTCCAGTGTGTTGCCCCTTTCTTGTCAAAACAACACACAAGTAGGAATTACTTCCTTTTGATTGACAGGTTTAGTTCACTGATAAGCTTTGGATGTCCTCACCTTTTCTGGTAACATGTTTTATATAAAATTGGGAGGTCACAGAGTTCCTGTGATGCGAGGACAGTTGAACAACAAAAACAAATGCATGGGTGGTCTTATTTAGTAAAAAATCTTTATTTTAATATATTGTAAGTATTGGGGAAGATATAATATTGTGAACATGTTTGTGTTCTGAGTGAGCTTTAACGTTTGACGTAACATTCTGAATATACACCTTTAAACATCTCCCCACCAACTTTGAAATCAGCTAGATCCAATGAAATCTCACAAAAGTTAAAGGACGATATAACTAGAAAGTGGTTGCCAAAGCTGGTCTACATGAGCATTCACTGAAATGATGTAAACTACATTACAAAGAAACTCTGATCTACATCCTGGCTATCTTCTGTGAGGCTTACCTTCCACACTGTTTCCGAAATGAAGTCATTCTTATATATTCATGTGATTTTGTACAGTCATCTTTTCACCACTTCTCTGGCTAAAAAACAGAACAGTTATTGTGCAATTCCTGTTATCGTGCACCAGTCTAATCTTTGTCTTTCATAAGTCATTGAACCATTTTTGACACAATTAAAGAAGCTTAATTATTTATCAAACTGTGAACCCAAGAAGTGATAAAATCAATACTGCTGCCTTGGCTAGTAGGAATTTCCGTTATACCTCACCTGGTACAGTGTGGGCCTAATGAGTGAGGGGTTGTGGGTTCAAGTCCCCTGGGGCAGTATTCACTAACATTCCTAGTCTTAGTCCTATATTAAACACAATTATCAATCATCAATTTCTAACAATACTCTAAATCAATTAGTATATTGATTCTACATGAAGATTTAAGAGCTAAAATTGTGCCTACTGTAATAGAAATAAAATCCGGCATATGATTAAAATGATAAACTACTAAAGTTAGGACTAAGACTAAGATAAGAATGTTGGTGAGTACCACCCCTGGAGACCTAGTCTTGTGACATTTGGAGAACAATGTGGGGCTGGCTAGTGTGGTTGGATTAGCCACACAGTTGAAAGCCAGTGGTGCTGGTTAATGTGAAAAAGTAGGAACCCTGGGACAGCTTTTATGTGTGGAAGTTTAATTAAAACTAAACTAGTTTATTAACTACACGTGGTCATACCCTGGCAGAGTTCCAGAACATCAATGACACTTTCACAGCGTGCTATATATCTGTGATGCCGGTCTATTCTACACAAAGCACCTGCATAACAATCAAATCACCTTCACAAACAGCTACACACAATCAAACCCAATCACTGTGCACACATCTTTCCTGATGGCCAACATTTTACAGAATAAACAAAATGTCCGTTTTTCCCACTCTTTCTGTTAGCTAGCCCAAAATATTTTACGGCTGTTTATTTTATAGCCATTTATTTAAAACGAAGACCAATCTCGTGGCAACAAAACAAGTTTTTTACAAATTTTGTTTGAACAAATCTGGTACAAACATGTATCTAATTACAACTGATCGTAATAAAGTTGTTCACAAAGGATTAATGATATTTTAAATTAATTCAGACATTAGTATACCTACTGTTAAACATTTCAAAAGTAATTTGGATGTATTTTGTTTACCTTTAACCTCAATAACATATCCAGTACTTTTAACAAAGTGCTGATGTTAATAGTTCAAGCAATAGGATTCTTATCACTTTAAGCAATAGGACTGTTGCAATTTAACATTACATCAGATATAATGCTCAGTGTTCATGAAAATATAAAAACAAACATTACTTTTTCTGTTTCTTTTTTTAAAGTTCCTGAAGTATATTTATCAGTTTTTTTTGTCATGTGTGAGAGTACTGTGACTACCTGAATCATTTGATCTTACCTGTTCCGGAAATAAAATCCTAAGCATATATGGAATCCTGTATGCTATATTTAGGTTTCAATCACAAAACTAACCCACAATGCCACTGAGACCTCCACTTTCCTCTAAATATATCCAATGACAGTACTTGCTCACTAGTTTTAATATGCAATAAAATATTAGAATCAGTGAATATTCCATATTTGCAATTGTCTCAGAGCAACACAGCAAAGTCTTTTGACAGTAAATGGTAATATTGTCGCATAGACGACAAGAAACAGTATTGATTACCATAAACAAGCACTTAATGAAATGTGACACTGTATAACGTGAAATTTTCACTAGACACTAATTTTAGCCATATTGGCTGATGAGCTTGGATACTGAACAATAATTCCTAGAGAAACTGTAAACCTATATTCATATCTTAAGTAGAAACTAACCATTAATGAAAATTAATTCTTGTCGATTCAAAATGAGTTATTGGTGAAATGTGCATCTAGCTAAAATCTCTACTTTACATAATTTCTTTGGCATCACTCTTTATGCATTTCAAAATCATTGCATTGCAATGGTTTTATGCATGTTTGTTAGACACTACCTATTGCCCACTCAAGGCCACAAATAGGGAAATATCTACTGGGAAATCAGGGGGCATTCCGTTAATTTGTATTCCCATTTATCAAACGGAAAACAAATAACGGAAAACAACCGTTTTCCTTTTTGTGTTTTGCAAATATTGAAAAGGAAATAGGAAATGACAGGTGTTTCTTTTTATTGATCTTCATGGTAACCTTCAGGAAATCAGTTTTCTGTGTTTTCCAGTTATTGAATGAGGGGACCTACCGTTAATTTACTTTCCTATTACCTATATTCTTTTTTTTTCTAGAGGAGTATGGTCTACCTAATCAACACATATCACTTCATTAGTTAAAAGTTGGGAAAATGCCATTTACTGTTTTTTCTAGCCTTACTTCTATAACCAAAACATACAGATTTCTTATATTTAATGTAGCAATTGATAAATTAAAAACAGTTGGGATAAATAATGGGGTGGGGGGACCAACTATTAATTTAATTATCAGAATATCTGTCCACATATAGTTTAAAGGAAAACACTCATTTACAGTGTTTCAGACTTTCCAGAAGAACAAGTAAATGTTGCTTCATTTATTTCCACGTGCAAGCCTAATACTTAAAGAAAGCTAGGTAACAGAAATTAGAATCACTTCCTTTTTCCTTCTACCCATTACCTATTTGTATGTGTGTGTATGTGCCTTTGTTCCTGTGTGTAGTGGTATGTGGGGGGGGGGGGGGGGTGTCTTTGTAAAAATTGGCACTTGTAAAGGCACTTCAAAGGCCTGTGATGTCACACATGTTAGTGATGTCACAATACAGGATTGATACTGTGGTTTGAGGTGTATAATTTTTTTATGGTCAAAATAATAAGTAATAAAAAATTGTTTTATAAGTGCAGTTCAGAATTAGTAGATTAATATGCAAAAGCTCAGGTGAAAATTTGTTTTCTGGTGACCTTAAACTCCTAACAATAACTCTATTATATCAGCTTTAGATTTCTATTTAAAGGTCAATAAGAAAAAAATACTACATAGATTTCAGTTATAAATGGAAAATAGGTGATACTTCAAGCTTGGGAACTACATACTGTAAGGTTGTCTTAAATTCTGAAAAATGGCTATTGCTATAATGACTTTAAATAGAAGTGACTTGGTGGAATCATTCTTGATACCTATCAAAGTTTGGACTCAATGTAAGGTCAAAGGTCAAATCAATGGCAGAATTGTGGCTGATTCAAATATTTTTGAAATGAACACAAGGTATTCTATCTCATCGGCAAAGTGAATATTGATATGCTTTGTGCTCCCTCCAAAAGTCCAACTCATATGAAGTACTATTCCATGTTTTCAACTTAAGGTTTCCACATAAAGAAGTATTTTATGGGAGAACTTAAATTAAAACTCCAGTTGCTTTCATTTCCAAACCCCAAGTCATATTGAAGTCCAAACTAGTATAGAAATGAAATGCAATTGAAATCAGGGGTAAAATAGTTGCAACTTAGAGTCTATTAATGATGGAGATTAAGTGCTATAGAAGTCCATGTTAGTTGAGTTTTGTGAGATTAGATCCCAAATATAATTGGGTAGGTACTATCATGGCCTGACCTGAAATGAATATTTCCGTAACATAATCAAGTTGAACACAAATACCACAGCTAAATCTCTGTGTATACTATGTATAAGGCCCCTTACATTGTGACATCATCAACATGTGTGACATCATAGGCCTTTGAACTTTTTATTAATTCTCACAAACAGGTGGTTGGAGCTCCCCTCCGGCTCCACCTCAAAAAAAAAAAAAAAAAAAAAAAAGGCACAAAATAACCAAATGGGAAACAGGTAATGGGAAGTTGGGATGCGACTCATTGTCAGAGATGGATCAATAATAAGTAACACTCTCCTCTACCTATTACCTATTTTCAATTTAGAAGTTGCAAAAGCGTAACATGAAGTAACCTTATCATTCTATTTTATTTTCACGTTATTTAGTGGGGAGTATAATTAACAGTTGGTCCCCTCAGTAAAGTTCAACTGTTAATTATATTATCAGCTACTGCTTGTCTGTTTTTCTATGCATAGCAGTAAAATAGATAATAAGTATGTTTCACATTTTTGGAAAAGAAAGTAATATATGAAGATGCCTGTTCACCCTTTTTTCTAAAAGTAAGACAGATTGTGAATTAGGAAAACAGTGCTTTTCCAGAAAAAATATAATATATGTAATAAGAAAGTAAATTAACGGTAGGTCCCCTCATTTTCAAGTTTGTTTGCAATAGAAATGCAAATTTAAAGGTCAAATAAAAGTCAGGATTTGAAACACAAATGCCTATTTCTTTTTGACGCTTTGTGGTACATTCTAGTACTTTATACTTTCACACAGTGCAGAAGCAGAAGGTCAGTTTTGTTTCAACCACAGATGTATTGATTGTGATGTCACATAGCTTGATTGGACAATACAGATGGGTTCAAGACAAATAATTCCAAAAACTGTGTGATTGATTCAATTAATATTTGTTAAGTTGGTATTAGCAAGGACATCAGTTTATGGCCACCTTAAATTCTTACTAACTTTTTAATGACTTTAAGTGTCCCATTTACACAACCATTATATGAACTTTACTTTATTGGTTTATTTCATGGTCAGTATTTTCATGAAACCTTGGGAGGTGACATGTGATAAGGAGATCTATAATTCACAGTCATAAATTAAGTATAGTTACTTTAAGATTAACAATTCAAAGGCTGAGATAGATGGTACATAGACTCTAAGGGGACACTTAGTATAAGTAACAATGGATTGATAATAGTGAATTAAAGGTTGGTAAATATTTCATCAGCTTATGTTTTGCATGTAACTCACATTTATTTGACATTAAATATTTCAAAGGACAAATTGTTTAGCTGCTTCTTTACAAATGCTAGCTTGTGGATTCTGATCAATAGCCACTATCAAGGGCTATTTATTTGAATACTTAGGTTTTATTAGGAAACTGTGGAAACTAATAGGGTTGTTCCACTGGAGCTGACCCGACTACTGACTCTAGAACTCTATGGCCAGTTGCAAAAGTCAGGGGTTGAGGACAAAAATCTATTAAAAAAGGGCGGGAAAAATCTCGGTCAGTTTCACCACCCTGACAGGACATGAAACATCCAGGATTATCTGGTTCTATTTATATAGAGGATATTTTGTACAGGACCAGTCTGGAAACTACCAGGACAAGCCCTAAACCCACAACAGACAAGCTGTAGCAGGTGCCAACAAGCCGTACTGACAAACAGACAGGACAGGAAAAACATACAGAATCACCACGACCAGTCTTGCGGTCGGCATTGCCTTTAGAATTTTTGATGAATTTCTGGGAAAACAGAGGATCAAGTGTCAACCAATAAACAAATCTGAAACTAGGTCAATACTGAATATTTGGATCCCATTACATGACCAGAATGTCCAAATTTACCTTTGTATTATTTTAATTATAGTTTTCATGTTTTTGCTGTAATATTTTATAAGAAATAAATCAATGTATGTCTGCTTCAAATTATGACCAAAAGGCTACTTAAAATAGCAAAACATTCTCATTGAAAATGAAACAAACTGTGTAAACAAGCACAGGGAGAGGTGCTTCTGACAATATCTCACATGACAATGAAAACCCTCTTGATTGTTGCTGTCTTTTATACTCCAATTTCAAGCTTCTGGGATTTACCCTATTCTTATGAAGGCAATAAACATGCTGTGGTTCTGGTCATGTGATGGAATCCTAATATTCAGCCCAACCTAGTTTCAGATTTGTTGATTGGTCAGCCCTTGATCCTCTTTTTGCCCAGAAATTTCCCTGTTGAAATAGGCTGAGAATTTGATTATTATGTGACCAAAAGAAACACTCTTTCATGTTTATTAATTACCTACAGCATATATGTGACGCCTTTACTATCTGTTAACTTCAGAGTTATGAACATTTGCACTGTACTTTGTCATTCATAACAGAATTATTTGTCATATATTTACCTCACATCATGCTGGAAGTGGGGTCAAAATGAGCAGTACTAAGTTGCAAAAGACAAGCTCGCTTCATGATAGGACAAGCCTGGAAGTGATAAGGACAAGACTGGAAGTGATACAGACAAGCCTGGAAGTGATAAGACAAGACAGGAAGTGACTAGGACGAGTCGGTTACCAGGCGGGTGGAGCCATGTTTTTGAAAAAGAGTCGGGGAAGGTCGGTAAAATATCAAACATAATTGAAATTTAGATGACACTCTATGTATAGCCGGGAAACCCTAAATGATCCTAACTGACACTATGAACAATGTAAACCAAGCCAAGAGTGATCCTGAAAAAAACGAGGCAGGTAAAACCCAGATATTTTTTGCACTGGACAGTGATCTAAATCACTCTCAAAATTCAATGGGATCTTAGTTGGACCGAGATCCATCTTCTGACTTTTTTTCAGGAATATTCGAACAGTGGTATAATCCTGCTTACAAACAGAGAACCAGACAGACAAACGGATATAAAAAAGAATACCTCCTTGTTGGAAGCAATAAATGCTACTTTGGTCAGTATTTTGGTTTTAACTACAAAACTCTATAACTATGAAGAGTTTTGAATAGAAATTATACAACCATTAGACTATACCTTGTGAGACAGCCTGTTCAGGATTTTATAGGTCAGACTCACAGCAGCATTACAAGGTTAAAGGTGAAATAAAGGTCAGGATTAAAACAGAGAAGGTCCATTTCCTTTTAACTCTCTGTGGTACATTCATACTGTCACACAGTCCAGAAGGCGAAAGGTCATGTTCTAGACAACAACAGATTCAATTTATATATTGTTAATATATACTCTACTTGAGAATAACTTTTATAGAAACACTGCTTCAGTGATTTCATTCATAGTATGTGTATGTAACATTGGGAGGTGACCTTATTATTAGTAGTTCTAATTGTTTTATATTAACTTTTAAGATTTTCAGTTCAAAGGCTATTTGGGACACCTAGTTCAAGGTTACACATAAACTAACAATAAATCCATTGCAGTGACTTTAAGGTTGAAGTGACATTAAGTGATTTTAAGTAAATATGACACCAACTTATGTTTAGCATACAGCTCATATCTATTTGAAATAGTGTTCTCAATATACTAGTTTTACTGGGACCCGGTGGGTAGTGATTTTAATGGGTGGGTACCCAGGTACTCTCACCAATGGGCAAAAATAGGGGATGCTATAAAAGTCTTGACATTTACAAATAAAAAACTCTCACAAATCATACGATCCAACCATTTGCTTTATTTATTATATCCCATCTTTTTATTTAAAGAATGACACAGTAACCCTGTGTATAAGATAACAAGAGTAACACTGTGTTTTTTCTTAATCCATCAATGCATTCAAAAGACTAGAATGTGGAAGAAATATTAAATAAAAAAGACTTCTGTACATTCACAACACGGTTGTTTATGCAGGACCCCTTTGAAAAATCGTTATTTTATCAAAATATATATGGAATTCTCAATTTACAGAATTCTGTATAATGGCTATATTATTGGATACACACAAATTTTTTAACCCTACATTGTACAAATCTTGACCAATATGTAAAATAAAAAACCGCAAAACTATATATCTATTGCGAATCTTGACCTTCCTGACCTTTGCCCTTTCCTTGTGTTGCTTCATTCCATGGTGTCTCATGGATTCCTGCCACTTATCCCGGGGGCAGGGAGTTCTCCTCACGGATCGATATAGTAGGTTGTTTTATTTGGCTTCAGGCAGGACCAGGCTGATCCCGGAACCCTGTTTATGAGATTGACACATTTAAAGAAGCAACTGAATAGTAAGTGTTTGACACGTTTGTTGGAGGCACAGATCCTTTCACTGATGTGCACAAGATCAAGCAAGGAGCCAGAATCTCTTGTATGTTGTAAAGTGAGGAGTGACGTGAGTGTAAGTGACGCGGCTTCTAGTTACAGCCACAGGGAGTCCCAAGACAAGAAATAACACGCCAATTGTGGTTTAATGAGTATATTTCTACTTTTTTGGCATATGCACAATTTTATTTACAAAAATTCTTTATTTCTGATCATAACTAAATCTGGTATTGAGAAGAACTTCATTTATCATGAACCAAGGTGACATCCACCCTAAAGGTCACGACCTAATAATGACCTTGAAGAGTAACACACTTGGCATGAACTAGACCCTACCTGTACATGGTACCCTACCATGCATTATATATTGCATATATCCTAATGTAACTATATTTTTATATTGCATATATCCTAATGTAACTATATTTTATCTTATCTTTTTATAAATAGTAATGTATATATATTTTTCTCCTTTAAACATTGAAAACCAGTGACTTTTAATGAGTACATTATGAGTCTGTGTACGTTGTAATGTAATATATTTCTAAAAATAGTTACTAGACTAATGTAAATAAAATATTAATCCCATATGTTTTTTCATGGGGACAGAAAAATGTGATTCTTAGAATTATTCTAAAAATCTATGTGAATACTTGACCAGAACATGAAAAAGCCATTCTAGACGTCCATGGGAAATGTGTGTGCTTTCTTTCTATTCCTTCTAGATTTAAAATGAGGCCTTTGCACTTAGGGACCTTAATCAATTATAAAGTGGAATATCATGAACTAAACATAGATTTTATATACAGTCTTAATACTTTTCTTCCTCAATAATGTATACTGCTTTTTGGCATGATGTACTTGTATCTTATCAGAGTGCAAATGTACACGGATAATTGCAGTACATATACAAAAGATCAGATTTAAATGTTTTGATGTCTGTCAGATTTAATGATTCTTTGCACTTCTCATGGGAGGGAAAAACCTGAGTGCAACTACATAGTTACACATTCACAAACCAAATCTATTGATCATGAATTGAGTGTTATTTTCTTTCTTGTAAGCGGTTTTCATGAACTTTTAAATACAATAATTCCAGGAAACACATTGATTTGGTTAAAATATGAAAATGAGAGAAATATTTTTGACTAAATGCTATTAAATGTTTGCTATGAAAGTTTTACAAACCTTTAATAGCAACTGGTTTTCATATCTATAATAGGGGCCACGGTGGCAGAGTGGTAACACTCTCGCCTTCCACCTCTGAGCCCGGGGTTCGATTCCCGGCACACCCTCAAGTGGGAAAACTGGTAGTTGCTTGCCGTTGGTCTACAGTTTACAGTACAGAACCCTAATGAACTGTATGTACTGGTTTCCTCTGCCCTTCCAACTACCCGTCGTGATATGACCTGTACAGTGTTGAAAGCGACGTAAAATCCCAAATAAATAAATAAATCATATACATAATTTTGAAACTTTTTAGAAATGTTTTGAAAACCCATATTTTCAAATACTTTTTATACTTTTACCTTCACGTGAGAAATAACAGGATTTTGGAGGTCTGTAGAGGTAAAAAATTCCCCCACATGAAATGCCTAAAAGTTACAATTGAATACGGGCACAATTTTTAAACCACTGTCTTACGATTTTAAAGATAAAATAGTATTTTCTTTGGTGAGCAACATAAAAACATATTGAATTTGACCTGTGACCACAATTAAGGTTAATATTACAAAACAATGCCAAAGTACTATTTCTGAGACATTATTATGCTCATTTGTAACGTTTTTTTCTAATATTTGCAATTAAATGTTTCATAAATAGTATACATAAAACATTTTGAAAACCTTTTATTATAAATGTTTTTTTGTGCCTATCATTTTAAAACTTTGCCAAACCTTTGTTTTCAAAACTAAAAAGAATGTTTACTGGGCTGGTTGAGGACCATATCCTTATGGCTCTATAAAAGACCCTGATAAGGACCACATCCTTATGGCTCTATAAAAGTCCCTGATACACATTCAAGAATGAGTCACCCTGAGTAGACCTCCTTCACCCTTGTAGCATGTATATTTTTGTGCAGTACATGGAAGCTCTAGTTTCGGAGTTGTGTCGAGTGTCAAAAAGGGTGCCATACACAAATGTAAATTCCAACAAAGGTATCCTACCAAACTACAAAGAAAAGCACAAAAAGCAAAAGCTATAAAAGTAAAGTAACGGTCACTGACAAACTAGTCGTACTTCCCGGTTAAAATTGAATGAAAATTCCAGTACATTGGCCCATTGTACTTTCAATAGCATGCTATTCTTACTAGTTCTAGACCAAATTGCTCACAATTCTTAGGGACTCAAGATTTACCACAAGATAGCATCATAAGGTAGGGTTTGATGATTGAGGTACAAGTTTAAAACGTCTCAAAGATCTAGCAGACGCAGACAAAACAGGTATTAAGTAGTAATCTTTAAGAGAGCGCCAAGTTGAAGACCTAGTAGCTAATAGGGTAATGTGACCTCATGAATATGTCCTATCTGGGTCCTACAAAGATAAACAAAAATGCATCACATACGGTCAGATAACTTGTTCTCTCTGTCAGATGTTGCGAATGATTTTAGATGGGATTGGGTGAAAGCCAATTATGCCATCCTTATGTACCGTATGGAAAAAGAGGAATTAAAAAATGATACCCATATCAGAAGGACACTCAAAGACATGCCCCTCCCCACTAGCTCTTTTAACAGTCCAAATTATTTGCCTTAAAAGATACAAAAACAATGCCATTTCAATAGTTTAACCAAGGATCCTGCATACATTAAAAATCGCATGAGAAAAGTGGTCCACTACATATTTCTGCCCCATGTTTTGCAACTTGTGGAAAAACCTACAACAGCAAGCTAACTGATACACACTCATTTAGAATTGTAATAGTAAAACAATATAATATTTCTATAATATAAATTAGTTGTACTAGTACAGCATAACATCTGATGTTAACTGAGGTTACAACTGAAACTTGACTGCCTCTTCTGCACAAACTGAAATAGAATGTAATTTTTTTTACATCAAATGGAATTTCCTGTTGTTGTTATTATCATAATTTCCATGATAATATCTAATATAAAGATACTAAATGTATACATATAAACTTCCACGAAATGGCTCACCTCATAAAATAAGGTAGACGATAATAAGTCATAAATTGACTTTTAATTTACAAAATTGATTTATAGAAACAATTTATGGAGACCACCAAGAATACTACTGCTACTAAAATTTAATGATCAAATATCCTGATGATACCTAAATCAACCATGTCATGTGATAAGCAGTTGATGACCTTTCATCATTCCTCTTAACAGTAATGAGAGCAATTTAAAAAAAAGCTCTAACATGACTGTACTGATTTTGTGCTGGTATTTCATCATTTAGGATTAAGAGAATAACATGTAAACTACTTATTTATACCATTTTTTCAATCATCTATTTCAACAATCAGTACCCAATAGTCTTGCCTCTCCCAAGTCTTTTTATGTTCCATTTGAAAGCATGATCCCCCTGTAGTAAAGTAAACTAAAAATAGATCCTGTTTTACAGATGTTTCAGTCAAACTACAAGCCAGATATATCCGTCTTTGGATCATCATTATTTGAGGTTGAAGTAAATATTTTAACACTTCATACCCATCTTTATTCCCATCTCTATGTTCACCCTAGATGAAAACAAACTGGAACGAGAAAATGTTGCTATTTAAATAGCCTTTGTCATTCTGTTAAATTTGGGATATTATATATATTGCTTATGATAGGACAGTGTTGCTGATAGCTCGGTATCAATATCAATTTACTAAAATACTGCGAAGATAATTTAGAACAGCCCAAATTCTGATTCTCTTAACAAGGCACACTTTCATGGGAGGATAACGTCCAGTGGTCACTCAATAGGCTCTCTGCATGCCAGATTGCATTAGCTAATGCTCGTACCGTCAACCAACCGTCACTACAGAGAAAGGACAAGATTTGTAAGTTTTACAACCAAGGTTCCTGTTCTCATGAGTCAAGTCATGGTAACTTTAGGCACCACTGCTCATTCTGTGCAAGGTCGGGCAGAATCTTGACTCACCCAGAGGTGAAATGTAATACAAAACTCAAACAAGAAGGACAGACAAGTAAATAGGCCAAACAACTATCTGCACAGCAGCCAAATGACATTAATGACAGTAAATTTCATAGTAACTCTCATTGTGAAGATTTAGTTACCAGAGACAGAACTTGTAATGATGGACATTTGTTGCATAATTTGTTTCATACTTATTCCATGTTGTGCCAGAGTTCCTGTGAGGGGGGTGGGGATCCTTATGTCCCACTGACTATTGGGTACCCTAGGGATGATTTGTCCCACAATTCGGCTATAGGGGAACAGGCTCTTAGTCTTATACACAGGACCTCTGGCGTCGATGTTACATATTCTGACACTCAGTGTCAATGTCCATTGATTGTTAATAATCATTTAATTGATGAATCAATTAATTCTGCATTAAACCCGTATGCACAGAGTAATGTACAGAAGTCTCAGTGTGGGTTCAGTAATTATTCGTGGCAAGAATACAATGTGGGGTCATATTGTCATAATGGTAACTCGGTGCAGGAAGGTAACGTGTGTTTTGAAGCTACACTTGACAGTATTTGTGTATTTGACAGTAATAGTTTAAATGCTGGTACTGTGGTTCACCAAGTGGTGGATTTTGTTAACATATATAACGAATCTGATAACAGCTTACAACAGTTATTATATGTACATCCCACAGCAGGTAATGTATGTGTTGGTTTCTGTCACTTTCAGCGTGTTGACTTAACAGTTATACACATTGTCAAATGCTGTCAGGTCCCTAGTGGTCAGTTGAACGTTTTGGTGGGTCAGGATTAGTCCCTATCCACATGGTAGAGGTATACAAGGAAGTATCTGATTTATCATGCAACCCCAAAGTAACTCATGATAATTACTTGCAAGATTGCATTATCTTTGAGCGTCATGGTATACTTTATGACAAATATATATGTAATATGATTGACAAAATTAGTCATGTTGACCATACTGATAGAGCAAATGATTCTGTCAGCTTATTATTCCATGACGGCAATGCCAGTATCATGATAATTACTTGCAAGATTGCATTATCTTTGAGCGTCATGGTATACTTTATGACAAATATATATGTAATATGATTGACAAAATTAGTCATGTTGACCATACTGATAGAGCAAATGATTCTGTCAGCTTATTATTCCTGTCCCCAATGGTATTGGGGGTCATTTAATCAATAATGACCTTGATTCTGACCTCTCTGTCTCGCACGATTTTGACATTGCCGACAAAGTTCGAGGTTTTCTTAACCACAGTTCAGGAGAATTTTCATTTATTGGTCCTGACAGGGACACTGTTACCATTTCCACAGTTCCACAATGTTTTCAAATTGCAGAAGTCATTAGAGATACTGGACTTCCCAATTATAGGCAGGCCAGTATACCCATTAGGTCGGGGCTTAACCTACAGGCATGGGAATACAGATTAAGGGATTATCCGGACAAATTTTTGATTCAATACCTTAAGTTTGGCTTTCCCCTCTCTCTGACTGACCCCACTAGTCTTCACAATGTAGACATATCCAACCACCCCTCGGCCCTGGCTTACCCTGAGGCAGTTGAACAATATATATCCAAGGAAGTGGGACTTGGAGCCATGTTGGGCCCCTCTGACCACAAGAATGACCATTATCATTGCTCACCCATTCTTACTCGCCCAAAGGACACAGATAAGCGTCATGTCATATTAAATCTCTCCCACCCCTATGGGGCTTCAGTCAATGACTGTGTCAGTAAGTCACATTTTGACGGTAGGCGTTTTACATTAAAATTTCCCATGATTGATGACATAGTCCAGGATATACTCAATACTGATGACCCTGTCATATTCAAGGTTGACGTGGCTAGAGCATTTCGTAACTTGCGCGTTGACCCAGTTGACGCCGTCAAATTTGGTATATCATGGGAAAGCCGGTCATACGTCGATCTTAGCGTCGCGTTCGGCTGGACGCACGGCAGTGCGGCATTTCAGATGGCTTCTGACGCCATTGTCTCCATCATGAAGGGTATGGGATGTAAGGTTCACGCCTATATCGATGATTACGTCATTGTGGCCCAAAGGGGCCGGGCTTTTGAGCATTTCAACAATTTGGTTAATTTACTCCAAGAACTGGGCCTGCCCATGAATGAAGATAAGAAAACTCCCCCAACAGACATTCTTACTTGCTTGGGAATTCAGATTGATATACCCAATGTCACTGTTAGTATTGATCCTGACAAGTTACACAGCATCCATCTGGAGTGTATTAAAACCAGTTACAAAAAATTTCTCACAAAGAAAGGCTTGCAATCTCTCATTGGTAAGCTTATCTACATACACAAGTGTGTTTCTCCTGCCAGAGCTTTCATAAACCGTATGTAAGGCCTCCTTAGGAGTGCTAAGGATACCAGAAGGATCGCACTTACAACCGAATTTTTCTAAGATTTGGACTGGTTCCTAAGATTTCTCCCACATTTCAATGGCGTTACTATGTTCAAAAGATTAGCTGTACCCTCCCAGGAAACCATTCACCTAGATGCTTGTCTGTCAGGCATGGGGGGTATCTGGTCCAATAGGGTATATTCATGCCCAGCTCTGACAATCCCAGGCACCAAATTACACATAAACCACCTTGAGATGTTCAACATAGTCTTGGCACTAAGGCTTTGGGGAAAGTTTTGGGCAAATGCATCTGTATGCATCAGGTGCGACAACTTGGCTGTTGTGCAGGTAGTACAGAATTTGAGAACTAAAGATAACATCCTAGCAGCATGTGTGCGCAACATTTGGTTCATATGCGCTATGTGGAACACAGAGCTTAGAGTTAACCACATTAGGGGCACTCTGAATGTCAAAGCTGACCTTTTGTCAAGGTTATATTCCGGGAAACATATAGACCAAAATCTGCTTAATAATCTCAAGGCCAACTCTACATGGGAAAGAGTTCAAGCTAATCACTTAGAATTGGATCTTTCTATATAATTTCAGATGCTTCACAGTCATCCATTCACCTACTCACTGGGGCTTGGACGAGAATTGACCAGGCATTTAGACCTTCTACTGCTTCAGCTCACTCTACACATTTCAGGACATTCATAGCATTTTTACTGTTTCTTAATCTTCCTGTTGTCATTTCTACACATAATATCCTTGTTTTCCTGGAATATTTGGTGAAATCATCCATTTCACCTAAGGTGGTCAGGAACTACCTTTCTTCCATATCTTCCATGGCTGCCTTCTACAGAATTCCCCACCAGGCCATTCAAAGTGAGCCAGTAAAAAGATTTTTGAGAAGTATTTCAATTAATTCCTCTTTTTCACCCACTCATAGAGGAATCTTTAATATTCACACACTTTACCTCATTTCTATCACATGTGACTGCTTATCGGATCCACTACTATTCAGAGCAATTTTCCTTACATGCATTCTATGCATTCTTCCGAATGTCAAACATTGCCCCTCATAGCAAGAAAGCTTTTGACCCCACCATACATATACTTAGGCAAGACCTCATCTTTGCTCCCCCTGGTATTCACATCCTTGTGAAATGGACCAAGACACTCCAGGATCGCAAAGCACATCACATGGTCCAACTCCCTGCTATAAACAATATGTATCTTTGCCCAGTTAGGGCACTGAGGGCATTGATGGCTTCCAGACCCCTCCCACCCTCGGCCCCTCTTTTTGCTGTGGCCCACACCATCAAATCATTGACACCCACATCAGAGATGCCCTCAAGCAAATCTTAACCCACCTCTCCATCCCACTATCTGGGCATGGTTTCCATACGTTTAGAAGATCTGGAGCTACATTCTGCTTCAACAACAATGTCTCCCTCCAGAATATTATGGCCCACGGGCTATGGCGAAGCTCAGCTATTTGGACATATTTACAACACTCCACTCAGGCCGCCTCAACTGTTCCCTTGACCTTTACTTCCAAGATTCCTCCCACTTTTTAGTTTGGGTTTGGTGCGAAATATTTTTAAAAATTTCCATGTTAATGTAACCTTTTTAAAAATCTCTTCTTGTTGCTAACATGTAAATAAAATTCCTCAACCTTTATAACTTCATTTCACCTTCTGACCTTTGAATTTCACTCACCTCAGCATTGACCTTCAATGACCTTTAACCTCGCATTAGGACAACTGGTATGATCAAGGCATAAATTCTGACTTTGTTATAAATTTTATTATAATTTTTTACTTGTTCTTGTGCAGTTTCATCCTTAAAACTATTGGTGGACCTCTTTATAATTCTATGTTGTTATGATTGTCCGAAAGATTGCATTAGTTCTAACCTTCTACGGAATTCTTTGAAGTGGCCAATGTACTTTAATTTGCCAGACTTAGTTTCAGTTAAAATGTTCAAGGTTTGTTTTTTTTCTAAATCTCTGATCTCATGATTAGATAGTGTGTGTTTGGTAATGTTGACTAATGTCAAACATAGTAGCAATGTTCTGTTTAGTGTCAAGTGTCAAAAGCTAGTTAAACAGTTAAGTAGAAGATGACATATTTGTTGCTCTATCTTTATTGGGTTCTTGTGATTTACTTGGACCTATCAGCACTACTGAACAGCTGTGTTAGTTCTTTAATGAAAGTGACAACAATAAATGTAGTCTTGTTAAGTAGGCAATCTTTGATCTCCTTGATCTTTGTCTTTACTTAAGATCCCCGCAAGCTAGTATAGAAAAACTGGTGATTACTATATATCCCCTTTACATTGTGTTGCAACTTTGTTTCACTTATCCGTTGGTTGCTGCCTGTCCTTTGGTAGTTAAGTCTAATACAGTTGCATGAGGATGGTATCTAGTTTATTTTCTCCAGAATATTGTTGGATATTAGTGGATTTTGTTTTTGAAAAGTTTGACACTTGATGGGGGCGTTCCAATGGAGCCGACTGTCATCAACTCTAGGGTCATTTTAGTTTGTTTACTGTCTGTAAGGGTTTCAACTTCACTTTGAGGGTTGGTTAAACATTAAACATGTTTGATATTTTACTGAAAATCTGAATCCCTTCATCCCGACCCTGGCTCCACCCACAAAGTTTTGCAATGAAACCATTTTGGTTTTGTCACTTGGTGTCTTATGTTGCTCACTTTCAGTCCAGTCCTATTGGCATACTATCTTATCCTTAAACATGTCCTGTCCTTTTGAAGTACCCCGGCCTCAATCAAGGACATGCCACAAAACAATACTGACCTTACTTAAAAATAAACTGGCTTGTCTTCATTAAGCAAGACCAGACTTGATGGGTTCATGTCAATATGGGAACTCCCCAAGACTTTGTCCACAA
Source organism: Sabellastarte sp. h YS-2021 (assembly GCA_964017235.1). Lineage (NCBI taxonomy): Eukaryota > Metazoa > Annelida > Polychaeta > Sabellida > Sabellidae > Sabellastarte > Sabellastarte sp. h YS-2021. Next base: position 93,556,505 of record OZ024933.1, on the reverse strand, counting down.
AGTCTGTTTCATCTCAGCATGACAAGCCGCCAACACAGCAGGGTAAGATGTAAAAAGAAACTGACAAGGCGGTTACATCAAAAGATAAGCTGCGTAGTATATAGGACAGATCTGTTTCATGTCTTCCTCTCATGTCCTGTTATTTGTGGGGTCTGCACATATAAAACGGCTGAGGTGGTCCAAAGTAGGCATTATTTAAAACAGAAAACAAGTAACATTGAGATAGCCTTTTGTTTGCAAACACTCTTAGGATTTAGTGCCCAGGCATAAATTTCTCTGCTTAGTTGGCAGGTTTTGTTTTTTAAAGCACCACATTATATGATGACTCCAGATAAGCCCAGTAAGAATTGTAAGAAGATAAAAGTGCCCACATACACACCTCTAGAGTTTGAATTGGGGATACAGCTGCTGACATACAGAGGAGGGAGGGAGAACATCGCGAACAGAGAGAGGGATGTGAGGGAGAGGCTTCAAAGGGACGAGAGGGGGAACAGGCAAGGAAGAGACAGAGTTCAGACTGAAGTCACAGTGAGATGAAAGCTGATAGGGAAATGAGTCACAGAGCATCTGACTGTCAGTTTTAATGTCAATCCAGAAAAAAAGAAGGGCAAGATGACAAATATTTTTTCTCATGGATTCAGACGAGGAAGCAATGGTGGAATTTATCAAGGATCATGAAGAACTCTATAAGACACACAAACTATTCAAAAAGCCAGGAAGGATAGTCCGTTGGGCTCAGTGTAACAAGGACCCAATCCCACTGTAGGATCTGTGTATGACATGTTCAGAGGCTCCACAAACACAGCTAGCATGGATACCAGCCTTTGGTCTGAGAGGCACCAGCCATCCATTGCTAGCAGTGCTAGTACCAGTGTAAAGTCCCAGCCAGCATCAGTGGTGGATCAACAGATGTTTGATGGGTTCTGCCAGATGAAGACAATGTTGACCTCATCAAATGGTACAAGGGAGGAGAGCACCAGAACACCACCCTGTAATGACTTGGCCACAGAGGTGGATTATTAAGAGAGAAGAAACATTCAGACCTTCAGAAATGAGACTATAAAACTACTCAGTAGTATCCAGGAAAAGACTAAGGAGAGGCTGCAGTGCATACAGTGGCTGTGTGGCAGATGCTGGTCCTGTGGTCAAATATTCCTGATGTATCCTTCTGCAAATCAGAAACAAATGAAAATATTCCACACTAATCTTCTGTAGAAGGTGACTTTGATATTCAGTTAGTAACAGCAGAAAATTTGGGGTTTTATAGTGGCTCTTGGAACCGGATTAGCAATCCAGACTACAAAAATTAATCAGTCCAGTTGTGAGTCTGGACACTTATCAAGTTCAATCATGCTGTCACTATTGCTTATCATTACCAGCTACGACATGTCTGTATGCCTCTATGGTTTACAATAGCACTTTCATGTTGATCATGCTGAAAAACAGTCCAAACCCAAAACATGTCATGAGGTGGATCCAGATAAGCCGGGATGTACTACATCCTGTCATGAAGGTCCCATCGTCTCTTCATTTTCCCCAACTACAAATGCCCAGCCACATGTCCTACCCTCCCAACCCTAAAGTCAGTTAGGGTCAGTGATAGTCGGCTGCAATGGAACACCCCCTAAGATAAACTGGTTCACTGCTATGTAACTATCTCTGTTTGGTTCCACATTCACTACATGTTTTATACAGAAGCCTGACGTGGGTTCATAGCATAAGTCATAATTTATACATAGCATAATAATTATAACATAGTCGTAATTACAAGATAAGTCATAATTATTACATACACTATCTTGCAATCACAACCCAACCAATCATGATAGTTTAATAAAACTTATTATTCTTAAAATGCTAGAGTATTTTGTTTTCTAAGAAACAGTTTAAGAAAAAAAAGAAATTAATAACAATTACAATCAACAGTTACAGGTTAGGTGAAGGTGACTTTAGGGAATAACAATAGAGAGTGAACAATTGAGGTAGCTATTTGTCAAAGCCAGCTAGTTTTTCAATAGAATCCAATACAACAAAACAAAAAGTTCCTTACATCTGTCAAAAGCTAATTAGTTCATTCTGAAACAAATCACCCATCAACAAGGCATTTATTCATGTATTTCTGTATGAAAGAAAATACAAATGAAAACACCTTGACTTACGAAGGTGAAGAAATGAACACTGAAGATAGTTTAATGTACATCTTCTGCTGCTGGCAAACTCCTAAAATACTTTGGTAAAATATCTTACCAATATGTTTATGATACTGTTCATGTACTTGATAAACTGTGTGTACACAGTACAGGTTGACACCAGTGACGCTGTCCAAGCTGTGGTAGATACTATTAATATCAATGACAATAACAATGATATAAGTCTTGAAAACAATCTGGATACCAATGCAGGTAGAGCTTTGGTTCATTCTATTAGTGGCATTTTAAAACGCTATTTTTCATGTATCATTTCTGTCTTTAATTAGCTGTTGGATAATATTTTTTATTGTAAAATCTGTGTGAGATGCTTGTTACAATATATGGTTTGATTCATTTGGTTTCAATGTCACATTCAACAAGTTGTATTGGACATAGCACTGTGGGTTGTTTTAAGGGAAGAGGAAAACAGTACCAATTAGATGGTCAAGATACATCAGCACTGTAAACTGCTGGGCATTAGTAAGCATGTTACAATGTGTGAGACAGTGACAAACTGGTTGGAGAAAAAACAGCAATCTTTTAACAAAAAGATATATTAGTATGGGCCAGGTATTATAACATAATATTGACCACAATGTTTGGAACTGATTCAACGCCTGTGCCTAGTCAGAATGGTTATCCGTGCTGTTTAACACCAGCAAGATAGTGTTCACCTGGCATGGCTGATTCAACAACTAATTTCAGGTTATTAAACTAGTGTTATATAAAGGTGAAAATTCTTATTGCTAAGATTAATAATTCATTTATACTGTATATTTATTTTTTATAACACATGGTTTTTAAATGGTCCCTAAGACGTAATACCAGCACAGTTGCCCAAAGTTAAAGCTCCTTCAAGTTTCCTCTTTTGACTATAAATACAGACATTTATATAAGTCTTGCTACCATCATGCAGTGGAGGTCCTCTGGCAAGCATCCCTCAATTCATGTTTCCTCACCTAGTACCTTCCCCTTATTCATACCAATAAGTTTGGTTTACTGGCCTGGGGCCTGTAAATGCAAGCATTCATAAAATAGCAAACAAATAATACTAAATAACCATGCAATGACACTTTTACTAAAAAATTCGGAGTGAATACAGAAGCATTTGTTGAGTAGTCATTCCACTGTCACTGGTTGCTTTTATTCTGGAATATGTTATCATTGTGTGGAAAAAATGATTATCAACAATTGGGCCTCAACATGATTATATATTTGTAAACATCATGAGATGAGCTATTGTGTATTACTAATGGTATAAACTCTTTGTCTTATGACAATGAAAAGTCCACTGAAAAAGGAAATCAATGAGTAGTAACACATTAGTGTTGTAGCACTTGGGTTTGATTCCTGCCTTCCATCTGAAGTGTGAAAATTGGTAGTTGTCTGCCTATGTCAATGTATTTATAATAGTACAGCTTGAATTGTAGATACACCAGCATCTAGTATAACTCCTGTTCTTATAACTCCTGTTGCAGATACTTCCTGCTGAACATCATTCACTGTTTAAAACAGCCACACCTGTTTACGAGCTTCTTCACATTGGTCTTCCCAAGTATTTTATTCCATATCTTTCTTCCTATAATAGTTCTTACAATAACAGGCACAACCAGAGTGGAGGAAATATCCTTGTTGTTCCAAAGTTCTACCATTTTACTCATAAGTCTGTCAAACAATTTAGATACAGCTTTGCTTTTTAATTGTCCAATGTTTGGCATGCTCTTCCTGATGAGATTTGTGCATATCTGCTACTGTGGCCTAACAGGGTTCATTGGGTCCTATCCCCAGTGGCAGGTTAAAGCACCTCATGGACGTTGATAAATGGTCATCCTTGGGCCTCTACCTTCCAGTTAGGGGAAGAATGTCAGTTACTTGACATGTTTACTTGAGTTTGGGCAGTACCTGTGCAGTCGGATTGGTTAAATAGCGCTTTGAGTCCTGTAGTATATGGAGTATGGTAATCTTGAAACCATTTTTATAGTCAAATAATAGAAAATACATATTGTAGTCTGAATCTGGTTTTGAATCCCAAGGTTTGGAGGTGTTAATGTTTAGCATACTAGTGTAAGAATGACAAATTGTACCTTGGTTGTTAAAATAACTTTGTTGTGGTAATGGAGTATTTCCCTTAAAAACAATGAACCTTAAATCCGTATTAGATTTGACACACTGCAAACGATGCAATACAAACTGTAATGAAACAATATTATTTAAACTTTAATGTGAATATGAAAAAATTGTAAAAAATAGTTGGAAAAGGGTTGTGACATACACTTTTTCTTCACTCAGAGCTCTTTGAAATCTACAGATACTCTCATTGTATTTTATTGTATTTATAATCAGCGCAAAATCTCCATGTACTACAGGGCTCAAAATGCCATAAGACCCATCGGACTGCACAAGTACAACCCAACTCTCAAGTTACTGACATTCCCCTAACTGAAAGACAGAGGCTCAAGGATGACCATCTGTCCCATTATTAGGGTTAGCACACACAGGGTCTGTGATTTTTGGGAAATTTTCAGGCTGTGCCCAGTTTTGTGGAACAATATCTTAACAAGTATGTCTTACTTACAAAGAAAGGGAATGTTGTGGTCTGGCCGCCTGTCAGTTATTCCTGCAATTTGCATACGAATTTCCACTCAGCAGCCATGGTGTGTTCTCTGCATGCTTGAAAATAAAGAAGATATGCATTTCACTTGTGTATCACCCACAAGCTCACCCATTTTTTTCCTTTTAACCAGCATATAGGAACACATATAGTGGGATTTATGAGAGACTTTGTGAAATTGAGTCCTTTACATACCAAAATGCAATTAAAATTATGAGGTTAAACTCTTCTATGAGAGAGAACTTTAACTTTGATGAACCCTTTTTGCCTCGGGTAACTACTATTCCGAAATGATTTAGATTTTCAGCCTCGGTGCACTTTCGGAGAAGGATTTGTTCCTCTCACTGGGGATATCTTCTGTGGCAATCTACCTGATGCAGAGCTGTGTGGGGAAGGAAACATGTGTGTCACCAGATTACTGCTGCAGACAGGCTTGGAGACAGCGCTCTGTTGCTCTGTGGGCAATGGTACTTGTCACCAACAACAGCAAATTGTAAGTAGTAAGGTGAGAAGTCTCACCTTGTATTGTATTTTATAATCCACCACATGCCGTATTAGCCCTATACAGGAGGATATTCAGAGCAGCATTTATATATTTTGTGTACCTCGTTGCCTCCTTACCATGAATGATTAGTGTAATGTTACAGAGTTTTAGTGGTTTTTATTTAGTGATTTTTATTGCATAAAATCCATACTGAAACGGCAGAGACACCACATGTTAAAAAATCAAATTTTTATATTTACTTGTGCCACTAATAAAACACAGTCTTGTTTGCATTTTGGTTTACATATGGATGTATTTTACTCATAAATCATAGAAAATGGTGGATAATAAAAATAAAATATCCATCATTAGACATATACAGAAAGAATATATGACTCCTAAAGATTAAAAACACATTGCCTCAGGTCCAGTAGAATAATGCAAAACTCAGTTGGGGATAAATATTTTATTTTACAATTTAAAATTTTATATTTGATATATAAATACAAGCATCTACAATTATTTACATTTGTAATGATAACAACATTACAACATTACATTGTGACTACCTTAAGATTGAGGAGAAGTTAATAAGTAAGGGTGACCTTAACCTTAAGTTCTTACTTAAGGTCAGCTAAATTTAAAAACAAAAATGATGGTAAATTTAAGGGTGGCCTTACTTGGCTGAAAGTATGGTCACCTTAGAAGTAAGGTCACCTTAGAACACAATTTACTGTATAAATGAATTTAAACAAATGAAAGTAAATTTAAATGCTAGAGATGAATATTTTCTTACTATTAAAGCATTTTTAGAAGCAAACTATAGATCTGAGAGAAGTAGGGAGTTTTTTAATAGTTGAAGCCCCAAACCCCAACTGGGGGTAGTGCAAAGTAAGCGCTGAAAGCTGAGGGCCACTTGATCAGAGGTGTCATGATATAATGTATCTCCAAATGCATTCTGATGTCCACTTGCCAATGCTTTGTATGTCCTGTAATGTTACATTCAAATTAAAGGCAAAAGTGACACCTGAACGCCGGAAGGCGTGGAAGGTCAGAGATGAATGTTGAAGGTTAAGTCTCTCAAGGATAATTTTGAAATGAAGCCTAACTCTAGAATCTGTCATGGGAGCTCACCAGTACTACTTTTAAACTGTAAAAGAGGGGAGTTTCTACCACCGGAAAATATTTAATAGCTGTCACTGGGCAGATGAGACTATTGCCTAATGCTGGAATCTTTATTATCTTTATTTGATCTCTAGATTGCATAGTTTTTGACCACTTGATCAAAACTTGAATGCCAGGAGTAGCAAAGATTATATCTGGGCTGGCTAAATAATACATAGGAGAATAGGAGTGAACTGAATGTGATACTAAATTAGACAGCTGCAAAAAGGAAGAAAAATGCAAAGGTATCAATAGTTATGAAGACCTGGCCCATATATACATGGAGTCACAAAGTCTTACTATCATGCGAAGTGCTTCAGTGTCAATAATCTTTTTAAGGAGACCTTCAGTGATCTGTGTAACGTAACAGCCCTCTGAAAATACTTAATTCTAGGATTATCAAACATGGAAGTGGGTAACCCCAACAGGCCTAATTTGGCATACAATATAGCATACAGATGGTTAGCCGTCATACTGGAGGAAAGTTTGTTTGTATTCAAGAACTACAGACAAGCTATTGTGTGGAGAGGATAAAGTTGAGTGACTGTAATATTCATGAAAACTATGAAAGCAATGAATAATCTGCACATACAGTAGTATGAGTAGAGAGTCTGAAAGCCATTTTGGTTTTCTGAAGACCTTTGCTTATAAGGGCAGCCAGGGCTGGATGGGTACCTATAAAACATGAATATATACCACTAAATAGAGTAATCATAAGCATATGTTCTTTAGAAATGGGAACCCATTGGAAGTTGGGTACTTGTTCTCCGAGTTGTTGCATTGGATACTTAGTACTTGCCCATCTAGACAGTAATTCAGTAACTACATTTAACTTCCCTGGGACATGTCTTACTACCATATGTATGTTACTAGTGGATACTAGGAATTGGACATTACGTGCAATGACCGCTAGGGTCGGGTCCCTGTTCCTTTCTGAGTTTCAAACATGCACCACTGCCTCATTATCACAGGCAATTGAGAATTTTTGTTGGCCCTTTGGAGGTGCCACACTTTGAGAGCAGCTAAAATATTAAGCTTCTCTAAGTGAGCTATGTTAAAGTAACATATGCAATGCGTCAAAAGAGGCATCAATCTTACTACGTACCCAAGCATGTCATCTATGTAATTCACCAAGTCAAAGCCATGCTGACACATTATGTGACACACAGCATCGCTTAAGCATTGCAACAGGGCACTTCTGTGCCTGTACCCGAATGGCAGGCATATATTGACGTACCAGTCGATGTGACATAAGCCCAAGAGATCACATTCTCTTGTGTCCAACTTGACATGACAAAATGCCCTGCTTATGTCGACTTTGAAAGTTTACACCCTTTACCTAAGGCTCTAATATGATTAGTTATTGTATCAATAGATGGTAACTTTAAGATAAAAGGGGATCCTAAGTATGTGTCCTTGGCTATTCCTGCAGTAACTGATTGTTCATGTGAAAAGCTCAAATCAATTATTACCCTTCTGTGGGGGCATTAGGTTTCTCTCTTCACAAATGGAGACCTATGAAGGGAAGTAATTGGAGGGTTGCAAACAGTCCTAAGATAGCTTTATGGGTCCTTTCCTCTTGTCAGTATGCAGTAATATCACTAGGGCACATATTAGCAGATGTATGTTTATTGGTATGGCTAGTTAAGGGAAAACTTCTATCAAAGTCCAAGGGAAACCCAAACTTAACGAATAAAGGAAGTTGTTTATTGCAGTATGCCACCAATAATATATCCCAAGCCTCTGGGTTTAACTGTGAATGAACTGCGATTTGTAAAAATTATATTTTCCTGACCTTTTTATTATATTATGCATACTAAGGGGGTCTGCATTAATATTCACAGGTGTAGCAGAATCAGGCATAGTCTGATCACCTAAAGAATAAATCCGAATTTATTCCATAACATCCCACTTCCACAATGATGCACCGTAAGGTAACCTCTCTCTGTAATTAACAGCTTTGATATTTACTTGCAAGGGCCAGGCGTACTCATCCTCACCTTGTATAGTTGGTGTCGATGCCATTACTTCAGTAGTTGTTTTATTTCTACAAGAAACTTGACTCAGACCAGCAGGAAGTACCCCAAAAGTATTGTTTGCATTTTTTTTGTACTTTCCAGGTGGACTTGTTCTACCCCTCTCAACTTTTTGTTAGCCAACATTATTTATTTGTACATGATCTGTTGGTCATGATTTGTGAACCCTTTGGTTGAACTATAGTGTCCCTATCCATGTTTGGTGTTGCCATTTATTTGATAGCCATTTCTTTTTGTTTTAGTTGCTACCTAAATTTGAACGTCAGGAGTAGGAACAATGCAACACACTGAATCTATTGTGACATTCTGTGACAAACTTGGGTGCACTTACCTTGATCTTGATCTGATGGTGAGGAAAATGCTTCCTGAGGCAAGGCAATGGGTGCAGATATGCCTATATAATTGTCCACCTGAGTTATGGTCATTTTGATGAGTACATTTACCATTTTGAAAAATTTGCAAGGTACACTTTTACCATCATTTTGACCTTTTTTTGTTCTGGGAGGATGGAGGACCCGACACAATTTTCTGGGCATGAGCACTTCTTAATTAAAGGCCCATCCATATCCTGTGCATCATACATCAAATCGCTGATATAGTCCAGCATTATATTTTTTTATTTTGACGCTATTTTCTTCTTTAATAATGCTACAAAAACCAGAAATTAACTGAAAAATGGATAAGTTATCATACGACACTCTATTCTTGGAGGTACCTGCCAAAATATGTTTTTTGGGACAAGGAACTTGGTATTTTACTTGAGTCTGTTCATTTCCTCCTCTCTGAGCCTTAAACGTACCTTTTTCGTTTAAGGACATCAATTCCTTCAGCCTCTCATCTACTGGCTCCTGAATTTGTCTGGAATTTTTCAAGAAGTGCATACTGGGAATCAGATACTGGGGCATCAGCCTCAGCATCACTATCATTCTGTTGAGAAGCAGCAGCCCCAAGCTTTCCCCTGCCATTCCACCTATGTCCCTACGACAGGAGGACCTGTCATGTAGCTGTTCCTCCGCCATGTCAATTCTCTGCTCAATGGTGGATGACCTGGAACTCACAGTATTTAAGGCTGTCAAAATTTCCTGATTCAAACTATCTGAGTCATTTTGAGCATCAACTGTTTCAGTGGTCATATCAGCTACCTCAACATTATTTTTCAACTGGCTTTTTTTACTACCCACATGCTGGTTATGTTAGCTATATGCAGAACAAATAAACACTTTTGGTATTATAATACTAGGTACCTCAAGTTATAAACCACTGACCCTAATCAATACCAGTAGTTTTTTTAAACTAGAAAGAAGAAGTTGACGGGTTGATTAATACACTTTTAAAATGACTACTTTAAATAATACTTTAAATATTGCAACAAGAGGCATAAATGTAAGAATTTCTAAATTTCACACAACATTAACATTAATAATACTTTAAATATTGCAACAAGAGGCATAAATGTAAGAATTTCTAAAGTTCACACAACATTAACACACAACATTTAAACAGTACATCACAAATCACATACCTGCATAAATCTTGATCAACAGTATTACATAATGGAATCACAAATTACATATAAACTAAACGACTACATGTAAACTAAACTTAACTAAAATAATAAAAATAAACTTTCAAAGTTATGATGGCATCTGGTCAGCTTGACTTCCCTTTGTAGCGTGCTTGTGGTCAGGTTGGCCTTATACAAGTCAGGAAATTACTAATGAAAATGTGGGTTAACAAGTAAACAATATTTATTTACAAATATACAAGTTTTACCAACAAAGTTGGGGCTGAATTGGCACACTTAAAGTTGATAGGTTTACATGTTTAATAACAGTTTAATATTCATACTAAATAGGTACTTGATAAAACAGATAAAAACAATATCAGATAAAACAATAATAATCAAAACAGGAAAATCATATGTAGAAATATCAGTTATAGAAAAACCTACTGCATGTGTATCACCCTTAGCATCTAGAACCTATACAATGTATCTACCACATTAGTTCATCTATCGCTAAGCACAAGTTTAGTACCTCATGTAACTTCAACAGGTTTTACCCCATTGATTTCTCACATATCTGACACCTAGTGAGGAAGCCTCGTGTTACAAGTGGGAATTTTTTTTCAGAGGTCACCCAATGAAAAAAGGGCTATGTGACAAGAATTTTTTTAGTAAAAAGGTCATACCCCCACATAATATATACACTTGATAAAATTATCTTCATTCATGATACGTTTGTTTCTGTACATGCCATTCAGGAAGGGTTTCCTATTATATATTTATATTCATCGCAATACCTTTGTTTGTTTCAAAGGTAATAAATAACAACACAGTGTAGCTAAACAATTGGCAAAACCTACTTCTCTTCTGTCTCCATCAATACTGCTATAATATTTTCAGTATTCATATTTATTTCTCATTTGTTTTTTATAATCCTCTCAACATCTCATTTATCACAGGAAGCAAAGGGTTCTTTGACCCAACCTGACCACACTCATGAGCCACATAACTGTATATAAAAACACTAACTTTGTTTAATCCATTATAGCCAGATATTGTGATGCATCCCGATGAGTTTGTTCCAATCTGTGAAACAGATGGCACCTTTAAGCCTGTGCAATGTGGCTTAGGTGAGTGCAGCTGTGCCACTCCAGATGGAACATTGCTGGAACTCAGTTCTTTTCAAGACACTCACACACCGCAATCCATTGAAGGTATTTGCAAAGGTAATTGTTTTTATTATCTCCTCCAGGGGAGTTATTTCATAGTTGAATTTTGATCTTGGACTAATGGGTGTTATTTGATTTGTTTGAAATGATTCTGGATCTAGTATTAAAGGTATTTCATAATTGCACCCATAAGTAATGTTGGAGGTGCTGTGTCTGCACTCAGCTAAGCACTCTCCAAGTGCTCTTCTTGATTGATTGGTATGGATTTTACATTGCCTCTTTAACACATTCTATAGGTCATATTACAATGGGTAGTTTGAAGGGTTGGTGGAAAGCAGTGTCCCTTAGTTGGTCAAGAACCTCCACTGAAAACCTGCAGACACAGCAACTACACACTTTCTCATTTAACTTTGGCTTTTTCTTTTGAGAAAGTATTTGAGAAATTAGGAGGCAAATGTTATATATTAGCACCATAGCACCAGACCCACCCCATCCCCTACGAAATTGATTATTTTAAAGACTATGGTATATTCCGACTATTTTTGTCTTTTGAGGTTAAAATATTTACAAGAACACAACTTTTAACTCCACTTTCCCACTAAGGAGTGGGGGATGGTAAGGTGACGCATTTTGGTATTTATTTATTTAGTTTGAATATTGAATATTTTAATACATTTTAATACAACAAAACAGAACATAGACTCTATACAAATATCTTTCTAATTACGTATATGACATATTGAAACTTCCCAAAAGGAAATATATAATGGCCACTTGTTTACACATTTATAACACTAATTACTCATAGTAAGTGGCGCAGGGGAATAGCCGAAAAATATTACCTGGTCAAATCTACTCATATGGTGGGTTCAAATCTAGATACAGACAGATACATAATGGCTCTGAAGACCAATTAAAATGGTTTTCCTCTGTCACTGAGTCCTATCCCCACTGGCAGGCTAAAGAACCTCAATGATGTTGATAAATGGTAATCTTTGAGCCTCTGTTTTTTCAGTTAGGGGAATCGTTAGTTACTTAAGGGCTTAGGCTGTACTTTGGGCTGTGCTGTTGGATGGGTCATATAGCACTTTGAGTCCTGTAGTACATGGATATATTGCACTGAGTATATTTATTTATTTGGTTTTTACGTCGCTTTCAACACTGTACAGGTCATATCACGATGGGTAGTTGGAAGGGCAGAGGAAACCAGTACATACAGTTCGTTAGGGTTCTGTACTGTAAACTGCCAAACTGCCAACCAACGGCAAGCAACTACCAGCTTTCCCACTTGAGACCGTACCGGGGATCGAACCCCGGCCTCAGAGGTGGGAGGCGAGAGCCTTACCACTCTGCCACCGTGGCCCCCTGCACTGAGTATAAATATATAATATATGCAATGATATATGTCATAACCTCACCAGTTGATTTGTATTGCTGCTATTGTTTCCTCTGTGTAACATTTTTCAGATCTGATTTCTATATATGAAAACCTTTGCTTAGCTGAAGAAAAGCTTAAAAATATCAGCAAACAGCTCGTGGAACTGTACAAATCTGTCAAAGAGAAGCTTGAAGCCAAGAAGAAAGAATCTCCAGATCAGGCTGGTGGTGACAAAGTGAAGAAACTGTATGATCTCACACAATGCCTACGTGAACTCCTGTCCAGTGTACAGACCCTGAAAGAAGAAATGGCTAAAGGCACAATGAAGGACTTTGTAGACATTCAGGAAGAACTACATAATATCCTCAGAACCATTGTTGAAAAGGTGACCAAAATGTCAGAGCTGTTTGGTAAACTGGATGGTCTGGGTCTTCTCGAGGAGGATAGTGATGGGACAGGAGTAGGAGTGGACAGCCTGGATGATATACAAGATGACTTCCTGAAAGCCCTTATTGATGCTGTTATGAGGGCCATTGCAGGTATGATTTACCTTACTGAAATGTGAACGCTAAGTATTAAAATAAAATATTGTTCAATGTTCTTTCATTTAAAGGGAGCCATGGTGGGACAGTGGTAAGACACTCTCCTCCCATCTCTGAGATCAGAGACTGAATTCCATCATGACCCCAAGTGGTAAAGCTGGTAGTTGCTTTCTATTGGTCAGCGGTTTACAGTACAGAACCTTGACCAAATAAATAGATAAATAGGTAAATAAATATATACAAAATATATAAAAATATATAAAAAATAAAATCTCTAACGTATAATCAATCAATCATTAATCCTTTGCCAAGAAGGTGATATTTTTTGGCAGCCGGTTTTTCCTACTTGTCTTGGCTGTTGTTTCCAAAAAACCTATTGACGGATTTTGATGAAATTTATAGGAAATATCAACAATAGTATAATGCATATATATGATTCAATTTCGGTGATGATCGTGATAAACGTCTAGATCCAGGAGTTTTTACCATTGCACTCATAAGCAACATTGGAGGTTTTGGCATGGGCTGAAGTATGCACTCTCTGAGTTCTCTTGTTTATTAAGCATGTTTAATGGGATGTGTACGAATATTGCCGATGACAACCAACTGTTAATAAATTTTATATATTTGGCTTTGTGCCAAGTTATGGCTGGGAGCAGTAGGCATTACAAGATAAACACAAGGAATGGTTAGGTGAAGAAGCATACTGCTTTTACAAAGTACATAACAGTGTTTTAAAGGATTCTTGTTTGCAAATAGTGCTTGCTTGATATTACTCCAAAAACAAGAAGCCTATATATCTTCATAAAATTTTGTGACTTGGCCCAGGGTAGAAATGATACATAAAATGTCTGAATATTCAAAGATCCCATTTACAGACAAACGAACAGACCCAAAAACATGTAAATACCATCATGTTATATAAATAATAAGCAGAATCTGTGGATATTTACTTAATTGGCTGCTAAACTGTTATGTTTCATATTCATTGTAAGAGGCACCAGGGAATGTAAAAGGAATAAGTAATAACTCTAGCTTTCTCCACCATTCTTGTGAACAGACACAAAATGTAACTTTGTAATTATGTATATAATATAATCTTCAGCTGACATAATTGATGAATTATTTACATTTAGAAAAATTCTACATTAATTGTCCATAGTAAGTTTCACTGGGGAAATTAAAAAAATTCCTGATATTTGGGTCACATAAATTCTGTGGAGGATCATAAAGACTTATCTTTGTTATTGCCAGAGGATGAAACAGAAGAAGAAGTTGTAGAAGGCTTACCAAAGAAAGTGACTACCATGTGTAATGATGTAGACCGTCTTCTGCAAGCTTGTGTTGATTTACTTGAGAAATATCAGGAAATAAGAGATAAGATGAAACTGGAGACAAAACCGGATGAATATCCGTACTCAGAGATGAATGCCTTATTTGGGTGCATCGCTGACTTCTGCGAAGCTGTTCAAGATCTACATCTGTTTTTAAAGAGGATAAAGTCTGGAGAGCTCAAACCAGATGATGATTTTGTAATCACGAAGCTTGGTACAATGACAACAAAACTTCAGGAAGCATCCACAGGTTTGCTGAAGTACAGGGAGAATCTGAAGCGCAAGATAAAGCAACTGAAACTGGAGGATGAATTCAAGAAGTTATTTGAGAAGTCAAAGAAAGGGTTGACTGATAGACTGGTGAAGGTTGAGAAATTAGTGGATGACATAATTGAAGATTACAAAAGTCTCCTTCTAGGAAATCTGAAAGACTGATGAAAAACAGATGACTTAAAGTTACCATTAAGCTCAAATTTCTTCACACAAATGTCAAAAGACAGATCAAAGTACAAGATATTAAAAAGTTTACAAACACTAAAATGCTTATCAAATGTAATTTTTAAATGCATTTTCTTCTTATGTCAGTGTTGAATAAAAACTTAAATCTTAACCTTTAAATTAACTCTAAATCTCATAACATTCGACCTATGCTACATTTTTCTTTCACTTTTGGCGTGTGTCCGTGGGTTACCTTTTCCTTGCGTACATCCATTGCACCCATTTCTATCAACAAAAACAACAGGAAACTTGGAAAGAGCACACCTCCGCCAAATTCCAACACTTCTATTTTTGCTTGTGAGTTTAATGTTAACAAATCCTTTAAATTCCTTTATCCAATCAGCTTCAAATTTGATGTTAATCTGTGCAGTGGTTTATTACAATCTTGCTAATAAACAAACTAAATCAAATGATCACATAACTTTGTTGGTGGAGGTTACAAATAGCTTTACATGTATACAAAAATTGTATAATCCACACATTGTTGGTTTGAAATCCAGGTCAATTGTGAGTTCAACAACATTTCTTAAAGAAGTATATTCAATGTAATAAACTTCACGTGAAACAAATATCCCGAGTGAGAATCAGACTGATGAATAACTCTTTTGTACATGTTTATAATATAAGTTTTTATATCATGTAGATCTATGTAGTTCTAATTTCATGCAAATGTTTACTATAGAGTAACAGTGTTACACATACCAATGGCATTATACAACAACAGATGAAGAAACATGAGTCTTTTTTCTTAAAAATACCAGCTTTCCGGTTTGTTTCAGGGAATTTCTGAACATTCTCAATGACATCCAACACACATCCAAAGTCAAATTATCCATAGACTTATATTTAAGTTTTCGATTTGTTGATTGGTCGACACTTGATCCTCTTCTTTTTTCTCAGAAATTCACCAGAAACTGTAATAGCAATACCGACTGCAAGTCTGGTCATGGTGATTCTGTGTATTTCTCCAGTCCTGTCTGTTTGTCAGTACGGCTTGTCGGGACTTGATACGGCTTGTTTGTTAGGGGTTTACGGCTTGTCCTGGTAGTTTCCAATCTAGTCCTGTAGAAAATATACCAACCCCAAGTCAGGTGGGCCTCTAGATCCAGACAAACCTGTATGTATTATGTCCTGTGTGAGAGGTGAAACCGACCCAGATTTTTCCCGCCCTTTTTTTATTCGTGTCCCAACCCCCGACTTTTGCAACCGACCATAGTGTCATGGAATCGGTTGTAGGGTCGGCTCCAGTGGAACACCCCTATTAGTTTACAATGCAGAATCTTGTCTAGCAAGTACCCACTGCTTTTATGCACCGCCTTACATCTGCTGTTGTCATCATAAATAACCATTCAAACCTGACAGGGTTGTGTCCTCCTTTCTGATTGGTTAAAGAATTCATCTAAACTTATGCACAGATGGCATGTTCTTCCTTTACCAAATGAATAATTTTCCATTTTTCTGACTTTTCTGTATACAAAAAGTGTGTTATTTAATAAATAAACATAATGTTTGTAAATGTCAGCTTAGAATAGAGATATAGTATGAAAAAGCTTGTATCTATGCAGAATTTAAGACAGTTAAAGGACCTTTAATCCATCTAAATTGCACCATAGTTGCAAGCTTTGTCATGCTATATCCCTATAATAAAGTGTATTAAATGGAAAGCAATGAATAAATAATTCCGCTCTCCTTTTCATACATGTCCTCTTGGACTTCACCAAAAGTCAAAATTGGCATATTGTAAGAAAGCGAACTTATCCCTAGGATTGATTTTAGCAATTTGACATTATACACATAGATAGTGAAAATTAATCAGTTAATCATTAGGATTAATTTAAGATTTTTAGCTTATACATATGGATAGTGAAAATTAAATCTTAATGAAATTTTAAACCACTTTAAATATTGTAAGTAGAAACTAACCACAACTAAAGATAAATCTGAGTGAACTTCTTAAAAGTTGAAAAGCTACAAGTTTAGAATGTGAAAACATAGCAAAACCAATGTTTTTAATATATGTTTGATGGCAAATTTACTTGATATTCATTATTTGTATATTTAGATCACAGTGTTCCTTGCTGGCATACATATGAGTGTAAACTTTTTAACTTATTGGAACTTATTTTTGGCTTGATGTATTATTTCCTGGCTGAGTAGTATCCGTTTGGTTATATGAGTGTAAGTAACTTGCTGGATTCGCATTTGGATGGGATTTGTCCGGCACAGAATAAATACCTTTCTGTGGATGTAAGAACTTTTTGAAAAGTTTGAAAATCACCTCACACGTTCTTACATGCTAAGCTTAAATGAACACATTGGAAGGGTGAGATCCCTTTATTGAGCAGCTTATGTTCAAATGTGCACTATCCACATTTGAGGTCCATTTATGGAACAATAAGAACAAGCGCATAAATTCAACCACACGTTAATAGGACCAGATAGAACAAACTGCAGAGCTCGTAAATCATTGAAGACGTTCTGGCTAAACCAGATAGGTAACCTTAAATTGGAATCTAATTTTCTCTTAAGATTCATGAATAATTATTAACATCAACAAGTCCTTTCTTTTGTATGAGAATACCATTATTTTACAAGGTCTCTGTTGGAATATTATAATAAAATAAACGACCTTTTAGAAACACTTTATAATTTTATTAAAATTATTTATTAAATGTCAATATCATTCAAACATATGTGTTTGAAGCACAGACTGACAATTGCCCATAAATGATTTTTATCATAGAGAAGCAGTAACATGATAAAGATACAGTTAAGAGTATAGATATTTTTTTCACACTGACACTCCCTTTGACAAACCAGCAAAGGGATTTAGAAGTACATAAAATTGAACAAAGGACAGTAATTTAGATAAATAAACCACAAAACACTCTTTATCATAATATTATTTCAATAAAATTTACCAGCAACTCAAGAACAAAAGAAACTAATGCAACTTTTGTAGAAGTAATTAATTTATGGTTTAACTTTTAGATGCAATTACAATCAGAAATGTAAAATATTCATACATATTATATTTCTCAAGCATTCACACATGCCACTAAAATATCATCTAAAGAAAAGCTAAAACTGTCAAAGTACAAACAATAGTAAATTAAGACCTGCCTTGTTACTATAAAATTTTAACAGACTAAGCTTACATCATATATAAATATTGAGATATGGCTTTAAATCTTCTTTAAAGGGAATATATAATAATAACTTAAAATAATATATGTTTACAAATAAGTATAGAGAACTGTAAAAATATTAGATAAGTAATGTTAAACTGTTAATATGACATACAATTTTGTCCCTGTATTACATTTAATACACATTAGCAGTAGGTTTAAACTATGTATTAAATTTATTTAACCTACAAACAATTCCACAACCTTTTGATATTTAAACCACAATTGCTCCATCAATTTTGAAATATTTCGCAACTTGCATTGTGTAAGCAAACAGCTTCTTCTGTACTAGATTTATTGGGAGGCTTAGATTGGGAAGTATGATTTTTGGAAGTGGTCTATTTATGATTTTTCCTTATTATATTGGGATATATTTGATAACAGTTCTAAAGCTCTTCCAAGTTTCTCAGGGAAAGCTTTAGAAATCGTCAGTCACATGACCAAAACAATATGGCTGACGGCAAAGAGAAAAGATGATTGTATTATTCATTTTATTGTGCACTCTCATTAGACAGCAGTATATCTTTTAAATGTATAAAATTTGGGGGTGATGCTATTATAGATGATGTTAATATGTCTGAGTTCTTTTAAAGATTTTTTTTAATTTCTTCTGAAGATTTCTTTTGATTAGATTCAAAACAGATCTTCTGTTTCCGGAAATAGACTGTCCCAATGTAATCTAGCCAATGATACGAGGTACTATGTACGAGTACATTGTGTGTATAGTTATTCATATGAGATATGCACACAATTTTTCATAAAGGTCAAATTTGGGGGTTTGAACACACATGGTCATAATGGGACAGGTTCTTAGCATTGTCATTTATAGAAGTCGAACTCACACAGAGGTGACAAACCTGCTGACCCACTCGTACAAATACAACACCGTGGTAAGTCACTCGCCTCCCACCTCTAAGATGGTGGCTCGAATCCCATTCTGACCTGGTGGTTTAAAATACAAAACCTTGACCACCTGTATGTACTGGTTTCCTTTTCCCTTCTAAATTCTAAAAATCTGTCACAATAAAATCTAATAACCATACATGGCGCGACTTCCATATAAGTCTTTAAAGACCAATAAAAATATACTCATGCGTAATATTCTATATTATGTAAAATATTATTGTAGACCCATAGCCTTGAACACTAACTCCATTTCTATATGTCTGTGTCACTCTCATGTATATATGAACTTGTGCTAGAAATATTGCAATATTTGCTATCACTTCTGTATGTACACAGTTTCTACATAAGAAATCAGTACAAATCAGTTGCTCTAGAAGCAAAATAAATAAAATAAATAGATAAATAAAAATAAAAAATACTTGCATAAAGTTCTCCCAGAGTCAAATACATTCTGTTCAAACTTAATCTTGAATTAATTTAAAGATCATAACACACTCGTATATAATACCTCGTATACAGAATGCTAATGAAGATGGAGGCATGGCCTAATTCTGTTAAATTCCCTGTTAAATACATTATAACTAAGGTAATGTTATACAATTCTTTACAATGTCAAAGCACTCAGTGAGTTAGTAGTGATGTTTTATCCTTCAAAATATGCCCTTCATTATGAAAGTCGGAGAAAATCAATATTCACTTGACGTCAGCATCAAAGGCAATAGATGAAGCACCAATAGAACATTTTGTCTTGCAAAGCATACAACAATCATTCCCAACTATACATTTCCTGAAAGAAAACATAAAAGAAGAAATAATATACAAGGAATAAAGTATGTAAACAGTCTCCAAATCCAGGTAGTGTGTGTGATGCATGCAAAATTTCATTTCATGCAGTTCTTTTGATTATCTTCATTACATAGTTACACATTCCTCTTTACTTTTTTTACTCTTAGAATCAGCTTTTTTCCCCTTACCTTTGTCAACGACACTTTTAGATTCAGTAGGTTGTTGAACTGTTGAGGAACCTCCAGATTTTTGAGAGGTAGATGGAGAAGGGGGAAGCTTGGACTGGTCAAGATTTTCTTCTGGATTTTTCACATCACTAGCATCTGAACTGGCCACCCTCACATACTTTGGCAGTTGCTTATCTTGTTCATTTTTCAATTTATCAGATTTTATTTTCTCCATCATTTCGACATCGAAATACCGTGACATCTTCCAGTCAGAAGCGTTTGCCGACACAGACTTCCGACGAATTTCAGCTTCCTTCTTGTATGGTCCATCATCTATTGCTTGCTCAGCCACAGCTTTTGGCTTATAATATGTACCCATTTCAAGAACACTTTTCCCAGATGTACATCCCTTGGAACCATTATTACCATTGGAGTTATTTTCCGTTGATCTGGACATCTTTCTCATCAGAGATAATCCTCTCTGGGAAGTCACAAGGACAGGGTTAGGTTTTGGAGCCTCTTGAATTGATTTACTTTCTTTCATATTAACTTGATTTGGCATTGTGGTTTCCTGAATTTGACCTTTCGGTAAAATTTGTGTATTCTGGCTGAGACAATGATGTTGAGAAACCTCATGTGATGATGTAGCAGGCTTTTCAACATTTACAGTATTGACAGAGTCCTTACTGCCTGCAATAACTAAGGAAGGCGTATCAGATATACCAGTTTTGCAAGTTACTAAAGCCATATGATTAGGTGGGCATAGATCTAGCTTCATCATGGTGGAGCCTTTAGTTTTATTAGAATTATTATTAGCTGTACTGGGTTTACAAAGATTTTGTTGACTTGTTTCACTTCCTTTTTCACAAGTCTGTAGGCTTTGTATTGCCTGTTCTGTAGTTGATGAGGTAACCTGTTTTTGCATTGGTTGCTGATTTATTTCTTGTGTTGATTCTCTGGTTGGCTGTTGTTTTGTCTGGTCTGTGGCTTGCTGCACATGTTGCTTGTTTGCTTGTTCTGGATGTTGGGCCACCTGTGTTATGACCTGCTTTGCTGTCTGCTGTTGGTCTGGCTGCTTGATTACTTCCTGTTGAACTGGTTGCTGGGTAATCTGATTACATTTAGCCACTTGTTTCATTTGTGACTTGGCTTCTTGTTTTCTTGCTTGTTGATGTGCTGGATTCTGAGTTGTTTGTTGAACCGGTTGTGTACTTGCCTGTGGTTGTGCTGGAATTGTTACCTGCTGAGCTGGCTGCTTTACTTGTGGAATCGGTTGTTTGTTTGATTGTGGCTGTACTTTTTGCTGGATTACAACTTGTGTAGGTTGATTTGATACTTGTGGTTGGGGAGTTTGCATGGTTACTTTTTGAACAGATTGCTTGGTTACCTGTTTGTTTACTTGTTGTGGAACTGTCTGTTTGGTTACCTGTGATTGTACTGACTGCTGGGATACTGCTTGTGTAGTTTGCTTGGTCACCTGTTGAACAGGTGGCTTGGTGTTCTGTTGCTGTACAGGTTGACTGGCTACCTGTTGCTGTACTGGTTGCCTGGTAACCTGTGTTGCAGGTTGCTTGGTTCCCTGCTGCTGTACTGGTTGCTTTGTAACCTGCTGCTGTACAGGTTCCTTGGCTCCCTGTTGTTGTACAGGTTGTTTTGTTACCTGTTGCTGCCCTGACTGCTTGGTTGCTTGCTGTTGAACTGATTGTATAGTAGCTTTTTGCTGTACTGGTTGCTCGGTTCCTTGTTGTATAGGTTGTTTTGTGACCTGTTGCTGCCCTGGTTGCTTGTTTACCTGTTGCTGAACTGACTGTTTAATAGCTTGTTGCTGTACAGGTTGCTTGGTAGGCTGTTGCACTGTTTGCTTTGTTGTTTGCTGTTGCACTGGTTGCTTGATAACCTGCTGTTGCACTGGTTGCTTGGTTGTTTGCTGTTGTACTGGTTGATTGGTAACCGGCTGTTGTATTGGTTGCTTGGTTGTTTGCTGTTGTACTGGTTGCTTGGTAACCTGTTGTTGCACTGGTTGCTTGTTTGTTTGCTGTTGTACTGCTTGATTGGTAACCGACTGTTGTATTGGTTGCTTGGTTGTTTGCTGTTGTACTGGTTGCTTAGTAACCTGTTGTTGCACTGGTTGCTTGGTTGTTTGCTGTTGTACTGGTTGCTTGGTAACTGGCTGTTGCACTGGTTGCATGGTTGTTTGCTGTTGTACTGGTTGCTTAGTAACCTGTTGTTGCACTGGTTGCTTGGTTGTTTGCTGTTGTACTGGTTGCTTGGTAACCTGCTGTTGCACTGGTTGCTTGGTTGTTTGCTGTTGTACTGGTTGCTTGGTAACCTGCTGTTGCACTGGTTGCTTGGTTGTTTGCTGTTGTACTGGTTGCTTGGTAACCTGCTGTTGCACTGATTGTTTGGTTTCCTGCTCTACCGGTTGTTTAGTTGATTGTTGCCCTTGCGGTTTGGTTTGCTGTGGTTTAGTAACCTTTTGTACAAACTGTTTGTTTCCTTGTAGTTGAACTGGCTGATTAGTTTGTTGTGGTTGTGATAATTGTTCGACAGGTAGCTTTGTAATTTGCTGTTGCACAGGTTGCTTGGTTACTTGTTGTTGTACAGATTGCACTGCTAATTGTTGTTGATGTGATGGCTGTTTAATAGTTTGTTGTATATTTTGTTTGGTTGACTGTTGTTGAACCGGTTGCATGATTACCTTTTGTTGAACATTTGTTTGAGTTAGGTCTTTCTGCTGTACCCGTTGTTTTGTTAACTGTTGAGGCACTTGTTGCTTTAGCTGTTGTTGTGGTGTTTGTTTTGAGGTGGATTGACTGACCGGTTGCTGAGTTGCATTGTTAACTATTCTTTGATTTTGCAGTTTTCCTTTGCAGGGGTCTTGGAGTACGATATCTGTAATAGGTACCGAGGTTACTTGAACACCAGAAACTTGCTTTAACTGATCTGATTTATTAAGCTCTTGAATTTTATTTTCAGCACTCTTTTGGTCTGGTGTTAGACCTTTTTCCTTGGCTGAATCTTTGAGAGTTTGCACAGACTTTGGAGAGAACTGTTCAGATGTTGATGCACTTTGGTTCTTTTCCTGTTTCTCTGTTATTATATTTTTATTTTTAATATCCTCAGAATGTTTCCTGTGTTCTTCATTCTCTTCTTCAGATGAAAAATAAAATTCTGACCAACTGGAAGAAGAATTCCGCGGATTCGGATTTGCTGATGTTACTGAGGATACAATTTCTGTCTGTGCAAACTTCTCACTGCTAAACCCGCTGCCCCGAGGCCTGCCTCGTATCGGCATCATAAAATACATCATTCTCATCCACACTGTGGTTGTACAAAGATCGCGGCCTTCCTTTCCTGCGGTCATAGCTGCTTACATTTTCATCTGAATCTGGGTAATCCACACTGTGGGAGGACTGGTTACTGTTGCCTACATAAGTAGTGTGTGCACGGTCTCTGCGACGGCGGCGTCTAGCAGCAAGTGTCTCCTCAGTGTCATCTGATCTGCGGATGGTTTGAAGACTACGGGATCGGGTGTTTACTGCTTTCTCCTCTGTCTCAATCTGTGTGATAATAGACAATGGATAGTGAGACAGAATTAATAACAGTGAGACTAGAAAAACAACAGATAATAAATGATGAACATACGACTATATCATGCATCTGCTTTCACAGTGAATTGTAGACATATATACAAATGATGCAAAAGTAAATATTTTTCTATTTAACATGAATATATTTGGAGACAATGCTATACATATGGACTGACAAAGACATATACAGATATTTATATCATTTTTATCAATATTGCACCATAATATCTATAAATAATTTTATTTGATACATGCAAGAGAACATGGGAATGTAAGGCACGTTTAAAATCTTGACATACATCTAAGGATATGAAACAACTGCGAAATGATTAATTGTTTTATTCATTTTTTTAAAATATTTGTATCTGGCTAGGAAACCTATTATTTTTAATTATAACCAGACATTTATATGTAGACAGGTATATAGACATATATTGTTCATTTTTAACTGAGTCACTAACTTGCCAAACACATGATGTTTGTCATAGGTGAGGCATGGTGAGGTCTGGTAGGGATGACAATCACAACACAAAAGTTCGATATATGGTAGACAAGGCAATGTTTAACAGTAAATAGAAGCAAATATAAACTTTAAAGTGATATTGCTGAAAACAGATATTCCGTTAAGATGGCTTTCAGGGAAAAAGATAGACATGATAATTCCTTCAGTTATGTCTAAAATCAGAATATTCCAATAGTTTACCTTTCTAAACAATATGTGCTCCTGTATGGATAATAGGACTGAGTATTTGTAATAAATATCAATTGTATATCTATCATGTATTCACCATTATGATAGCATTGGCGCAGCTTAAGCATGTTTTAATCTAGTGTTTATTTATAACAAACTGACACTTATCTAATCTATCACTAAAAGGTGAAAACATTGGATAGCTGCAAGCCAGGTAGAAGCAAAGAAGTAGGACAAAGAAGTTCATTTTTAGATACCCAGAGAGTCAGAATCAGAGGTAAGTTTTTTCTGTTAAATGTTTTGCATATTGCTGTTGAAGATTGGTACAGTATTATACTCTGAGAATTTTTCATAGTTACAAACTTACAATATTTCCTATTAAAGGTTTTTAAATGTTTAATGAAGTGGCCATTGCGATGCAAATAACCAGCAATATTGCCATAAATCAGCCTTAATAATGAAAAATATGTCATAAAAAGAAGAAAATAGAAAACAAAGAAAAAAAGAAGTGAAAAAACATGAAATGCTCTCATTTGTCAGTAGTCTTCAAGTACGTCAGCTAAGCATTTGTTCTTTGCACATGTAACTCTAACTGTATATCCCCATAGGACATCGGAATAGGGCTTATTCTTTTACTTGTCAATTTATTTGGCAAATGTAATTAAAATAAAGCCAGAATCCTTGCACTTGGGTTTTGACTAATGTGACGCTGAGAGCATTCCTGTGGGTAGAGATAAGATTATACAACATGGTATAGTGTTAGTAGAGGTAGCAGCACTAGGGCCAGCTATAGACATGTTAAAGTCCCCTCACCAGAACCTCACCTTTACTAACTATGAAGCACCCTCAAAGAGTAGCCCATTCTTGGCTTCCTAACCTTATCAGTCATGGTGCAGTCATCGGTCATTTCGGGCCCACTCTCATCTGCATCGCTACCTGAGCTAGACTCAGTGGTTTCCTTCTGTTCAGTCTGAACACCGGAATCTACCAGTTCAGGTCTGTCATCCTGATCATCACTCTCTTCACTGTCATCTGTCTCCAGATCAGTGTCAGTCTCGCTGTCCTCATGATGTCTAATAAAACAAGGTTAAGGTTAAATGGATCTGTATATTAAGAGGAGACCACATCTGGTGCTAACCACATAGAGTGATCATAGAGGTACTGTACCAAAGACAATTTATCTCAATATTTTTTTCAAAGATTTATGTTAAAGTATTTTATGTTGCTCCCCCCCCCCCCCCCCCTAATTCGGTAGAGTGGGACAGAGATATTAAGTTCTCCAATTTTGTTTCTTTAATTAACGAATTAAGTCCAACATCTTCTCCCAAGTTCCACTCAATTTCAAAGTCATAAGGCAGAGCATGGTCTGTGGCCCCAGGTTCAGCGCTCTGAACTTCTAAGGAACACATTTACTTTCATTGGTTGCTTAGATTATCCAAATAGTGAGTATTTTTAACAAATATGCTGGCAAGGACAAACAGGAGTGACACAGTTTTACTGTGGAATATATATCCAAAATAGCTATATTTCTTAGGAAGTTGTGATATTACAATTTTAAAAGGTACAAATGTATACCTGTTAGCTTCAAGGCTAGAAGCTAATTCTTTGAAACATCATTTGAGTTAATATTCATATCATTCAGGGGAAAAATATAAACAGTACATTAAATGTTATGTCAAGATGAAATGATTAGCATAATTTTCTAGTTGGGTAGCTGTTTGCATTAATCGTTGACTAACCAGATAACTGTTTCTGATGTTTAGAATGTCTGAAAATGATGCATGGACATGTGTACCTGGTATTGCTAAAAAGTAAAAAAGAATTTACACAAGCTGTTGGGTAATAAACCAATAATCTCATATTTTTAATATTTAACATAAAATAGATAAAACTCTGTGATTTGATAACTTTTTAAATCTTAATTCGAAGATTTAAGAATTCTAATGATCGAGTGAAATCCCTCATGAGGTGATATACAGGAGAAAACAGTGATCCAGTTCAACAATATTGGCATTGACTAGTGCTTTGGTAACTTATAATTGGTTAGTATGTTTAATTGTTTCAGCTTTACATATTGCTATCAGTTGGATTCCAAGAAGCACAAGGTCAGAGGTGGGATTTTATGCAACACCTTTCAACACCTAACCAAAGGTGAGAACCACATGACTAAACACCAAACTTTCTTACAAACAGACCGCTGACAGTACACTAAAAATGCAGAATCTGGAAAAAGGAATGGTCACAAATTAACAAGTTAGTACAATACAAATTTGGAGAGTCCTACCTGGTTTTGGTGTTTTTTCTATACCTCTCCTGCTGGTCAGTCTGGGTACTTCTCTCTTTACTGTCCACGAAATTATGTTCCTCAAGGTTGCTTCCTGACTTGTTTAACCTCATTTTGGATAACAAGGGTCTATCCTTGTCATGTATGTAGCCAAGATCCATTTGACCTGTCTCGAAAGAAATCCTCTTTGAGACTGTTGGAGGAGGCTTTTTAATGTCCACCCCATTAAGCACAGTCAGCTTTTCTTGAACATCCTTTTTCAACAACAAGAGTTCAATGTCCTTTCCTTTGAGTATGACCTCTGTTAGACTGCATGTACTTCGCAGACCATCTATCTGCAGTCCTAGCTCTTTCTTATTCTCTATTTGCCTCATCAGTTCCGCACCATACATATTTTGGATTTCTTCAATCAGTTGCTTCTCCCGGTTGCGGATCTCTGCAATATATTGTATAGCAGTGGCATGAATCCTTTCTTCGGCTTCTTTAATGTTCTCCTCACACCTGTTCAGCTGTTCCAGATGAGAATCGAAAACTGTGATCTTCCCCTCACATTTCTTTAGAAGCTGCTGTATGTTTTCTTTGTACTTGGCTACTGCATCTTTGAACTGTGTAATCTCATGGTCTTTGTGTTCATTGAAGGTACACAGCACACAGATACAGGTCTCGCATACCTCGCAGTAGAACCTGACCACTTCATCCTGATGTTCTTTGCATTCGATGTCTTTCTCAATCTCAATATCGAAGATAGAGTGATTGGCAGTTACCTTTGTTTCTTTGTGAAGCTGTACACACTGTGAACATAAGAGCTTAGCACAGTCCAAACATTTCGAAGCGGCATCTTTATGCTTCTTGTTGATCATTTTGCAGATGTCACAAAAGGGGTACTTAGAGGGTTTTTGCCTGGAGACTACCTCTGTTAAACTGGAAACTAAGAAGTTGTCTGGAAGTTTCTTCACTCCTCCTATGGGCAAGGTTGTTCGTTTTCGACATAGGGGGCAGGTGAAATCCCTGGAAGGAAAAGCACAATGCTTTAATAGTAATAGTGACTGAATTTTGAGTGTGTTGCAGGTTTTTAACTCTAGAACTGCCAAAATGTAAAATTTACATTGGTGTACGCATACATGTAAACATACAAAAAGCCTTATTTTGGTTATGCTCTGAGTATTTTATGTGTCCAGTATTTCATTCTCAATAGCTTGCACAACATCCAATTGTGGACATTAATTTATGTCAAAATATATAAACTTGATATTTTTACTTATTTTATAAGTTCATACTTGTTATCACTGTGCATGCAATTTTGCAGGTGAGACTGTTCACATATACAAATGGTCTTTTGGGGTACCGCACTTGTACTTAACTAATAAAGTTAAAAACTACTTATTTTATGTTTGGGCAGTATTACTTAGTATAGAATCTTTGAACCATTTTACTTATCCTCAGTCACTGCCTATTGATATTTCTTGAGTATGCATGGGAAATTATTCTTTCAAATGCAACACTATATTTTATAATTATCTGATATGCAGTTGCTTAATGTGTATTATTAAATCAGCTTTAGAGTTTCCATCCACCATTTTATTTGTTTCCAAAATAAGATCACGAATTTTGCTTTCCAATTTTTGTTACTTTATCTTCACGATTTGTTGACTTGTTTGTTGTCTGTAATGTTTTTATTAGCAAATGCGAGGTCACAGTTTAAACATATGTGTACAAACAATTATAGGAATCTCAAAATATATTTCAGCTATGCTTATTTGCACGATATTCAAATATATGGCCCTGAGTAAGCCTCAGGCAATGATAGACTAATCTGGTTGACAATTATTGATGGCGAGTCATTGCTACAGTATAAGGTCCTGTAAGATTCCATGATTGTACTTCTGGAGTTGAACACAAAAGGCCTATTCATATAGGGTGATCATTGTTTAGTTAGATCCAAATGCACGAAGGAAATGACCTGACCTAATATGAGTGCCTCAAAAATACACCAGAAAAACATTTAGAGAGAGTAGCCCTCCCCTAAAGTCCAATACATCCCATCTGACTTATGAAAGCAATGATAAAAATCATTTTAAAAATTCCTGGATCCAGACAGTGGTCTGAATCGCGAAAACATTTTAATGATTTCTTCTGGAATATTTGCCATATTATTATACAACAGTCTTTTAAAAAGAAATCATGCATAAATAAGGAAACACATATACTTTTATATATTTCAAGAGCCTTTAGTCCCTAATTTAACATATCACTTTTCATTTGTATTTTAAAGTACACCCACACTAAAAGACATTTACACTTTTTTTTTACTTTTATCAAAATATATAACATAGGGTGTATTGGTCATTTACGATGTGATTATATAATGATGCAGGATCATTTTATTAATGATTGACATTTTGACACCATATCACCAAAATACAGAAAAATACTTCCAATCAATTTTAATCACCACTTTTCACCCTGTTGGAATATGTCTGTTATCAAGCCCCATCAACACAACTCTAAATAAAGCCACTTACCTGTAATCACTGTACTTTTTATATGTGCTCTCTGACATCACGTGATTCTCAATACACTCCTCACAAAAGGTGTGCAGACAGTTCAGACACTTGGGGTTCTTGTAGGCCTCCAGACAGATCTTACACACAAGGAATTCATCATGGATCTCCTCCACCAGCTTCTTTCCCGGCGTCTGCATCTCGAACGGCCGGTTCCGGCGCTGGGGGCTGGGCGAGCGCCCAGACATACCCTACAAAAATAGAAGGACAGAGCGGTGAATGATGCAGATTACATGTATGTGGAAATATACTATAGGATATTGATACTGGAGATTTTTGCATTTTAAACAGTCACAATTTAACTTGGGAGGGTGATATACTGCACCCAACATTAATTTCGAAATACTTGTATAGAAAGTCCTAATTAGTCCTTGTCACCTCCGCCAAGGAGGTGTTTAATATTCATGACTGTTTATCTGTTTATAAGTAGGATTACACAATCCTGCTTCTAAGATCTTCATAAAATACTTGAGACGATGGTTCTTGGTCCAACTTAGATGGCAGTAAATTTTGACTGAGACCCGGGTCACCTCTTGGCTACAAAAGATATCAAAGATCCAGATTTTTTCATTTACTTATCTCTGAGCTGGTTTATTTTAGGAAAGAGACATATGGTTCTGATATGAACTGTACATGTCTTGGTGGATGGCTGTACTCTCAGAGTGCTATTTTGTACATCTAACATCGTCAATTTTTTCGATTGAACATGCTTTACAAAACTGTATACTGAATAATTAATCTTTTGCAGTGCATTTAAATGTGCCATAACGTATTTTCTATGTAAAATCAGGGCCCTTATTTGGAAAAAAATCAGAATCTGCACTCTAAAATTCCTAAATACTTATTTGTTTTTTTCATTTCTGTCATCCCTTAAGCTATCATTGCTTCCCCCATTGCCATAAATTAATGACAGAACTGACTTATATATCTAGCTTAATGTAAAGGACAGCCTTCATATGCCTAAATTGCATTACTTTTTCGTGATTAATTCTAATTGCCTTTGCCATTTCAGATTTTACCAAAAACTTTCTCTCTGTAATTCTGTTATTCTAACATGTTTTTTTCAGTATTTTTCTGACTGAGGTTAAAAAGTATTAGCTATGCTTACAATCATAGCCAGTAGATAACTGTCTGCAGTACCGTGGGCGATAAATTAAATGTTTACATCTCTGTCTGGGTTTACAAGAGAAAAGTAAGAAAGGAATTCCAAATCTGGCCACATACTTGTTTCTCCATTGATTATCAAACACCCCTAAGTGTAAAAGACTATTTTATTTACTTGCCTCTTTGCCCTACAATTCACTGTTGAATATACTGCAGATATTGTTGTTTTTAAAGTGATTTTTTTCTAAATGTGGAATTGCTTAGTGTAGAAAATACACACGTGTATATAGACCTAGAGATCACGTGGTTCAGTACCTATTTGTGAGTAATGTCTGGAGCAAGAAACCTTTGCACAGTTGGATACAAAACTGGAGGAGCTAACAGAACGGAGTAGATATCGTAGAGAGACTTAGCCTTGTATAAGGATGGAATAACCATATACTGTAAAATATGTACCTGAAAAAAGGCCATTTAAAAAAAAAAATTCCATACATAAAAGTAAGTTTTTAGTTAAAGTTAACACATAATTTTCTCCTCACTATAATTTGGTTAGCAATGCAAAGGCCCATTGACTGCATCTATCTAAACTTGAGGTTTACTGACAGTCATAAAGTCTTTCACAGTTATAGCCAAAGGAAAAAACCTTTCAGCTTTGAGGCCCTTTTAGTATTTTTGTTTTGTCAGTATTTATGTTAAACTGCCTTTTGGGTTCCTGGACACAATCAATTCCCTTTAAAGCCATAAAGAGTTGGGTGTAAAATTTGAAACAAAAATCTGTCAGTCTCGAAAGAAGAACTAAACAAGTGTACAGGGACTGTTGCTTAGGAAATATATGGATTCTAAAGGGTATACAGATGAAATGAAAGTGAGTATTCAAATTGTTGAACAATCATTTAACACAAAATTTGTTATCATTAATTGTACTTCTGCAGTTAGTAATTTGTAAGGCATCAACAATTCACCAAGATATATGTTGGTTTCAGGCTCCAAATATATATGTTTTACCAGTTGCACAAATCTTCCTGATAATTAAAATTGCTTGGCTATGTAATTCAGCAGGTACCATAAATTGGCATAAACAGGAAGAACCTAATATACAATTGATGATTTTGACCAGTAAGAATCAGTGGTCCAAAGATATAGCTTAGTCTGTTGATTGTCAGTTACATATTGATTGATTGTGTGAGCCTGTTTAGGGGTGCTATATTAAGTGTAGATTCTATTTTTGCCCTTCTATTTTAATCAGTAGAAATTCACACTGATTTGCATAAAACAAGTGGAAATATAAATTTGCTCTTGTTTCATGTTTTTGAGCTACTAAAATAAATAGTGAAGCCACGGAAAGGCTATTTAACCTTAGTTCCAATGGATATTCTATTTATAACTGCGCATGGAAGCCTGCAAAAGGTGCACAGTTTTCTACAAGTTTCTTGGCTTCCCAATCTGTTTGTAAACTAGATATAACTTAACTACAAATACTGATTACTTTGACAATTTAGGTAAAATAGGCACAGAAATGAAGAAAATAATATATTCAGTTAACAGCCAATCAGACTGAATGTAAAATAAACACCTAAGACATTGTATAAGCTGTATTTTGATTGGTTCTATGTAGATGATACATTAAATGATATTATCGCCCTTTAAGAAGTAATGTAAAAGTTTAAAATAGCCTGAGTTTTTAGGTAAATTACATTTTTTGTTTGTATCTTTCACTTATGTCAACACCTGTTTTAACGAAAATAAACCTACCATAATTTGCATATAACAAGCGTGAAAAAATTGTGTTTGAGCTATGTTTAATTCCTTCAGTAAGCTTCAAATATTCAAATCTATTATTCTATTGGTGAAATCAACACACTTAGTTGTGGGGATGAAGAAAGCAGTGCATACTATTTGGTCCACATTCTGCCTAAAAAAACGTTTGGAAACCATTTTTTTCAGTGAAAATATGAGTAAATACAGACTCGGGTATTTTGAGATCCCAGTTGAAATAAAAATGTGCATTTATATGCTTGTAAAGGTTCAATTTTCAGAACTAAAATAAAAGAAAACAAGGTTGAAAAGTCTTTCGATCTACAGACATGAGCTGCAAAGCTATCAGTAGTTCACTGACATTTTGAGCTTGATTTGTTTGTTTATTTGGGGTTTTACGTCGCTTTCAACACTGTACAGGTCATATCACGACGGGTAGTTGGAAGGGCAGAGGAAACCAGTACATACAGTTCGCTAGGGTTCTGTACTGTAAACTGCCGACAAACGGCAAGCAACTACCAGCTTTCCCACTTAAGGCTGTCACGGGGATCGAACCCCGGCCTCAGAGGTGGGAGGTGAGAGTGTTACCACTCTGCCACCGTGGCCCCTCAGTTTGAGCTTGAAAGCAATCAGAAACGCTAATAGTGCTATGCTGGAAGCTCAAATTTGATGAAAGTCCAGTGACAAAAAAATTTAATGAAGTAATTTCTAGAAGCACGAGCCTCAAAGAGCTTTCACTTTAAAAATAAATCAAAGTTTGAAGTAGGGTTTTCTGTCTATATTAATGATTCAGGTCATAACAGGAGTGACCCTTAGTATAACACACATGTCATGACCTGGACTCAAATCCAAACCCATAGAGATGTGCAACCAGTGTTAAATATGTAAACTTATTATCCACTTGGACTTAAAGTGGATACAAACCTATGCTTGAAAGTGTTTTTTTTTTCTAAATAAAAATAAACTTTCAGAATAGTCTTTCCAAAGTGTTTCACCTAAGCATACAGAGAGGTAGAAGAAATATTTAAGATAAACAAGGCCAAAAGGTGTTTTGGCCCCCTAGCGCAAGCCCAAAGCCATCAGAGACATCAGTAGTGCACTAGAATTTACTTTCCAAGCCAGACACATCCCACAACTGGTTTAGAACTCAGACGGTCACCCATCCAAATACTAATGTAGCCCATTGCGGCTTAACTTTAGTGAGCAGACAAATACTCATCACGCTGCACCACAATTCACGAAAGTCCGGAGACAAAAAAAAGGAAGAAAGAAAGTGATCTGTAGAAGCGCAAGTTCGAGGCTCGCGCTTAAAACCCCTACTTGTTTTCTCTGGCAAATCATAGATGGTCTTACTATTTACACAATCAAGGAATCAACAATATATCATAAAAGGGTATAGCTTAAATATGAACAAATATTAAATAATATTACAAAAGAAAGACAGATGTGTTTAAAGATTATGAAATTTAATTATTGCCTTATTCATATTATATTAAAATGCCCCTTCAGCTATATAAATAATTTAATTATCTTCTGGGTATAACTTATTTAATACTAATTATAAAATCTGTGCTTAATCTTGCTCTAGTCTTTACTAATATATGACTGGCACTAAGAGACTATCGAAAACTTAGCTAAACCTTGCTTTAAACCTAACTTATGTGAGACTAAGAGATCATTCAAAGCAATTAAATAACATGATTACTTTCCAGTATCTTCAGCGTTACATAGCATGGCCAATAATACTTCAAGCAAATATTAGAGGGGAAAAAAATCTCATTTGAAAATACAGGTACCTACCGTATTGTTATCATCATATGGAGCTAGTCTAGTACTCATTTTTATTCACCAGTGATTTTACTCCCTTGAAACAGTTTCACAAAACCACTCTAAAATAGCAGTTTTTCTCTCACTCGAATACTATCATTTATATGTGAGAAAAACAAGGCTATGTATTTTCAATAATCCCTCCAGAGTATTTTATATGCCACCGGTTTCTCCTATCAACTCTATCTGGAAGCTATAACTAGATTTTCCATGGCTACATCACACTCTCATAGCTACCCTTGTTTATATCAAATGTTAGCTATATTTTGGCATAGAGGCGATGATTGATTCAAGCATGCTGTTCTTATAACTCACACAGGAAAAAAAAGATCTGAAAAGAAAAGGTTACTCAAATTTGTGGGCGGATTGATATATATACATGTGGAACCTTAGCAAGGTGATTTATCAGTTTCCGGGTGTAAACACGTTCCATAACTTGTATTCATACACCTTTTATTATAGTGTTAATAAAAATACGCATAAAACAACTGGGTCTTTTGTTGTACGGTTTGGATAGAGGGGTGGGGGTGTTAATGATATTCCCCGTAAATATTCAAAGCGTTCTTAAAATGGTTTAAACATTCAAAAAATAAAAAAAATAAAAAACTGTTTAAACACTATCTTATGGTCTACTAAAGGTTTCCAAGTAACGTTTATACTAACAAGCTTAAATAACGTTTTATATACATCTTCTACTCTAATGGGTTTGCTGAAGACATTTATTATACGTTTTTTAAATTTCTCAAGACACTAGGTTTGACTGGAAATTTTTTTAAACATTCATAAAATAAGCTGAAGTAGTGAATGTTATACTGGAAATGTTTTTGAAACATCTTTCATGAAATGTTTGATAACAGTACACATAAAATGCTTAAACAACATTCGTTGACAATGTTTTGTTAATGTTTGCTATGAAAGTGCTTTATAAACATTTAATAGGTCGGGTTTTCATACCCATAATTTTAAAAATGTTTCTGAAATGTCTCCTACCAAATGTTTTGAAAACATTCTATCGCATACATTTTTATACCCGGAGTTCCACAATGTTTATACAATGTTTACCTTCAGATATTTCCAAACAAAGATGGTGGTGAGCCATAATAGGGGATTTTAGAGGGATTTGTCCAAAAAAATGCCCCACATGCAATCCATAAAAGTAAAAATTGAATAGGGGCCACAATTTTAAGTCACTCTGCAAATTTGGGCCTAAAAATAATATTTTCATTCCTGAGCCATTTAAAAAGATATTGAATTTGATCTCTGAACCGATTATTATTGAGACATTATTATGTTCATTTGTAGAATTTTTCTAACATAATGTTTTTCTAACCTTTCAGTAGTTGAGAAAATGGAGGATAGTAGTGCATCCTAGTTTGTCAACATTTGACGCTGAAAACCAAGGGGCACTGGCAAACACTGCATTGGGTTGTACACTTTCACCAAGTCCTGTTGTGTTTTGTGTACTTTATGGGTACTGTGTGACGTTTTGGAGAAGCAACCAGCCTTAACTTTAGAAACCATTCACCCTTACTCGAGAATGCCGGTGGTATAATGAACTCCTGTAAGCTTCCAATATAAACTTAACTGTTTAGGTTAATGATACAAATACAAAGACTTTGAGCAAGTCTATTTGGGTTGAGTAACATTGGTTGTGGGGTGTGTGGGTGGGAACATGAATGAACTGTTTGTGAAACTTAGTTCCTTCAGAAACAAAAATAAATACAAAATCATACGTTGTTTAGTAAACAGGTGACTAAGAAATGACTAATTTTTATTTGTTTTTTTCTAGATCAGACATTGAATATAATACAAACAACTGGAGAATGTGTCATGGAATAGCCTAACCAAATAATAATCATTCTTAGATAACAAGTCATTGGTCCAACAATAAGGTTTAGTATCATATTGGAAACAAGAGGGGCCACGGTGGCAGAGTGGTAACACTCTCGCCTCCCACCTTTGAGATCGGAGTTTGGTTCCTGGCCCCACATTAAGTGGGAAACCTGGAAGTTGCTTGCCCTTGGTCAGCAGTTTACAGCACAGAACATTGACCAACTGTATGTTTTCTGGTTTCTTCTGCTCTTCCAACTACCCGTCGTGCCATGAAACTTTGCTCCAAGTAACAGTAAGACCAAATACCTTGCCTTAAAATGTAATGTAAT
This sequence comes from Sabellastarte sp. h YS-2021, assembly GCA_964017235.1. NCBI lineage: Eukaryota > Metazoa > Annelida > Polychaeta > Sabellida > Sabellidae > Sabellastarte > Sabellastarte sp. h YS-2021. Next base: position 93,520,575 of record OZ024933.1, on the reverse strand, counting down.
ATAATGAGTAGTTTTATAGCACTTAATCTTCATCATGTAACAAACCCTAAGACGAATTAGACATAAAGATAGCAGAATTAGAATCCAGAGACACAGCAGGCCTTACAATACATGAACAAACACATTGAGAGATAATAGCTACATAGCCTTGCTTGAGGCTCGAATTTCTTTTTGAAAATGAGAAAACAAATTATCAGCGTCAGAAGATTTTTAAAAGTTTACGGCATTTACTGTAATTATATATATTTAAGAAGCTAATGTCTCTCCTGACATATGCAAGTACTTTAATTGAGAAAAAATAGCTTTTTATACTCAAGTTGAAAAGGTATCAAATTCGGAAAGGCTAATAGCTGTAAGAAGCTGCTTGTAGACTGGGTAATATTTACAAGCACAAGTTCACCCTACAGCATGTGTCTGCAACGTACTGGCTAATCAGTATGTGGTAGTACTGCCAGTAGAACATAATACTGAGTTATGTACTGGATAAGATAAGCTCAAATTGTTCAGCAATTTTGGAAAGGAACTGCTGCACATTTCCAAATGCGCTGAATTGTATATTCGGTCCTCAGTGACCTGGTGATTAGCAAATTTGGCATCTAGTCACAGGCTGTCACTTCTATGTGAGTTTGATTCCTACAGGTAGCAATGCTGAGGACCTGTCCCAATGTAAACCTGGCCGTGGAACGAGACATAAAACCCCAAATTTGACCTTTATTCGTATTCAGTGCCTTAGCTCTTTTATTACAGGACTTAAAGTACTATTTGATCCACCCGACTGCACAAGTACAGCCCAAGCTCTCTAGAGACGAGTCTCAGGGAAGACAATTTTTTTTCTGCCTCTGTCTCCTACTAACACACTCACCAATGAACACAGAGGACGTGGGTTCAAACCCAGATACAGGTAGATACATAGTGGCTCAGATGACCACTTAAAATGGCGGTCCTCTGTCATTGGGTCCTATCTCTAGTAGCAGGTTTAAGAACCTCGAGGACGTTGATCAATGGCCATCCTTACGCCTCTGTCTTTCATTTTGGAGTATTTCAGTAACTTGAGAGTATGACTGTACTTGAACATTCTGGATGGGCCAGATACCACTTTGAGTCCTGTAGTACATGGAGATATTGTGCTGAGTATAAATACACAATACAATACAATCAATGTCACTCTAATTCTTTAGCCTGCTACCTTGGATAGGGCACAAATGCCAGAGGACTGTCTTTTTAGTGGTTTTCAAAACCACTATGTATCTGCCTGTACATGGGAGTGAGCCCAAGCCATTTGTGTTCCGAGGTGATTGTTACCCACAGTCGCAAATTTAAACAGGCTAAATTTGGATTGCATTATGAAAAATGGACTTTTCTAGAGATAATTAAATCACATGGGTCCATTCATACAGGCAAAGGATCCATCCATAAAGTTTACTTAGAACTTGTTTTCTTAATTTTGACTGAATTATTTTAACCTGGCTCTTCTTACTTAATGGCTAATGTTAACATTTAAATGATGTATACCATTACTTAAATTCATTCTAGGTAACTTACACGTGTTCTATGTATTTCAACTCTGTGTTCTAATCTATTCTATTCTATTCTATTCTATTCTATTCTATTCTATTCTATTCTATTCTAGACTTTTATTGTCTCCTCTGACCAGCTGAGGCAGTCAGGTGTTTGGTTAGACTCATTTTTCTTACTCTTGCTATTGTGGGTGTTTCACTAGAGCCGACCGGTAACTATGCATTTTTGGGAGTCGGGACCAATATTTACAATGTTTCCAAGCTTTTTGGGAAGAGTAGGTGACTGTTTCCGACCCTTGTAACAGACCCTAACTACATCCACCTAGTAACAGGCCTGTCGGTTACCTTAACAACCTGTCGATTACACTTTCCACCTTGTTGGTTAATACAGTAGTCCTATCTGTACCATGTATCCGGCTTGTCTCAAATGGTGAATGGCGATCCAGACTGTATATGATGACAAACAGACTGTGTGGGAAAAATAACTGTACAATCGGTAAATTTAGCCAACCTTCCAGTAAATGTTCCCGATAGGCCTGTAACTTTTCCAGGCCAGTCGGGAGCTCCTAGAGTTAGGAGCTTTTATAACCAACAAGCCCTGAGGTGAAACAGACAAGCCATAAACAGTAGCAAACAGGCATGTTACAATTACAGACAAGGCGGGAACTGTAACAGACAAGCAAACAATATTTTTCATCTTACGGCCTGTCTGTTTCCTGCCCTTCACACCGATCAGCTGCTGTCGCCACCACCACTTCTGAAGATCCAGTTTTAGATCAGTTCCAGCAGTCGAGGTCGATGGTTTCCAGTTTCTTGGGTGCACATCAGGATTCTACTCCAAATCCACGACAGTCATTCTACAACTATCTCTACTCCGAGAATGAACATCTGGAGGAGCAAGACATTTTGACCTTCAGGAATGAGACAGTGAAACTTCTTAGTGGAATACAGTACAAGGCAGAAGAACGCAAGACACAGGTCACAACAACTCAACAGGTCACAACATTTCAACTTCCAGAGGTAAGACAAGCCACCACAGGAGGTGAATACATCCTCATGATACCAGATACTCCACAAGTTTTTACACCAGCTGTGCAGCCAAATCAGGCAGCAGCACCATAACCTCCAACAGTGATTGTAAAAGTTCAACCACAGAGGTCAGCATCAGCACCATCACAGCCTGCATATTTTATTGTTGTGGATGACCAGCAGCCTGGACCTTCCAGACAACTGATGTTTGCTTTGAGCCCAACAAAGACATTTAACCCGCCATCTGTCACCTCTGAACAACAGGAAGACAGTCAACACAACACTTCTGGATTATCAAGTCTTTTTGGATGTATTCCATCCATACTACAGTACCAGCAGATCAACACACTACAACCATTTCCACGCTCTCAACTTCAACCACCACCATCCACAGTGCCAACTTCCACTAAGCAAGAACATGCAAGACATCCCAGCCAGTCCAGCCAGCACAGTCAACCCAAATCAGCAGATTAGTCTGCATTAAGTCGCACCAAAAAGGCCCTTCTCAGGGCCACCTGAATCTTTCCAAAACAGTTATTCAACTGCTTGTTCTTCCCATAACAAAAAATTACACTGTGCAACATTTACACTTCCCCCAAATACATAACAAAAATTGTATGAAGGAGTGAGTGAATGTTTGACACAAATTAAAAAAAAATACAAATTCAAAGACACACACGCAAAATTTAAAACTGAACTTGGAATGAATGTGTGGATGAACTGATAGACAAACAGACAGTATCACCAACCAACATGTTACCTGAAAAAAACATATGACTGACATATGAGTCATACGACTGACAAAAACAATATGACTGACAGACTGACTAATGACTGCTTGACTTAATTTTTCACAGTTGACCGACACTTCATTGAGAGTGTCTTTCCTCACAGATAGTGGGGTTGTAATTGCCCAACAAATCTTCTGTTAAAATTTTTGGTGAAATGATATCTTAAACTGTTTAAATTGATTTTAAAATACTAAAATAAAAAAATTGGTGCTCGAAGTGAAAAAAAAATTTTAATTACAAAGTTCAGAATCAATGTGTGTGTATGGTTTGAACTTTGACATTTGAGGACATGGGTTTAAATCCTAACATTTGTATGATAAATTTTAGATATGAAATTGTTTAGACTTTAGGGTTTAAAAGGGGTACATTTGGTTTAAATTATATTTGGCTAATAATGATTTGGGATTTGTCTTTATGTTTGTGTGACACCATTGAAATAAAAGTTCTTAGAATATTTCGTATCCCTAAAAAAAACTGATAGATGACAGCTTGTTCTTCCCTCAGTCTTCTTAAATCATTTTCTCCTGCTCAGCCAGTGCCCCTAGGTTATTGAAGTAGTTTCTCGGTAGGTCTCGTTGATATTTGGCATCCCTAGAGGGTTTCTGTAATTCTCATGCTGTCCCTGCTCTGCCTGGTGAGCCTGTGGTGGTTCTATGTTGTCTGCTGGGGTGGGTGGCCTGTCTACTCCCGACTGATGCCTTCTCAGTATGTTATGTAGCACCATACATGTTAATACAATGTCCATCACAACTTTTGGCCTCTGTTCCATGGTGGTCTGCAGTACCCTGAACCTTCCAACTTATATTCCAAAAGTATTCTCAATGACCTTCCACCCCCTGGATATCCTGTAATTGGCTATTCTCCCTTCCCTGGCCAGTTGTCGTCTGCTGTAGGGCTTGACCATAAGAGCAAAGGCATCATCATAGGAAGTAGTGTAGCTTTGGCCCTCCAGGTAACACTGGTTCTGGTGGCAGTAGCCCCAAGGTGTCGTTCTCTATTTTAGTTCTCAGTTTGCTGTGGTTGAAAATCTGTGCATCAGATCATGAACCACTGGCCCCCACATTGACCCACAGGAACCTGTACTCTGCATCGACCAGGGCTAACAATACCAGGGAGAAGAAACCCTTGTAGTTGATATATTCACTGTCTGACTTCTTGGACTTTTTCATAGCTATATATTTGCCATCTAGTGCACCAACAGCATGGAGGCATTTCATCTGTTTATAAATTTCTCAAGCTTTCTCCACTCTTCAGGATCTATTGCGCAGATCAAGTATTCCTGCTGAAATTATTCTAGGATGGCTTTGCACACCTTGGGGACCAATTTACAAGTGGTAGTTCTCCCATCCCTCCAATGGCATTGCAGTGAAGTGTAGCTTTCTCCTGTGGACAAGTGACTTAATGTAACTGCCAGTTTCAAACCAACTTCTAGTGTCTTCCTGAAATTTGTGGGTGCGTCCTGAGATGGTGGTAAATTCTTTAATTAAATCAAAAAAGGCAGGTGGCATCCTGATGAAATTCCGATAAACTGGTATGTCAGTTGTTATTAGCTCGTCCCAGAGTGTTCTGTAGCATCCTCTCCCCTCTCCTTGAAGTATCCAGGGTATAACCCATGGATTTTGTGGCTTCCTCCTCCTACATGGTGGGGACTGGGGCTGTGATGGTGGCTGGGCAGGTTCTGGGTTCTGTTGTCTTCTTTTTTGTCTTGAAGTCATGATGAAAAATAAGACTATAGATACCAACCCACAAAAGCAATTAGTCTTGTGATGATGGGTCGTGGATGTGATCCTGGCTTGTCTGTTTGTCTTACCTGTCGGAAAGTGCAACCAACTTGTCGGGAGTTTCTTAACCGACTATGCTTTTTCCCACCTTTTTATCTTAAAAAGATAAACGACTTTCACAACTGACCCTAGAGTCGTAGAGTCAGTTACAGGGTCAGCTCCAGTGGAACACCACATAAAGTCAGGAATACATATATGGTTTGTTTTGTTCATATCAGGGATATGAAGCGACTCAGAGGGCATCACACATGTGATGCTATTCTTTTGGCTGCAAACGTTTTTTTGGGAGTCATTGTAATTCCTTGTTTGGAAGTCTCTCTGCTCTTGACTTTCACAGGCTCTAGTGTTTCCAGAACAGTCTTGCTAGAATTGCTGCTCACTACTTGTGAGAAAGACTCTTCAATGGTTGCCTATCAAGGATCACTTTGTTTTCAAGATGGCCTTATTGGTGTACAAGTTCCTACAAAGTGGTTATCCTAAATAATTTAAACCTTTACATAAGCCCAGGCATGGTGTGTACAAAACTTGTAGTCAATCTGGTAGCATGCTGCTTTAGTTCTCACACTTTGCATCATATAAATCTAAAATCATTTTGGTCTCAGCTTTGCATCTCATTCCCCAAGGATTTCGAATGATCTCTCTGATGATGTAGTCAGTTCTCTCTTCATTCAGAAAGATGTTTGACAACCTATCTCTTTGCAAAAGCATTCTCACCACAGTTCTCTTGTTTTCTCAGTTTTTCTCCATGGCGCTGACCCCTGCATTGTTTCTGGCTTAATGATTGTGGATCTCTGCTTTCTGGTATTATGCACCTTACAGTCTGTCTATAGATTGAGATTTAGCACTTTAAAAGTACTATTAGAATTCAAATTGTCTGCCTCAGGAACTGCAAGAAAGGGTCTGGTATTGGCCACTATTTTGCATTTTTAATGTTCAAAGATACACTTTGCTAAAATAGGGAAAAAGAGAACCATCGGAGAACCAATGCAAATTTGTATCCACTGGAAAGACAACTCATCATTTGACCTTGAAGGAGGGGCCAAAGGTCAAATCTGACATCCATCAGAAGATTCCCAGCCCATGATATCCTATAAGTTGGTTTCACATTGCAAACATCTAGGATCAATAACAAACGACTTATAAGCACTTTAACATTTGGTTGTCCTCGTTTGACCTTGAAGGTGGTGCTCAAGGTCAAATCTGACCACTTGAGAAGATTCCCAACCCATGATTTCCTATAAGTTGCTTTCACATTGCAAACCTCTAGGGACCAATAATGAGCAAGTTATAAGCACTTTTAAGTTTGGCTGACCTCATTTGACATTGAAGGAGGGGTCAAATCTAACCACATAAAAAGATTTCCAGCCCATGATTTCCTATAGGTTAGTTTACTATCCCAAACCTCTAGGACCAATCGTAAGCGAGTTATAAGCACTTTTAACATTAGCTATCCTCGTTTGACCTTGAAAGAGGGGCCCAAGGTCAAATCCGACCACACCAGAAGATTCCCAGTCCATGATTTCCTATAGGTTGGTTTACCATCCCAAACCTCTAGGACCAATAATAAGCGAGTTATAAGCATTTTAACTTTGGCTATCCTCGTTTGATCTTGAAGGAAGGGCCCAAGGTCAAATCCGACCACACCAGAAGATTCCCAGTCCATGATTTCCTATAGGTTGGTTTACCATCCCAAACCTCTAGGACCAATAATAAGCGAGTTATAAGCACTTTTAACTTTGGCTATCCTCGTTTGATCTTGAAAGAAGGGCCCAAGGTCAAATCCGACCACACCAGAAGATTCCCAGTCCATGATTTCCTATAGCTTGGTTTACCATCCCAAACCTCTAGGACCAATAATAAGCAAGTTATAAGCACTTTTAACTTTGGTTAGCCTCGTTTGACCTTGAAGGAGGGGTCCAAGGTCAAATCTGGCTACATCAGAAGATTCATTCATTAGAGAAAACTCTAATTCACCTAATAAAGTGTCAGTTTATATAATATATTATAAAATATGCTGGTGTTCGTATTAACTTCTCTGTTTGATGAGCATAAATTCCCTAGTATGTATGCATACTTTATGAATACCAAATATCTGTGTACATGTTTGAAAAAGATATGGTACAAAGTTGAGCCTTAAGAAATGTTACTAGGATGCAAATTTGGGTTCTAAAAGGTTGCATATAATAGTGACCATTGGAGAAAATATTTAATTTTAACTTCCCCCAGGTATTCCCAGTAAGTAGGAAAATTTATTATTTATCTATTTCCTATATATCAGTACATTACTACAAAACTACAGAGAAAAATAGTAAAAAAGGTCTTCTTTACTGGGTGTTCTCTGAGTTCAGAGATTGCAACCAAAATCTTTAAAGCCACTTTGAGATATTTAACGAGAAAACATGTTGTTCATCAGGCGATAACACAAGCTTTTGGCATTAATTAGCCAGTGACTGACAGACGTAACTTCTCACTTAAATCAGAGTCTGTTGTGAGCCATTGTAGAAACAGAAGGTGTAAACAGGTCAAGATATAATAGCAGTTTCTATTTCAGAAAATTTGACCAACAGTAGTCTCTCAGCATCCTTGTTTAGTGTTCACTTAAGTAAACTGACAAAACTGTGACAGGGACTGTTTGCCCCTCTTAGAGAGTTTTTGAATAGCATTTATTTGTCGTTTGTCCACACGTATAACTATAGCTACACACATGAGCAAGGTTATATTTTCTCACAAGGTGGGATTTACTTGTGGCTTGGCCATCCTCAAACGTGGTCTGAATCATTAAATTTGAATTACTGTTGTGATTTTCCGCCAATGTTCACATATGTTAAACCCCAGTCACAACTTGCAGTTATAGGTGTTGGGCAAAACTCCCCTGTCCTTCAACCAATGTCCATTATCTAGACCATTCTGCAGAAGTTTTTGAAGGTTTAAAATTTCAGCCTCTGAATTTGGTACTGTGAGCATGCAGAGACGAATGCGAAGATGCACAGATTAATTTATTGCTATGGTAACTGAAGGTGTAGTCCACGGTATATGTAAGGTTGTGTAAATTGATATTGCGACACTGTAGTGTGACGGTAGGTGAAGGACAGAGGCATTTCACCCAGTCCTTATAACCGTGGGTTATACCACCTGGGGTGTGATGGAAACACCAAAACTAAGAAGATATGAGGCATCCTAGGAGTCGGTTCTGCCGTTGTATAAAACCTCTAACCACGGGACGTTATTTCACAAAAAGTGGGGTCAACCCGAGGTTTGGTTCTCCACAAAGTTGATCTTGATCTGGATCAATGATCCTAATATATATTTGGAAAAAAATTACTTTGTTTTTCTGAACTCAATCTAGGGCTTGGATTTATTATTATTATTATTATAAATGAGCTTAATTTTGATATATATCAAATTCTAAGGCACAATAGAACATAAAGTGTAGAAGCAAAATCATAAGTCTATGGACTAAAAAGTGGGCATCAGCAAGCATTTGCGCAACCAGAGGAGAGGATTCTATGGAAGACAGGATTCATTGGAATGGAGAGCTTCAAGCTCGTTCCTGAAAGATGATGGTGTGGGGGTATATTTAAGAGGCTGTTCCAAAGTCTACTTTACAGCAAAGATACAAATTAAATAATCTTTCATAGCGTCTAAAGGGCAGTAAAACAATTTATACTTGAAATCAGTGGCCAAATTTGGCACATGACCAATAAGATACAGATGACAAATACAAAATTTTATAGTGGTGTTCCTGATTGAGTTTCGTGTATTATACAACACACTGTGGTTATTTAGTGTATCATGCTTGGCTATGTCACCTTTTGTGAAATCCATTTAAACCCAACACATGGCTAGGCCAAAAGGCTCAGCTTTAAGTTCCAGGGGCCGATTTCAGAAAAGGAGTTAGACTTAGCCAAGTTTTTAGTTAAGTCAGGGACTTAAATCTAAGACTTCAGTCTTAGCTAGATCTGCGACTTAAATAGATTCCACAAAGTGTAACTTAGTTAAGTTCAAGCTTATCAAAAACCCACAGTGGTTTTCTGTGTCATGTGACCTTTTATATGTATTCAAAATAAACTATTGGTGACATATATCCTTTATTTGATGCATCCTATCTAAGGATAAGTGCTGTTTTGAAATGAAAAATCTTGTTATCACATATAAACTTCCCAAATACTACTTTGGTGAGGTGTTCTGTATAATTATACTTTATTTACAGCCATTTCAAATTCTGAAGTGGAGAAAAGTTTATGGCATCCATATTTAAGTCCTCTTTAAAAAATGTAAGCCCACTACCTACCAGACTTAATGTTAAGTCCACTGACCTAGTAATTTCATGGACTTAGCTCAAATCCACTAAGTCTAAGACCAAGGACTTACCATTCTGTTGACCGAAGTCTTAAATTTAAGTCTAAGCCTGGGCTTAAGTCCCTTTGTCAAATCAGCCCCTGGCTTAGCTGAAAACGTGGCTAAATCTCAGACGGTATGTGGCTCTGGCCCTTTCAGTAGAGACTTTAAACATCTGTAAGATGAATGCTGATTTGTTGTCTATTAGTTTAGGATGTTGATTTTATATGTGAATTTTGTTATCGCCCTTTCAAAAAATGCTTAAAGTTAGTGTGTTAGTTGCTTCTGGTATAAAGTATTTTTTATTGTGCACTTGTGCCATTACATAATCTCACCAAAAGAATCCACTCTCATTAACAAACACAAGGAAAATCGTGTAACCGCACTGAATCTACAGGTCCTTTTTAGCAGGTGTTTTATCCGTTTACAATTTATTTTCAGCCATTGCAAATTTCGAAGTGTAGAACATTTGGGTGTACATTATGGAAAAATATTTCTGGTATATATTTTACCCTTAAGCAAGACTACCATTGTTAAAAACGTTACACAGACTCAATTATAAAAAGAAACGCAATTTCGTCTTATGGAAAGGCTTAATAAACATCACATAACAATTACACCAGACTCGTTGCAGCAACCTGTAGATAAAGCAATTATCCACTGACTGTTCTATTCTTGTCTTCTGATAATGAGCAGTTAGATTTACCCCTGTTATCTACTTCAGACAAATAACAAGTGCTACTCTGACACCTTTAATACAGAGCCTAGCTGATACCCAAGAATGAGTCAGAGCTTCATTAATTGAGTCTATATTTAAATTGTACTGTACCGTTTTTCTGTTGTAGTAAATTTCTTATAATTCACCGGCAATATATTAAAACTTTGCTTTTGATGCACCCACTGTTTGGACTACTCTTCCCGGTGAGATTCATGCACTATTGCCTCTTTCAGAAAGAAGCTTAAATCCTGCCTCTACATTAAGGTGATGTTGCACCTTTCGTGTCCTCTTACAAAGGGAAGATTAGGAACCATAAAAGGCCAGTTCAAATTAGAATTAAATCAGATATATTCAGACAACTATAGGAGATATTTATGAGCTTTATGGCATTTTATGGTATTGTACTGTATTGTAAAATGATTTTACAATATTATATGGCAACTTTGCAAATGATCTACATTAACATCTGATCACTTGAGTCCACATTTTTTCATCCCATTCAAATATGCCCAATATTGTGTATTTTAGTTTACCCCCCCCCATCCCTTTCAATCCTTATTTGCTGTGTTTAACAAAAACATTCACAGGATTTTTTGTTGACAAATAAACTCGTTTAATTGCGTCACATATATATATTCATTGTCCCACAAAAAGGAAACAAAAAATGAGACAAAGAACTAGATGTTAATGGATCTTGATACATGGTAATTAAGGTACTTTTTCTTCATGTGCCACTGTTTTTGGGTCAGGTCATTTCTATTGCAAATTGTGACCCAACAAAATCAGCATCACCCCATCTGAACAGTTCAGTTACTACATTATTCACTGATCTTTCTGTAGACAACATTAATATACATTTAAAGTCATCCAAAATTCATGCACACAATACTTAACCACTTAAAACTTCTTATATGGCTGGCCACAGAATGCAAAGTATGTTACAACAACGGTGGCAGTACATGGAGGAATGGAGACAATATAAGACGACAATGAGGCAACTAGAAACAAAGTCAATACAGCTGCTGAAGCAATGGAAGGCATTACTCATGAACTTCGTTTTGCAAAATGTCTGCTAACTGCTTCTGCCCTACTTAAAGCTGACGAAGAAGAAAATCTTGAACACAGAGAAACTTAATAAGCTTATCATCGTATAGCAAATTATTGCAGTAATCTTTAAGAACAAACTTAATGCTTATAAATATAACCAATTATTGCAGTAAGTTTTAAGAAGACACTTAAAGCTGTGTAGTTTAGTAGGAAATATTAAAGTTAGACGTATTGCAAATAAAACCTTATAATTAACTTTTAGAAACCCTATTTTTAAATAAAAATAAGGAACAGACTTAATAAAACAAAACATTAAAGTAAAAAACGAAACCTTAGGAATAGCTTTCAGGAAACAAAACATTTTACTTAGAATTCAGAATAGATTTAGTAAAACCAAACCTTGTAGTAAACATTAAGGGCAGACTTAATAAATCTAACTTGCTATAAAACCGTAAGAATATATTTATTGAAAAAAAATAGTAGCAAACTATAATAACAACGATATTAATCTGCCAACTGTGGCCTGGGGGGAACACACTAGCCTAGGGACACCGAGGATGTTGGTTCTATCCCAGGTACAGACAGATGCATAGTGGCTTTGATGACCACTTGAAAAGGTAATCCCTGCCATTGGGTCCTATCACCAGTGGTCAGATAAAGAACATCAGTGATATTGATAAATGGTCATCTCTGAGACTCTGTATTTCAGGTAGAAGAATGTCAGTCACTGGTGCTTGGGTTGAACTTGTACAGTTGGGATTGGTGAAAAGGTGCTTTGTATAAGTAAAATAGATGTTTCACTCTATATAAAAATTTATACTACAACAGCCTTGAATTGCACTAAACCCCTCTACCCACTTTTGGGCCTTCAGCCAGACCACTGCAATCATTGCACACTTGCTACTGTTAGCCAGTCATTGCTGACATTCTTTACCAGTGACTCTCTTAAGTCAGATTGAACACAAAGCCTTGCTCATTTATCTGCGTCAGAAGTGTTCCTCACAATGGATTTGGCTCAAAACTAGACGCATTAGTTTCTACATTTCTAGACCCTTCACACATAACTATATAAAAATATCTGCTACAATAGTATGCCTGAAATACTTGACTGAACATTAACAAAAAGTGTTTATGTATATGGTTAATAACAGGAGCATTGATACAGGATGGTCTAGAAGTTAAATGAAGATTTTGAGTAGGATTTGGGATGTTGCAAGCAACAGCTGATTGAAGCTTACTGTTAAGTCATATTTTTCATACCAGTGAATATTTGCCTCGTGTTCCACAACGGGTTATTTTACATTCCTTAAGGTCTGCACATGCGGACTACAATATGCGACAGTACAGTTTCAATCCAATAATATTTTTTGCCTTTGATTCTCAACATGTTATGGACTGCCTCATGATGTTCATTCTTCTTCCTCTGTTGCATCTGTGAGTAAGAAACTCAAGTCATGTTTATTTTGAAAGGCTTTTCCACCATAGTTCATGATTTAGCCCGTATCTCTGTGGTAACAACCATTGCTCTGCCCATGGACTATTGAATTTTGGAGAAATGCTTTTGGGCAATTGGTTGTTGTGCCTTACAGTCTGCTAAAATGCAGAGATTAAGTGCTACAAAAGACCAGTACACAGTAGAAAATAGAATATGTTTCTGACTGGTGAAATATACTTTGTCTATTACACACCAGAACAATGTGATATGAGCGGTATGAAACAACTTTTAGTTTGAAGGATCTTCAACTGAATTGGACGGTTTCATCAGCATATAACATATATCATTTTAAACCACCATTTATTTTTTCAGTTCTGGTCCAATTTTGAAAAACATTTCACCTTATTGTTCAGCTTGAACTAACTCATAACTGCATCACTGTATAAGATTTATTGGCCTGGTTTTGTGCATCAGCCAGTCTGTCGAAATAATAATTTTTTGTAAGGCCCAACTTCACAAGTCATTTCATACTGTACATCAATGTATATGTCTAGGAATGAGCCCTCAGAATATGAAAATTCAAGAAAGTTAAAATATGCCACTCAGATTCGGAATTTGCTACAGTCATTCATTGCCAGACCAATTAAATTTTTTTATAGTTTTATAAGGAAATAAAATATCATCTTAAAGCTTCTCTTACATCCCATCGTACGTGTTTTCACACATAAGTTTGCTACAAATGTTGTTGAAAATATGAGCATAGCCTGGTAGTGGAGTAGTAGAGTAGTTTGTATGTGGAGTAGTTTGTATGTGCAAACAAGGTATATTCTCACAACAAGAGTGTCAATACTTGAATATCAAACAACAGTCTGCTACTATCTACAGGTCACACAGTGGGTTAGTATATATATATAAGGTACATGTGAGTGTATTAAGCCTCTCTTACATCCCATCGTACATGCACGTACATCCTGGTTAAAGAGAAAAACCGGCTGATTTGCAAGGGACACAAGCTATACTTATGATTTCATAACAGAATATCAAGGTCACACTGACACCGCAATTAAAATTGGCATGCACATTTTCTCTGGGTGCACGCAGTATTCCAAAAAATGCATCCATTTCTCAAGGATAACTTGCGAGAGACTTGTGCACGAGCTTTCACCTTTCTAGCGTTGCAAGATCTCCCCATTCACTTGCAGGGGTTTGTATGTGCCGTACAATACACTGCTCCACTACCAGGCTACACACATATTTTTCAACAATATTTGCAGCACACTTAAGTGTATGGGTAAGAGAAGCTTAATATACTCACGTGTACCTTGCATCCATATTAACCCACTGTGGGCCTGTAGCTAGTCGCAATCGGTTCTTTGATGTTCAAGTACTGACACTCTTGTTAGAAAAATATACCTTGTTTGCACGTGCAAATCTGCTACCCTACTACCAGGCTCAGCTCATATTTTTCAAAATATTTGCAGCACACTTACATGTGTACACACGTACGATGGGATGTAAAAGAAGCTTCATATGGTGAGTGCAAACCCTACAAGTGAATGGGGAGCACTTGGAACACTAGCAAGGAGAACGCATGTGCCCAAGCCTCTCGAAAATTTCCCTTGAGACATGGATGCATTTGTTGCCATGCTGTGTGCATGCAAAAAATAACGTAGATGCCAATTTTCATTGCAGGGTTTCTGCAACCTTGATATTCTGCTATCAAATCGCACATGTAACTTTACTGACCCTTGTAATACAGCCGATTTTTCTCTGTGACCAGGATGTATGTGCACAGATGATGTGATGTAAGAGAGGCTTAAGACCAATGAATTTTACTTGCCCGGAGGTATCCTATGATAGGCATGCCTAGCAAACAGATAGGGACCTCAATGGCTGATAAGGTTAGCATTTAATCACATGTTCCTTATAGCAATTAGTTGTCCCAACACCAATCTGTTTAGGTTATATATTCTGTCAAATGTAATACTACAGTAAACGTTCATACATACACATGACAAGTGTCACATACTTAATGCCCATATCAAAGCTGTAAAGCTGTTGTGGATTAAATAGTATATAGAAAATATCACTGTCATAGAGATGGTATGCAATAACACAGCATTCTGTTGTGTTTTTTTTATTCATAAAGCTAACACCTAAAATACAGCAAAACTAACATAAATAGGATTTCTCTCTATTACTTGTCTCTTCAAACTAGGGTGTTTTATATGACAAACTTCAGGTGAAATATTGCAAGTAGATGATACAATTCTTGTGCACCTCATGACATAGCGAAGGGTACAGGTTATACTTACAAGATCACTTCTTCTAAAATATCGGGTGGTCCCCATGTGTTGTATGTCCTGTTAATCCAGCTGGTTTTAGTTAAATCTTGCTTGCAATTGCCCAAGTAATTGTTATATATTTACACAATTTTTTTTAAATTATCCACCAGGTTAGAAAATGGATTAAAGGAGGTCAAATTACTGTCCACTAAAGTCAGTCATTAAACATTCACATTTGAAACATTTCAAAAAGACTGATTGTCAGCAATGTCAGTTAATTGATGTATCCACTAGTATTAAGAAACTATATTATGCACAGAAATGTGTATATTTTCAGTATATCACACAAAAATGGCTTTTTAAAAATCCCACTGACAGTCTTTATTTGAAATTATTGATGATCAATTTCCACCAATTTTTTTCTTCATTTTTAAAATGTCGAAATCTCAGTAATCTTGTTATATAATTGTGTCCAGAAGTTTTTCTTGACATGAACTCGCGAAGTCTTTGAGAGTAAAGCTGGTGAGGAATAAGGCAGAAATCCAGAAAGCAAATGGACTGGTATCCAGACATATCAAAAGGCAAAGAGACTGGTAGCCAGTGATAGCCCATGTAAGTGTATGGACCCAAGTTATGCACAGGTGTATTGACATTAGTCTGGGCAAGGCTGTGGTGAGGAATGCTATCCATTAAGATCTAATATCAGTAGTAATAGCATTAGTAACAGTATTAGTATTAGTAGTAGTGTTTATGGTGTGCTACACTTATGTGAAATAACCTCTGAACCATAATTCTCATATTAAAACATAGGTCAAAACGTATACCCCTTAATAATATTAATTTTTCCAAGCTTTATGTGTTTTGGTGAAGAATGGTTTTAGTTACAATTTCAGTCATCACACAGAATAACATTAAACACAACTTGGCACACACCTCAACTTGGCACAAAAACTGCGATAATTTACTTGAGCATTCTTTGCACTCAACTTCATAAACACCTCAATTTGGTACTGAACTGTGGTAATTTACTTAGACAGTTTTGCACAGAACTTTGAACACACCTCAGCTTGGCACAAAACTGTGATAATTTACTTAAGCAACCCTAGCACTCAACTTGGTACACATCTCAACTTTGCCCAACAGGATATGCCATACCAATGCACAACTAGTTGCAACCAAAACACACAAGCATTTGTAGTATCTCTAGTAACATGGTAATAGATTTGTAGTAATTATACCATAGCATATAAGGTGAAAACGACTGTGGCCAAAGTGATGATGGACATAAATTGTTTTTCCAAAATTTCTGTGTGAAGATTTAAAGTTTTTTCTCAAGGTGCTGATAGTATATATAGAAATGATATTATTGCCTCTTATAAAGTACCAGAAAATGTCAATTGGTTTGATTCTTGTGGTTAACATGCAGATATCAAAGTTGCTCTTGTGGTTAACATGCAGATATCAAAGTGCCATTGCATACTTAAATCAATGGCAATCAACAGTAAAATGTATCAAACTTTAAATATTACTTGTTGCTGATCATCAGTGCCCATGATGTTAAGGTATGACAAAAAGATTGGTCAAATGTATAACTTTCATACCTTCGATACAGCATCCAGACAGTAGAATAAATAGAAAGGGATAGGCTTTTCTTTCTAAATAAGTCTTAAAATGACTAGAAAAGAGATCCTGACAAATTAGGGAAGCTTAATCCATTCATATCCGTCAATTCTTTGTATTGATCAAATGATGATCATGGGTTGATAGAATGAAGAAAAACATTCCATACTTGTCGGTTGAGAATTTGTACAAAACATATAAGTCACCTGCAAGTGATTGCCCACTTTTCAGGTTGGGTCTTGGCCCTGCAAATCTGTCACCTACTACTCCATCGGGTCAAGCCAGCAGAAATCAGCAAATGCAATTTTTGAACTTATAATCAGTATTGATCGGCGAATGTGCTATTTCTGTATGACAACCATATATGATCAACAGACGTGAGGTATTATCTGATAACTAATAGTGATCAGCAAATGAGATGCTTTTCTGTAATAGGGAAATTTTAATTAAATGTTGCTGAAAACCTATTTCCTCACACAGGTATAAGCATTGCACATATTCCTTACTGGTTATTGATACATTAATGGTTGTAACAACCAATTAATAATCATGCACATGCAATGCGTAAAAGTAAGAATTAAATGGGGGCTACAATTTTAAAGCCACTATCTTACAATTTTAGGCATAAAATAATATTTGCCTTGGCGAACAATCTGAAAACATGTTGAATTTGTCTTCTGACCACAGTTAATGTTAGTATTAAAAATAATATTTTTGAGACATTGTAATGTTCATTTGTAACCTTTTAAACATTTGTCATTAAACGTTTAATAAAAGGTATTAACAAAACGTTTTGATAACCTATTATAAATGGGTTTTGTTCCCATCATTTTTTAACCTCTACCAAACGTTTCCCTCCAAATATTTGCAAAACTCAAAAATGTTTGCTGGGAAGATACTTAAAATTGGAAACAGTTTATCAGTTACCCTGCAATGACCAAACTAAGCAAATCACTTCAACCCTTAATCAATATAACTACAAATACTTTTAGAACAGTAGTTTAGAACAAAATATTGTCATATCAATTTTCAAAAAAAAGTTAATGGAATATCATAAAGGGGACACCTACCAAGGCTAACATAAAGATTTCCATCTAATGGTTGCTATTGAGAGGAAATGCTTGTTTACCCCCACACTCCTGTGTACACATACTAGTTCAGCTGAAAGAACTGGTCTATCGATGTATTGATAAAGATATGATAAAAGCTATACCTTTCATAGTGATAATCTGGAATGAGTCATTTCATAAAAAGCGATAGTTTATGAGTGATAATTATTTTGCAATGCATCCCTTTTCCATTCCTAATACTGTATATTTTACCATAACAAAGGCCACACTGTGCTCCACGCAGGAAAAATTAATTGAATTCACCAATTTAATCCACGAAAATATGTGTATTTAATTCATGAAAATATGTGAACTCAGAATGAACTAGAACTCAGAGAAATCATTTAAAAGTTGGACAAAATAATATTGCCAAATTTTAAATCAGAGCAAGTCAGAGACCTAATATAGTCATATGTCACAAACACAGTCTAAATGTGGCTACGGATACTCTACGGTTACGGCCAATCTATAGTTACGGCCAATCTACAGTTACGGCCAATCTACGGTTATGCCCAATCTATGGTTACGGCCAATCTACGGTTGTAGCCACTCTATTTTGTTACTACGACCTCTCTGCTAATTACAGTTACAGCTCTGCTTTATTTAGACTATATGCACTATCAGAGTGCAACTTTAGTTCAACAGTTTATCTTTAGTGAGATATCCTGTTATATTCTATAATTACATTATTCTAAATTAAAAATTCGCAACAATATATATATGAATATTTCATAAAGATCTCGTATCTGTAGGGAGAGAAAAATTCATTAGACTCTGCCCAAGCAGTACGATTTAAAAGCCAGTTTATGTAACAGTACGTCATATGAAACTTTATTTCAATAACTGAAAATTTTTGCTTGTAGAAAATAAACTCGGGCTTTTAGCAGACTACCCAAACGCTTGCTTAACATCAACTAGGTGGAGTCTGCATCCCTGATCCCGTGCAGTGTATGGTAAGGATATTAGTCCAAGGCAGAACCTGCCAGGAATTATTCAATATTTTTCTTAGACCCCAGTTACACATTCATGGATGGTCTGTCGGATCGTGCTAGTTTCCTAATATGGAAAATGTTGAGTGATTTACGGATCCTATTTTTCATCCGTGAGCCCGTCCTTTACATCCCTAATATCCTTGTGGCATCCGCCATGGATGTGATGTGTCTGCAACTCATCAGAATCTTGTCATTAACTAGTCCCTAACGTCCTTAAACCCATCTGGGATGTCGTTGTGGCATCCCTAACATCCTTGACTCTTCTGCGCCAATAAAGACTCAGGAAAATATCCACGGATTTCCCCGGAGAGTATAAGGATGGCCCTGGATGTTAACGGACATTACCAGAAACCCCACGGACCAATCAGAATGCTCCTTGAAGAAGGTTATGGAAATGAAATTTTCTAGCGGATATGCACGGACATTTGCGGACCTGGCCCAGGACAATAGGGGCGGGGTTTACGTATGATAAGGATGCCTCAAGGACAATAAGGACAGGGTTTATGGATAGATTTGTGGTGTTCCAGGCCACTCCGAAAATTACAGAAAGGCGCTTTCTCATGGATGAAAGCCTATATAAGGGGAAGTTTGCTTGGCTTTTGTTTATACACATTTTGCATTTCGATGAGGAGACATCAATTCAACAACTTTACAACAGACACTGGAGATATTACAGGATTTGTTTGATATTTATTTTGATAAACAAGTTTGATATTTTGCTGACCCACCACGGCGAGCTGGAAAACTACAACTGACACTAACCGACTCTGTAAACTTGCTCCTGACCCTCAAGAATCCATAATTACCATAAGTAACCACTGGTGAGGTATGACAATGGCAGTGGGTATGCCAGTCCGAACAGGTATGTCTGAATTGGCTCCTGAATCTGAAGACTGTCTGTTGGGATCTAACAGTTTGCGGAACCCTATTCCATTCACCTGGTGTGGCCGTGGGCAAATCCCTGCCTGTCACCTATTTGGGAACTGATAGTGAAAACTGATTGAGGAAACTAATCATCAGTTTCCATGAGTGAGACTGCGAGACTTGATTAAAGATGACATTGAGTGGATAACAACCTTGCATGTTATGTTATGGGTTCAATTCCCAGCTGAATTTCTAGTTGGAAAAGTTGGTAAATGCTTGCTAGTTTATTATAGAATAAATTCCCTGTGAAATTATTCCTCAAAAATGACACCAATTCAAGGATAAAAATTTATACACTTTTTATTTAGTTAAATGCTTTTGTTTTATGACTTTTACAGTTTATATATTGACAGCTAATTAAAATTTGTTGAATATTATTGCAGAAAAATAGGTTTTAGGGAATACTTAGGAACCTTGTTTTGCAGGAACTTATTTTATGGGACACCAATGGGCTATAGGGCACAATCTTGACCATATATTAATCACTGTTTTCCTCCCTAACATCAGCAAGTGATCATGATATGATTTATATAATAATTTGTAGGGGATATTACATCCTAGTCAATCAATTAACCAATCAACCAATCTATCAAACATCTACACACAAACTTTGTATTGATAAAGCAGTCATATATTTTAAGGGATGTTAATACAATGTAGATACTTTTAGTTTTTTATATTTTCCTACATTTAAAAGACCTCAGTGTTTGGTTTACAGATATGACATTTAGTTGACTGACAGCTCTTTGGTTTTGGGATTGAATCCAACTCATAGTAACAGTCTGACATTAGCAGTTAAAAGATTTAAACTTTCTCTCCTATATCTAAACTTGGATCAACTGAAGTCTGGGTAGCATTTTATTGTTATTATACCTTTTATCAAAGTGATAAAGTGTAACATCAGTGATTCAAAATAAACATAAATTATAAGCCATACCCAACCCTAAAGGCCTTATTATTTACTATTAAGACAAGTTTTCTCCACAATACTGTCTTGACCTTGTTCTAATCAACACCACTACTTGCCAGGCTTATAACCTATGACTTGAAAAGATTTTTTTAAAATTTTCTTATCCTACGGTATAAACTATTACACCTTTTGCATTTACAAACGTGTGATATTTTAGACCATGTCTAACATCCATCCACACTAGCCACCTTACATGAGGACATAGTAATTTTAGCAAATACAGTCCTTCTGGATAAATCAATATCTGATGTTGATAAATGTTTATAATCTTTGCAGAATGGAAAAAAGTGTTAATGTGTTCTTCTATACCCTGACATTAATATATATATAGTAAGATCTATAGCTCTGAGTCACGTGGCTGGTCTAGTAAGGTCTGTATGAATAACTCACATTTACAATACAATTAGAAGGTGGTTGAAAGAAAAATTCCATGTGTTTAACACACACTACTTAACTGCTGTAATTTACACAAGCAACAACTTGGCATAAAAATAATGTAAAGTAAAAATTTAACATCTAGCCAATTGAGACCAATAATACAACAACACACCTTTGTTAGCTATATGTAGATGAGATATATGTAAATTTGGGGTACTGATTTCATGTTTGAATTATATTATCGCCCAATCATTAAGTCTATAAAAGGAAAATTCACTGCTTGTTCCTTATGTCTATCTATAAATCTACTTATTTCTATCTATAAATGTACTTCTGTCAATGCATAGTTTAATCAATGGAAATCCATGTTATTACCCCTCCATCAGAAGATTTTCTGACTAGATCTGTTAAAGTCTCCAAAGGATCACAGTAGATCTCCCATCCTTAAAGATGGTCCAGATATACACTGAGACTCCAGAACTAATTTAATTTGTTTAGGAATTTTATATATAAAGCCAACACAAATAAAGGAACAGTGGAGGGAAGCCGTGTGTGAGAAGAGGGGCAGTATATGAGATATAATTAACAGTTGCAGTTATTTCAATGTGACCGCTCTTCAACATGAACTTTGTAAAATACCATATGATATGGAAACTCTAAGATAAAGCTTCAAACTACAGTTAATGATGAACAAAGGATAACTAAAGCAATAGAGATAAAACAATCCACTTTACTCAGTAGTTTTGTAGAAAACAGTCACAAAAATACAAACTCAACCACCTCACTAAAAATCTTCCTTGCCTGACTCATCCTCAGACAAAGAAAGCTGATGAGCAAGTACACAGTAAGTTACTAACAATGTTAATAAACAACTGTACAAGACTTACAGATAATTGGAAGTTTCAACTCTGCCCATTATTTTCTTCCAGTCATTATTTACTAACTGGATTTATGACTAAACTGATTACACCTAGGTCACACAGTTCCGAGTTGGCCTCATGAGCTATATTTGAGCCGAAAATATTTAACTTGCCCAGGCTTGTTTGTGACATGATGCGTTTCATGTTTTGGTGGTATCTGTGCAGTTTCATAAGTGTATGTATGTCAGGTTAGTATTTGGGTACGGCGCTTTGGCCACAACAAAGACTGCATTGCTGCACATATCGTATTCTTTTGAAGTTTTAAACATCTGTAGTCTCCTTTCAGAGTCATAAGGACAAGGGTGTGAAGCAAATTGTTATAACTGCACGGGACTGTGTGAACAGGCCATAATACTGAGTCAACAATGTGCTGTTCATGTTTTTTCCTTTCTTTACAATCATATGTATGCAATGGCAAAACAGTCATAACTGTAAGAAAATACAGGAGACACCTGGGTCATTTTCCTGCAAGATATTTGTTCAGTTGAAAACTATCCCTCTCTGAAAATATATATTATTATATTTTATATTTATTGACACAAATGTGAAACATAAGTTGTGAAACATAGGTCTTCATAAATTACCAGAATTACTTGCAGGTTTCTGTCAGTTTTTTTTTTTGGGGGGGAGGGGGGGGGGAGTTGAAAACATAACTGCGTAAGGACACATCTGGATAAAAGATGTAAAAAGAGGGTAATACCTCATATAGACACCTATTTATGTCTGTTGGGCTAATTGTATGACAATACCCAGAAGAAATATAATTCCTGGCGTTTATGCCTTGTGGTACAGTCTGGGCTTTGGGTTTTTTTTTCTTGTTTTGGTTCTTAATATATGTATATTTACAAACAATGGCCCCGAAAAAAGATTACTTTTGAAAATACTAATTTCAACAAAATTTCAGGTGGGGCAAAAGATTTTAAAAATAAGAAAACACATTGAGGATTTACTGATGTATATGTTCCTGGAGACGTGCCTACCAAAAATCTTTCGGACCTTTTCTTAAACCCAGGCACAGCATGTATAATAATCGCAGAAGTTGGACGGATGGTAAAAGTAAATACCAATTTTAACATAATTCTTAGATGAGACAAAAAACATATAAAATAAGAAAAAATGAGCAATTACTGATGTATGTTTTCTTGCAGACTTGCCTACCCAAAATATTTTGGACCTTTTCTTAAACCCAGGCCCAGTGTGTATAATAACTGCACAAGTAGGGTGGATGGTGGCGTGCTTGGGGTTCCAAAGTTTGTTTCACCAATACATATGTCTACTAAGCAATTTTGGTCTCAGCTTTGATTATGATGCTAATAAGATCTGGAATGATCTACTTGATGATGTTCACTCTGACATTTCTCCTTTCACCTTTTGAAGGAAGTTATATATATCTCCCTCCATTATTCGTGCCTCTAGCATGCCCCTGGATATTTGATTTATGTTCATGATTTGGATTATGTGCCTTAGAGTCTTCATGACAGAAATTAAAAATTATAAAAGATCAATGAGAAAAATATTGTTTTGTGAATTATTATTATTTAGGATCAGGATTTAGGATAAATGCTATATGGATGTATTTGATTTTATTCGGTTATATTTTAATAAGTCTTTGATAAATAATAAATGTTATGCTATTCCAGTTCATATTACCTGAAGAGCAATGCTTTCTTGAAATGATATTTTAAAGAAAGAGTGGATGGTTGTCTTTTCAAGGGATTTAAAAAAAACAAACATGGATTTGTATTATGTGTAATTGTTGTAAAAATCATGTTGTATATAGTAACTTGTTAAAAATCCCTAGTAAAGGGGTTACTACACCCCACCCTCTCCGGTTACAATAAACATTTGAAAGAGGGGATGAATATAATTATTCTTTGCAGAAAAAGTATTATGCGAAGATGCGAAGACAAGCAAATATTGTCTCTTTTGTAATAAACGTAAACATAGCTTGATGTCTTTTTGCAGATAAAATTTGCCATTTATTGAAAGGAATCTTTTCATAAGCCTTAACTCAATTGATAGCCTCTCAAATATCTAATACAATTAAGTACCTTTCTCTCAAATCTTTGGTTTTCCTCTTCTAGTTCTATGGATGCAACCATAAATAAAGTAAATAAAAAGTTCACTAACCTCTTTTTCTATTTATACACACACTTATATCCGACCTGATAGTGGACAAAAACTATAACAATTACATATGTCAGGGTCCCATCCCGGAGCCTCCCTAGATCAAACTTTACAATATCCTCGTGATTTAGAAAGTACCCAGACAGGTTTTTCGTCTTTGTACACGAGTACAGAAAACAACAGGAGTTTTAACAGTCTAGATAAGCTCTGTGTTATACACAGTACAAATCAGACCAAGAAACCTTCCTCTCCCACTGTGCTCAGAGATAACCAATATACACATCTTGAAGATGCAGTGTATTTAGATTAATATTATCTGCGCCTCAGGCAGGAAACTTGCCTGGGTCCTTAATTATCGCCCAGACTTAAACTCGCCACCTGTCAACTGTGAGTCATCAGACAATCTATAATGAACACATGGCTGATAATGTTCTCCTTATTATGGCATTTTATTTTTTTAATATTCCTTTCTTTAAAAATATCATGTTTTTGTAAGTTTTTTTCTGTTAATAATTGCCATTTCATAAGGGCTCTTACCTTGTATGTTTGTTTAGTACCTTCCTGTACTATACCTTTGTTCTTTGAATTAGAGTCATTGAATTGGTATATATGACCTTCATTTATTTTCAATCTATTTTTGTTTATAAAATATAAGGTCTATATTAGACTAAACCATATATTTTTGGTGTATTATATCATTTTATATATTCATAATAGAATCTTATGCCTCCCAGTTTATAACCTCCCACCAGTATATTTATTTATGATAATTGTCAAGGTTACAAACACCAGCCAGAGAAGTAGAAGGAAAGTTATTTTAGGTGACCTTAAAGTGTTTGCTATGTGAGGCAGAGTAGAATTAATAGTTACTGTAGTAAAAGAATGCATGAACAAAGTTTCCTCTCCCTCTCTTTACAACTATCCAGGGCTCTCAAGCCTTGCTCAAGAAAGTTGTAGTCTAGCCTTCCTTTCGGCTAAAATATATGGAACTTTTTTTTCTTGTTATGATCCTTTTGTTCATCGTGCAAAAATTTAGTGCACTGTGCCAATAGTGGGATTTTGACAACAAACCTAAATTTAAAAAAAAACGAAAGAAAAATCCATTGGATGTAAATTTAAGGGTGAGAGTAAATACACATTATGTTCTCAAGAAAAATAGTCACTGTCACAATATAATATTTTTTTATATTTTTATGTAAGTCTTAATAGGACATTCCTTGAATGGGGTGGTGGTTAATAGGAAAACTTCCCGAATGACAGATAAAGGAAATATATCACAAATGAAGATAACAGTATTAAATGGGTAAGTAGCGCGAATTATTCATTGTTAATTTCCATAGGTGAAATCCTTTTTGTATATGTCCAAGATGGGATGGTTTAACCATCATATTTTATGAAGTAAAATAAATCCATATTTAAAGAAAGAATGCAAAAAAGCCTGTTATATGTGGATTTAAATGCAACAAAAACAAGTTCTATAAAAGTACCTTTCGAATGATGTATATAACATATTCGCAACTAACACAGTTTCAGAAATATTAACGAAAAATAAGCACTTGTTGGACAATTTGTAAAGCAAATTATCCACAAATAACAGAAAATACTAATATATCCTAATCTGTATGTCCGCATATTTAGGTCAAATAAAGCGTGTGGTGGAAAATAAAATTCTTCCACTCTGTTTTAATAACTGCAAGACTGGGCAAACTGAGTTATGGCTAGGATACAGTTTCTTCATAGAACTTCACTTGTATTTTTCCTTATCACCACTACTTCTTGGAAAGCATATGGACGCAGGCAATAAGCCTCTGTAGGGCTACACACAACAGTACAATCTAAGACTAAGCCAGGTGGATGTTGAAATGTGTCGAGTTAATGAATACCTATCACTTTCACCTATGGAGCTAGTCTGAAAGAAGAAAGTATATATCAATTATACTAACATTATTGACATGGCAAAAACTCCTAGGCAGAGTAAGATTTTGTTCAGTTATTTTCATGTGAATAAATATTTCCTTTTATCTTACATGGGTGTAAAATTGTAAGACCTAGAAGCTGATGTTTTTTCACACCACAAATGACCAATGTACAACTGCTAATAATCCCCCTTTTCCTGTTTTTATTATAAATTAAATTATAACTTTTTATAAATTCCAGTATTCCAGTTCAGCTTTTCGTTAGTTGTTATAAGAACAAACTAATTTTAAACTTGGGATACTGTTAAGGCTGAACATATCAAAAAAGGGTGGCGGAATGTGCAAACCACAAGATTTTTCCTCCAGCTAAACGATAACTCGTGTGAATGTAAAAAATACAAATGAAATGATTTCCCTTGTGACCTCCTTCCCATTGGTACAGCTCATAATAATAACTAATACAAATAAGCCTATATAACTCCTGTACAGACTTGTAAGTTTAATCTTGTCTTGCGACAAAGATCACTCCGATCTCTTTTTACATATGAGTAAATAAGATTAGTCATAACACTATAAAGATAAGTCGCGGTACCACATAGATAAGTTGCTGCACCGTAAAGATAAGTGGTACCACCTTATCATTGAAATGATTGGTCATAATTACCTTAAACAGAATTGCACACATGTTTAACAGTATATATAGTGTCTAAAATCACCATAATTACAGGCTTAAAATTCTAGTGTCTAAAATCACTAAAATTACATGGTTATAATCCTAGTGTCTAAAATAATCACAATTGCATGCTTAAAGTTATAGTTTCTAAAACTACCATAATTACATGCTTAAAATTCTTATGTCTAAATTTATGACAATTATGCTCCAGACCTGAATGACAGAAATGTTGTACGACCCCAAAAATATGTTCATAAGTTATGAACCATTACCACATTAGGATACAAACTCACTAGCGTGGAATTGGATATAAGGGTATTTCCTTCTTCCCAAAGCTGATCAATCCTTCACAATCCTAAATTTGTATTGTAATGTATGTTTATATTTAATGGACACTGTATACCTACCTATAAGAGGTAATTTATTGTGCATATTGATTGATGCCCACTATATTGAAGTGAGGTACATGTATGTTTTACTGTGTATATTTGGTATCTATGCTTTTCTAACGATTTATTGATTTATTTCTTTGGGATTTTACGTCGCTTTCAACAATGTACAGATCATATCATGATGGGTAGTTGGAAGGGCAGAGGAAACCAGTACATACAGTTCGTCAGGGTTCTGTACTATAAACTGTCGACCAACGGCAAACAACTACCAGCTTTCCCACTTGAGGCCGTGCCGGGAACCGAACCCCGGCCTCAGAGGTGGGAGGCGAGAGTGTTACCACTCTGCCACTGTTGCCCCTGCTTTTCTAACGAAAGACACAGGTAAAAGAATGGTTAAAATTGGCCAGAAAATAGCTTGTGTTTTAAGTAATAACTTTATGACTGGGTATAATGGAACAATACATTGGTGTGAGGGTAAAAATGGATGCATCGAAAAACAACTCTTTATCTATTTTTTACACAAAGATGGTCTCTTGTATAGATTAAAGAGCCTAATTGTTTTTGATATGTTAAACTACTTTCTATTGACAGCACTTGCCTTAAACACTGGTCTCCAGTCCCAGTAAACATTTTGGGGTTTTGCAAACGTTTGATAGAAAATATTTGGCAAAGGTTAAAAAATGATGGGTAGATTCTACGAGAACCATTTATAATAGAATGTTTTTAAAACGTTTTATGTATACTGTTTATTAAACGTTTAATGATCAATGTTAGAAAGATGCTACAAATGAACATATTAATGTCTGAATAATAATGGGGTCAGAAGTCAAATTTAATATCTTTTTAAAAATTGCTCACTAACGAAAATGTTATTTTTATGTCTAAAATTGTCAGATAGTGGCTTAAAAGTTGTGTCCCCATTCAATTTTTACTTTTAGGGATTTCATGTGGGGCAATTTTTGACAAACTCCTCTAAAATCCCCTATTATTGCTCACTGCCATCTTTGTTTGGACATATTTGAAGGTGAAGGTTTAATAAACATTCTGAAAATATGGGTTTAAAAAACGTTTTGACAGAATGTTTTTAAAACATTCAATCAACAATGTTTTTGAAACATTTTATGTGTACTGTTTATAAAATACTTCATGATGAATGTTTGAAAAACATTTCCAGCATAGCCTTCATTTCTTTAAAAATTATATAAATGTTTAAAAAATATTTCCGGTCAAACCTAGTTTATTATAGAAATAGACAACAACGAGCGAGGGGTTATAGGCGATTTTACAATGATTAGCGATATTAGGATCACAAAGGCGGAGCCTGAGTGATTCTAATGCAGTAATCGTTGTAAAATCGCCTATAACCCCGAGCTCGGAGTTGTCTATTTCTATTCTAACATGACATTTTAGAAGATCTTATGAAATTAGTTTTGAAGCTATTTTATAGAAAAATATACAAATATTCTATAAAGATTAAAGAATCCCTGAATATTGTGTTTACCATTATTTGTCTATTTAATGAAAAAAAATCTAGGCTGTTACTTCAAGTTTTCTTTTTGCGGAGCAGCATTGTGAGCGATAAAATAGAACTGATGATGTTATGCGGGGTTTACAGAGCAATTTTTCGTGTCTTAGCCAATCAGAATCGCAGACACAGCCGTGTCATGTTAGAATTAGTTATTTTATAAATGTTTAATTAACGTTTTCAGTAAAAACGTTTGTATATAAAATGTTTATAAAACATTTTTTAAACATTACAGTGTAAATATGGGTTTAAAGTGTTAACCTTAAGATAAGGTTTAAATA
Source organism: Sabellastarte sp. h YS-2021 (assembly GCA_964017235.1). Lineage (NCBI taxonomy): Eukaryota > Metazoa > Annelida > Polychaeta > Sabellida > Sabellidae > Sabellastarte > Sabellastarte sp. h YS-2021. Next base: position 93,491,807 of record OZ024933.1, on the reverse strand, counting down.
GGTTTAAAAAAAGTTTTGTAAAAGTTTAAACCATTTTAAAACGTTTCTAATGTTTACTGGGGTTAACTTAATTTGCCATATGGACACATCAGGATGAGACAGATGTTTTAAACAGAGTAGAATACTAACAAGAGGCATTCTCCGAGAACACAAAAACCCTTACACACGTGTTGGTCTGAAAAAGTCTTGATTTTCCATCAACTCTGGATCCGGATTATCAGTCTGGATCAACCTTGAGAACCAATCCACAGATAAACTCGTTCTGATAAATATTTATGGAGTTATGCTTGCGAATATTGCTGAGAAAAAAAATAAAAAATAAAGAGTTGTAAATTTGGCAGTCAAAATCTGGATCATCTTTGAGGAACACCGAGTCATGGCTAAAACCAACCCTGAGTGAGAATATGACCATGATCCTGTATAAACCTGTTATGCACACAGACAAACAGATAAACGGAGGCGATTGGAATTGGTGAAGTGGGATAATCAGATGTGAATGAGAAAAGTCCAGAGACTAAATACGACACAATACAAGTGCTAGCTATTTGAGAAACAGAAAATATTTTGAATATCTGAACATTACTTCTCTGTTCTAATTCTAATAGTACTTTTATGGCGCTTAATCTCTATAATGTTGACACTATGGAGTTTTCAATTTATCAAGAAGACATTATTCTTTCTATTTGACAAACAGAAAATAATTTGCATATCTAAACAATACTCTGTTCTAATTCTAATAATACTTCTATGGTGCTTAATATCTATTGTGTTGACACCACAGAGTTTTACTTTTTTTCAAAAAGACATATATATTCGTTTATATTAAAAAGGCTAATCAACAAAATATCCATGAGATGTTGGACAACAAATCATCTCTTGCAACTCTTTGTTACCTCAAATAAATATGTGTCAATATTGCACGACTAAAATATGGAAAGATTGTATGAAATATTTAGCTTAATGATAGCATTTAAAATATGTGTAATTAGATTTATTTCCGGATCAATATAAAGAATATGTTACCTATTCATAGCTATTTGTACCCTTGGAGAAATGAAATAAGCCTACAAAGTCAAACCGAACACCATTAACTGTGACTGAAATAGTTTTGCCAAAAACAGTTTGTCCTCTTTCCAATCACCTTCATCTGTGTTATTACATTTTTAAAAGTTTCCAGTACTTTCTTTCATTCATGTTCTGCATTCCAGGAAAACGTTGATAATATTTGCTAGTTTCTATTTGCAGACTAATCTGTTGCCATAGTAACACAAGGATATTTATAGGCCATGGAATATAATATACAGTGAATAATGACCCTCAAGGCTGTAAAGCCACATAGGTATCTACATACAGTTAGTCATTCACATATCACATACAACTAGATGTTTACTCAGGCAGTTATATCATGTATTTACTTAAGACAACACTGTTCATAGATAAGTAGGTTGTACCTTTACATCAACTGTTTGTATCAGTTTGTATGTTATCACTCATATACGATTACAATATATTATTCAATAGTGGATGCAAACTGGTTTTATGCAGAAATTCTGGGGTTCACAAAAGGACTTAGCCCAGATATAGACTAAAAGTTAAAACTTTATCTTGAACTTATGCTGATTCCATAGTCTTTTGGTGTATTTCACATAGTAGCAAAAGTTTTTTAACTGAGTCTTTGGCTTAAAGTAAAGTCCTCTTGGGAGTGGACATAAGTTTGTAAGACTTAAATATGTCCACCAGGAAAGGTTTTCTACTTCAAACTTGAAAATGCTGAAAAGAAAGTAAACTAATAAGTCACCCATTGAAATTTAAGTCTAAACACCCTTTGTGGAATCTCCCCAGGAAGGTTTGATTTCTTTAGAACGTTGCCTGAGTTGCGTGATGACTGTTACTGCTCTGCTAGATCATTTGGCATAACATGAATATAAAATTATTTTTTGTTCTCAGCTTGTTATATGTAAATCAGGGTTGAGGTATATTTATAGAGACAGCTACTGAGACTTATGCAAGACATAAATGTTCTTTTTTCACACGAACAATCCTAATTAACCTTTTGTATGTAAGGTGAATTTTCTTACTTATTTTAGATCTTTTTTGAAGAAAAAAACCTGTTAGTCGTTGAAGGAATTCTGCACTCATTCATGAAAAATATAATATAAAGAACTGAATCATAATGTACCCAGACGGTATAAATATTGTTTTGACTTCTTCAAATAACCCTCTTAGAGACATCTATTCTGCAAACAAACGCAAACTAAAGGATTTGAAAATGTAATGGAAAATACTGTGATTTTCTATATATTTAACAGGTATGATATAATGAATTAATTATGCTGCACAATTTATCACAAAAATAAAAATCAGTTAACTTCAATATGCATATTTAGTCTTGCAAACTTGCATAAAGATCATCTGGTGCTTAACTAATGTTAGATATTTTGTGGGTTTTAATTTGGCTGTGACTAGAATCAAATCTCATGGCATAATGTATGAGTACATTATAATTTTTACATTTCAGCCCACAGGAGTCGCCACAAGTCGAGATATTCAAAACAAAGCTGTTAGGGGCTCAGTGAGTTTCACATTTTAAAAGAAACCACAGATTTTGTTTAACTATTTCTTTTTAATGTTTATACACTATATAAAGCCTTGATCTAGATAAATAAATGATAAGGATAGTGATATGTGACATACTGAACTTTGATTGGGTACTGCTATAACTATTGCATCTGCCTTTGCGGTGACCAGTTCCTGTCTGATCACTGAAGTTAAGCAAAACTGGGCTCGTTTAGTACTCAGATGAGTGACTGAGTTCCGGGCAAGGTATGGGTAGATACATCCAAACTCAGATGACTACTTTAAAGGGGAAAGTTTTCGTCCCGGGAAGAAAATGTCCTCAAATTACAAATATCACACATTTGGAGTCTTTATATACAAATATCAACAAACACTACAGCTTACTCCCATGTAACACATCACCTTTTGACAGGCCTGATAAATCCTTACTTCCAGACTTAAAAGGGCATAAGTCCTCAAAGTATTTTATTACTTGATGCAGTTTTTTTACTATTTTAAAGTACACAAACTTTATTTAAATTTCCAACGGCAGATTCCTAGGTAAGTCCCTCTGTACTTGACAGTTGTTAATTATCTGAGATAGGTATACATTACAATGTACTTGCCATACAACATTAGTTTGTTTATTTTAGCATCACACTTGACAGAGGAATGAAGGTTCTTAAATGCTCTTTGACCATTCGACTTTGGGCTTGAAGGACTGTCCCATCACAATTTTACCGAAGCAAGGTCTAGGCGTGATGTCAACACGTCAAACGTGATGTCAAATCAATCATATAATTATTGCACAGCCATGCATCACATTGCATTTTGTATTGTATCTATACTCAGCGCAGTATCTCCATGTATCACTGGAGTCAAAGTGCTATATGACTCATCCAACTGCACAAATATTGCCCAACTCTCAAGTTACTGACATCCTGCTAATTGAAAGACAGGGGTTCAAGGATGACCATTTATCAACGTCCTTGAGGTTCATTACCCTGCCACTGGGGATAGGACCCAAGGACAGAGGACAGCCATTTTAAGTGGTCATCTGAACCACTATGTATCTGCCTGTACCTGGGTTTGAATCCACATCCTCTGTGTTCCTAGACGAGTGTACCCACTAGGCCACAGGGCAGATTGTGTTGTACCCCAATCAAAACTACAGTCGGTATTTTAGCAGCTAGAGCTGACAGGAAAATGAGAGGCAGAATGTTGTACCTTCTGTTGAACCTGTCTACAGAACTGTAGCTAGAGATTTGCTGTGAAAGAAAAACAGGATTGGCTGGTGATAACATAACGGTTAGACACATAAAAGATATGGCAAACATACTGTGAAGACACAGTAAATTTACAGCAACTGTAAACACCTTAACTGGAGACAGAGAATGAGAATGACACATAATGATACAACACCTTACAGTTACAGAGGGTAGTCAGCAGTAACCTTAATAAATGATGGCACCAGTAATGTAACTGGTGCATCATTGCCTCCACCAAGGAGAGAGCATTTTATTGACCGTTTATTTGTCTGTTTGTCAGCAGGATTACCAAAAATACTAATGCCTGATAATACTATCTGCCACTGTGGCCTAGCGGGTAACACACTTGTCTAGGAACTCAGAGGACGTGGGTTCAATCCCAGGTACAGGCAGATACATAGTGGCTCGGATGACCACTTAAAATGGCGGTCCTCTGTCATTGGGTCCTATCCCCAGTGGCAGGTTAAAGAACCTCAAGGACGTTGATAAATGGTCATCCTTGAGCCTCTATCTTCCAGTTAGGGGAATGTGAGTTACTTGTGAGTTGGGGCTGTACCTGTACAGTCGGATTGATTAAATAGCGCTTTGAGTCCTGTAGTATATGGAGATATTGCGCTGAGTATAAATACATAATAATAATAATAATCCCGAAAAAAAATATTCGAAGGTGGGTTCTTGATCCAAATAAGATTCTGTTAAAGTTTGAGAGTGATCTGGATCACCATCTGGATACAAAGATATAATTCTGATTTTCCTATTTACTTATTATTATGTGCCTTAACAGTGATATGCGCTCTCTGAGTGCTCTTGCCATAGTTATTTAGGTCATCTACTACTCCTGTTTGATAATAAAAAGAAGAAGCTTCCACCAGACAGCAGGGGCCATGGTGGCAGAGTGGTAACACTCTCGCCTCCCACCTCTGAGGCCGGGGTTCGATTCCCGGCATGGCCTCAAGTGGGAAAGCTGGTAGTTGCTTGCTGTTGGTCGGCAGTTTACAGTACAGAACCCTGACGAACTGTATGTACTGGTTTCCTCTGCCCTTCCAACTACCCGTCGTGATATGACCTGTACAGTGTTGAAAGCGATGTAAACCCCCAAATAAATAAATAAAATCCACCAGACAGCAGTCTCTGCTATTCTGATAAGACCTATACAATGCATTTACAATGCTGTTAAATGTGAATAGTAAATGTCCAAGATGAGCTTTGTTTGACCTAAATAGGCTGACATACAGACAGGGATATATGGTTTTGTATTCCCGAGTGTAACGTATTCTGCATAATAAACATGACAAATTCAACAGGTGCTAATTTTTCTTTATTATTCCTGAAACTTTTTCACTTGAAACAAATAGATTTTATATACATCATTAGAATTGCATTTTTACCCAGCTTCACAGAATTTTTGCTGCATCAAAATCCACGCAGAAATGGCAGAGAAACAGCATGTTTTTGTTCATTGATGTCCCTTTTTATCAGGTAGCATTTTTACCTGGGGCCGATTTCACAAAGGGACTTAAGTCCAGGTTTAGACTTAAATTTAAGACTTTGGTCTTAAATTTTGTCAAAAGAATGTTAAGTCTGTGGTCTTAGACTTAGCGGATTTCACAAAGCAGCTAAGTCCATGAAATTGCTAAGTCAGTGGACTTAACTTTAAGTCTGGGAGGTAGTGGGCTTAAATTTTGTAAAGAGGACTTAAATATGGCCGCCATAAACTTTTCTCCACTTCAAAATTTGAAATGGCTGTAAATAACATATAATTACACACAGAACACCTCACTAAAGTAGTCTTTCGGAAGTTTATATCTGGCAACAAAGTTTTCCATTTCAAAACAGCACTTTTCCTTAGATAAAATGCATTAAATGAAGGATATATGGCACCAATATTATATTTTGAATAGATATAAAAGGTCACATGACACGGAAAACCACTGTGGTTATTTAAGCTTGGACTTAGCTAAGTCACCTTTGTGAAATCAATTTTAAGTCCCAGACCTAGCTAAGACCAAAGTCTTAGATTTAAGTCCCTGACTTAGCCAATAAAGTGACATCGTTTAAGTCATTTAGTGAAATCGGCCCCTGCAGTCTTTCTTTAAATATTAAATTAGTTTGGCAGTTGTTCATTAGAATAGTGAATAGTGGATAATAAATTTAGTACATCCCTCATTAGACATAGAATCTGTATACAAAAATAAATCACTCATAAAGATGAACAATATAATATGCACTCACATAATATTGTCATCTTATTTTGTGACACACGTGCATATATTGTTTTCGTGAATGTCATTCAGATTTTTTTTTCATATTATATTCACATATTGACACTATTACACACATATAACAGGCACAAAATATCCTCAATATACATTTGTCTTCTCTACCAGAAATGGGTTAGTATTGCATCTGTCATATCAGGATATCATCACTTCAATGCATTTTCTAATTCAAAGACACCGAAACGTTATGTTATATTTTAGCCCAAATGGAATAGATCTTGTTAAAATGTAAAAGTGGATTTTGTAAAAATAAAAACATGGTTATGATCAAAGTCACAATAGCAATTATAGATTTCAAACAAATATAAGATTTTTTGAAAAGCTTGTTTTCTCTTCTTATTTATTGTATTTCCCACAATTTTTACGCTGAGAGTATCTCAATTCAGTGGTCTCAATATTTATTATTTATTTATTTGAGGTTTTACATCGCTTTCAACACTATATACAGGTCATATCATAATGGGTAGATTTGTGGGTAGACGAAACTAGTACATACAGTTGGTCAAGGTTCTTTACTGTAAACTGCCGACCCTTGGTAAACAACTACCAACTCTCCCACATAGGGTCAGGGGTTTGAACCGCTGACCTCAGACATGAGAGGCAAGCGTGTTACCACTGTGCCACCTTGGCCCCTAGTGGTCTCAGTAACGTGATATCTCTATTAAGACCAAGTCACACTACCGGCAGTATTTCTGGTGGTTATACATGGCAGGACAATCAGACGGTAGGATGCTGTACCTTATGTGAAACCCAGCTGCACACCTCTAGCTACTTATTTATTTGGGCTTTAACATCGCTTTCAACACTGTATAGGTCATATCAGGGCCTGTAGTTTTATGGGCAGAGAAAACCAGTACGTACAGTTGGTCAAGGTTCTGTACTGTAAACTGCCAACCATCAGTATGCAACTACCAACTTTCCCACATAGGTTTCCGTGTTTGATCTGCAGGCAGTAGAGGTGGGAGGTGAGTGTGTTATCACTGCGCAATCGTGGCCCCCACCTCTAGCTAGAGTTTGGCTGCAGAAAAGAATCGAAATTGAGGACAATAGCCTGACACATAAAATATAGTGCAAAGATTTTGTAAATATACAGAAAATGTTAAGTAAGTGTTTGTACTGGAGACACTGGAACAGACAGATGAACACAGTGGCAGAGTTCGAGAAATGATAGGATACCCTGCATTTACCCTGCAGAACTTTACACCCTTTCCACTTGGCAGAACTTTTGAATAGCATACAATTTCTGTGAGTGTTGTAGGGTTGTACTTTGTAGCAATATATCTCAGTCAATAAAATCGGCAAGTCAACCATAAGTAGACTCCAATTAATTCACTAATAACACGAATATCTTATTTAGGCCTTCAAAGTTGAGATGTTTGCCTCCACTAAAAATCGCGTTTTTGGGCAATGGCAATATCAAGATCTTCCAGATAATGAGTTGGGGCTTAACATCAGTAATTCCCACACAGCATTTACGGCTGACTATTCTGTAAGCTCAAGACACACAGATGTGAGTATCAAGCCATCTAAGTTTATTATGCCCTTGTTCCACCAAAGGATTAAGCCCCGATCCTGTCGGCGACCCTTAATCGTGGGTAGTCTTGGAAAAAATGGAAAAAAAATTGACCAATGGGGTGGAAGACAGAATCGGTATGAAGGTCTGGGATTAACTACAGATCGGCCTCAGGACGCCCCAGGAGGCCCCAGACAGTCCCTAACTGGTCTGGGACTAAGAACAGACTAAGCCATTTTTCTGGTCGGTTTGAACCACGATCCTGTCGTAGACAAACCGACTGGGTCCCAGGACGCCTCAGGCCTCCTGGGACTAAGCCCCGACTAACCCAGGATTAAGTCCCGACCCCACAAGGTGTCCTGAGGCGTCCCCAGGCGTCCCCAGACCGAGATAGCCGATTTTTGCTTTGCAATGGGACTAAGGGTCGCAGGAAGCCTGGGACTAAGGTATAGAGGGTCTGGGACTAAGGGTCGGCGACTAAGGGTCGCAGGCGGCCTGGGACAACATAGGACTGTGTAAATTTGATCTGAGGTGGCCTGAGGAAGCCTGGGACTGGACATTTTGTTTATGGCGGGAAAAAATAATCGGTTGGGGTCGGGAGAAATATCAAACATGTTTGATTTCTCACACGGCCTCAACCGACCACAACCGACCCTTACAGGAAGCCTGGGACTAAGCATATTTTTGAAACCGACCATCAAAAACCCTTAATCGGGAGCCTTAGTCGTGTGGTGGAACACCCACATTAGCTATTATATCCATGCAGTGTTGTATTATCAGACTTAATTGGTACAGATTACTGCCATATGGCCTAAATCTATTCGTTGCACAAACCGGTTCTCTCCTGATAACATATGTGTGCAATTATTTTGAGAAAGACAAAGAGTTATACAGACTAATTTTACTTGATTATTTGGCATCAAGTATAGTTTCATAATTATTATCCACCGAATGCCGTATTTGACCCGTATGGGGATATACGGAATGGGATATATATATTTTTTGTATACAACGGCGCCTCCGTACCATGGATAATTAATGTAATAATACCTTCCGCGTTTCCACTTATATCTCGAAAACTATGTAACCTACAAATATGTATTATATATCATTAGAAATGTCTTTTTATAGTGTTTCTGCTCTTTTCATTGCATATAAATCCATGGAGAGGTGGCTGGGAAAATGGACGTTAAAGATTCGGGTGTTATATTCTCTGGTATCCTGTATATATGGGATCCTTTTCACATCCTCTCTTTAAATATGGATTTATTTAAGTTATAAAACATACCAAATGGTGGATACAATAAGTCAAATATCTCTCATTCCTATTTTATATATTTGATATTGTGAGCATGGGAATATTTAGATGTAGTTGGTTAAACTTTTACCAGAAAGTACAGATTTATTATTTGTTCTAATCAATAGATGAGCTCTGATTATGACGCTCAAGTATTTTAATAAAGAAATAATGGAATATATAGCAATTGTATCGTTTAAACACTTCTGTAGTGGACAGATGGTCAATATACAGTAAGTACTTGTATAGATTAAACCTTTCTGTAATAGACTGACGGTTGATATTTAGACATTAATAATATAGTGGAACTACATATACTGCAACAAAAAGTTGCAATTACAAAAAAAATGTCTTACTATCATTCATAAATATGTATGTAAATACTTAGTAATAAAGTAAGCCCACTTAAATCATATGGAACTATAACAATGATTTTATTGGTGACTTAGATTACACTGAGCTTTGACTATTCAGTTGCGTCCAAATTATATTACTGGGGTTCATTTCATATATTCTCTGTTTTAACTTTTGCATTTTTCACATTCTGGGGGGGGGGGGGGGGGGGGGGGTAATACACAGGAATTTGCGAAATAAGATTTACACCTTCAAGACATTGCAAGGGGAAATTGCTCCAGACACAAAAAAGAGAAGTGCAATCCACAACAGTAAACAAACAACTGGCTTTGATTTCTCTCCAAGTCCTTGACATTTAGCAAGAATTCTGCAGATTACAACAGCAGCCAGAACAAATATCTTTGGTGTAACTCCCTTTGTCTGATATTTAGACAGGGAGTGGTTAGTTTGGCTTAGTTCATCTTTGCACGAGATATTATTTCTTCCTCAAGCAGCAATTATCTCCGTACCAAAAAGTAAAATTGCCTGAAGTACCTGAAGAATTACTTATAACACCTGTGGTAATAACATTACTTCAGTTACATTGGTACTTCTGAGTATTTACCATCGCGGCTTCAATAATGTTATACAGGGGCCATGGTGGTGTAGTGGTAACATACTAGCCTTCCACCTCTGAGGTCTGTGGTTCAAACCCAAAACCCTATGTGGGAAAGTTAATAGTTGCTTACCAATGGTCAGCAGTATACAGTACAGAACCTTGACCAACTGTATGCACAGGTTTCCTCTGCCCATAAAACAACCCGTCATGATATAGCCTATACAGGTTATGAAAGGGACGTTAAAACCCAATTTAAAAAATCAATAAAGTTACAGAACTGCAATAGTTTAGGCAACAGGTTAATAGAATGTGTTGCATACGACAATAACTACATGGAACTACATCATAATAAATAGGCACGAACTTGTTTATATGAGTATGCCCTATAACACTAACCATATTGAAGCAAGTATGTCTAAACATAATCTTAAAGAAATATTGCAAACCTCACTTAATGATTTATGTTATATATCTGTTTATATATACTATATTATCTGCCACTGTAGCCTAGCGGGTAACACACTTGTCTAGGAACTCAAAGGACGTGGGTTCAATCCCAGGTACAGGCAGATACATAGTGGCTTGGATGGCCACTTAAAATGGCGGTCCTCTGTCATTGGGCCCTATCCCCAGTGGCAGGTTAAAGAACCTCAAGGACATTGGTAAATGGTCATCCTTGAGCCTCTATCTTCCAGTTAGGGGAATGTCAGTTGTTTGTGAGTTGGGGCTGTACCTGTACAGTCGGATTGGTTAAATAGCGCTTTGAGTCCTGTAGTATATGGAAATATGGCACTGAGTATAAATACACAATAGTAATAATAATAATGTTGTATTGATATGTCAGAAAAGGGAAAAAAGTCTAACTTTTGCAGATAACACATGGTTTCCTAGGTCATCCAAATTGAACAAAAGGATAGATTATATTTTAACATAAAAATTTTCGACTTCATTTGCAGAAAACAAAGGGCCAAATTGCACCTGTCTCTGTTCATAGAGTGGTTTACACTAAATGTAAAAGTACTGATATTAACCATTTCCCTTAACTTTTGGAAATTGCTTGCCAGTGTATTGAATTATGTATAATACCTCAACGAAATAGAACATATTTTCTTTAGGTTTTAAAGGAATCCTCCAACTTGACAATAGATAAGTTTATTAGAGTAAGAAGTATGAAATATACTGCAGTGTGTAAAATTTTCCGATGAGGAGGCAGTCTATTTTATTTCCTTTATTTATGGACAATTCCTCACACATTTGTGATATTTGTAATAACCTTAGGCTTAGACATATGGTCTCTAAATCATCTCTTCTGGTGGAAAATTGGCACACATTTTTATTATTTTTTCTCACTTTAAAAAAGTGCCCACCAGTGGCAAATCTTGCATAGTCTCGTGATTTTTATAATTCTAACTCTGTATCGGTATATGTTTAAGGTAAAAGTTGAGCGTTGTCTTAAATTACAAAAAACAATCCTACACACTAAAAAAAAGAACTAACTGAAGATGTTCTTCTGACAGCTTTTAACTACATTTGACAAAGCATTGTGATAACAACTTGACCTTGAAAATAATGAACATAGAATGTCCCAGGGGCCGTATTCATGGTAGGAATAAGTGAAATGTCCAAAAATCAGATTAGAATAAGGTTTGTATTTACAGAAACGTTGAGCTAATTTTTGTGGCTCAACTTTTGGATTAACTTTGATCCACCCATCAAAATTCAGTATAATTTTGTGAAAACTAATTGACACCAAAGATTAGCTTAGCCATTTTCTGCAACCATTGGTATCATTTTTGGCCTAACTTAATCCTTCTTTGTGAATCATGATTCCAGACTAATAAAGCCATGTGTAAGCTGTAGAATCTCAACTGATGCTGTAGAAATAATATCTTTATTATACATTTAAACTGTCTATGCAAATTCAATATACATATCCCAAACGTCAGCATACAAATGCGTTTGCCAATGTACTGACTCACCCCTGGCTCGAGTCCTCCTGGAGGGCTCACAACATCTCTGCCCGTGGCTCTGGAGGTTGACAAGTATCCCGAGTCACCATGGCTTGAGTTAGAATCAGAGTCATCTGAGTACGTCCTTGTCAGCCAGGGCCTCCGCCCATACATAGTGGCAGCTGTATGCAGATTTTGTCAGAAATAATAAAAGATTCTAGAAGGCCTCTGGAAAGAAAGAAGAAATAAATATATATTTCTGACATGCCTCATTAGTTGATTATTTAACGGAAAATGAACCTTTGAGCCTTCAGATGGACAATAATGCTGACTCGTTCCACTATTGCATGTTATTGTGAGGCCTGGTTGATTTTAAAGTCAGAGTCCAATCGTGACAAATTGAGGATTTTTAACGTTACAACCAGAAATAAATTAAAAAGTAATAAATCATTCAAAATGAAAAGTCTCCCAGACCGAAAGGTAACCTCATAAGACTCCTAAATCCTAACTATTTCTGGGGAAAGGTCACTGAATGTAATTTTCACACTATACATATTTTTGCAGAGTGTAGGGCAGATAAGATAAATAGCATGATCAAAAGGGAAAAGTTAGATCAGGTAAGGTAAGTAGTTACTCTTAATAAGAGTATATTTTTAAAATTTGTATATCTTTACATATATAACTAGAAAACATCTGTGAAGTGCTGACCTCTACAGGAGGCATTTCCAAAAAGTGGATATTTATTTGGGGTTTACATCGCTTTCAACACTGTACAGGTCATATGACGATAGGTAGTTTTGTGGGCAGATGAAACCAGTACATAAAGTTGGTCAAGGTTCTGTGCTGTAAACTGCCGACCAACAGCAAGCAACTACCAGCTTTCCCACTAGAGGTCAGGCCGGGAACCGAACCCTGATCTCAGAGGTGGGAGGTGAGATTGTTACCACTCTGCCACCGTGGAGATTGATTGTGTCCAAAATATGATTTAGATCCATCCCAAAATTTTATCACCTTTTCTTTTTCCCAGGCCCTAAACATATAATAGAATCATAAAGACCCATTCATTACTTTTCAAGTTATGGCAGACAAAAACAGACAAACAAATACACCCAGAAACATAACCTCCTGCCAGAGGTTACCGCCAATATTAGAGAGGTTTGACATAACACTTTTCATCTTCGTCCGTTGATCTTGAATAGACACTGTAAACAAAACTTGAGGGCATGTGTCTAAAAGTATGCCAAACCTCTTTATTAATAACTTATATCTGAAGATACCAGTTGTGACAGCCTTACACTCAATTATTGACACTTCGCAGTTTTTACTATAATCTCTTGAGTTATCAACAGTAAGCAAGTCCAAAATATCACACATCCACATAAATCAGTGACGTCATAATCCCTTCTCGTGTTTACATTCTTCCACACTCAAAAGTGTAAATCAAACCAAATACAAAAACTGTCTCCCTGATATATTTATGTTACCAAACAAAGAGCTATTGGTAGTAGATAATGCTTACACTTGTATCTGAAGTTGTCCAAAGAGGTAGTTTCTTCCTGTCCAGTAGAATTGTACCTGAGCAGTTCTACATGTATTGAGTGGGTGTAAACTACTGTATATCACTAATACAGTTAGATAATACACTGAAGTCAGGGAGATGTACCTCATTGATCACTGACTGGCAGGTAAAGGCAGAAAATTAGCCTTCTTGTGGCTAGGAATGATGTTTAGTAATATTTAAGGTAAACTAAATTGATGTACCCTTGGACATTGTCTATAACACCTCAGTGGCCTACTGCTAGCCACCATAACTTGGTACAAAAAATTATGAATAAATGTATAAATTATGATTGAAGCCTCAGTTTGACACAAAAAAGGTATACAGTTATGGTATTAGCCTCAACTTGGCACAAAAATTAATAATATTAATTATGATACATGCTTCAGCTTGGTCCAAAAATCAGTATATAAAATTATGGTACATGCCTCAACTTGACAAAAGGGGGTCGAGGATGAGATGTGGTAACCTTCCTAGTTGCCACTTCTCAGATCAGAGTTCTAATCCTGGCCTGACCTCAAATGGGAAAGCTGGTAGTTGTTTACCGTTGGTTGGCAATCTACAGTACAGAATCTTGACCAACAGTATCTAGTGGGTTTCTCTGCCCTTCCAACTACCCACCACAATGTAACCGACAAGGTGTGCTAGCTGTGGCGTAAAACACTTAAAAAAATAAATGAAAAAAAAACTTGACCAAAGAATCAAAATGTGAAATTAATCTACTGCAGAGTGTGAATGGTAACATTTATATAGGATGCAAAATGGGGGTGGGGGGGTCATGCTCCATGTAGAAATTACATTATTTCCTGTTAAAAAGCATCGTAAAGAGGAATTGGTTTGAATTTTTTGTGAGTGCAGTAGATGTGTAACTTGTACTTATCAATGCATAATTTTCATAACCAGTACCTGAGACACAGAAACTTTCACCCACGGTTAGTTCTGTGAAATCACTAAAAATTCTGAATTTGTGTTCCATATCTAGATCTGGATCCAAACCACCTCTGAGGAGGTCTGACCCCATCTTGAGGGAAAATATGACACCGCACCTTTATCTTGTTTTTCATGTTCAGCACACAGAGCTGATAACAATACTCTCCACCTTGCTCTTCAGGTGTAATTTATTTATTCTATTTATTTATTTGGGATATAACATGGCTTTCAATGCACTGTATAGGTCATATCACGACAGGTAGTTTTATGGGCAGAGTAAAACCAGTACATACAGTTGGTCAAGGTTCTGTACTGTAAACTGCCGACGAACGGCAAGCAACTACCAGCTTTCCCACTTGAGGTCGGGACGGGAATCAATCAGAGGTGGGAGGTGAGAGTGTTACCACTCTGCCACCTTGCCCTCCCCGCCCTTCAAGGGTAAGAGTGTACAAATAAATCCAATTTTTAAATGACATTTATAACTAGCGGAAATAAGGATTCTGTGCCATGTTGTACCAATTTAATCAGGGGAAAAGAAGTTCTTATCGCAATCTTATTTATCTCTCACCCATGGTAGTTTGAGTTCCATTTCAGCTCCAGACAACATTTGATAATTACAGGTGATTGTTCCCAAATATGATCCTGGCTGATATGAAGAAAAAACTATGTGAAAACCTATATTTGGTTCTTATATAACTTTCAATAGTTCATTGAAACCCTAAATGTGGCCTTTTTGTTGGTCCTCTGTGGATTAATTGGTTATCAGGTTAGTGGGTTATATAATCACAGGCTGTCACATCCATATGGGATGTACTCCTACAATGCTGAGGACCTGTCACAATATGACCCTGGCTGTTGAATTGATAGGGATGTAAAACCCAAACTTTGACTCTGACTCGAGCAAGTGGTCAAACTTCTGAATCTTCCTGGTAATTTAATAATAATAGTAGAATTTATAGAGTGCAAAATTGATACAAATCCTCTAATGCGCTTAAGTCCAAGACAGGAGAGTCCCGGGACAGACATGGGTCGACATCTAAAAAAGCACCCGCCAGGGTGTAACTAAGGTGGGCTGTATGCCAGCCTGAACAAGTGAGTCTTTAGCTGGCTTCTGAAACCATCTATTGTTTGCTGAGATCTGACAGTTTGTGGCAGGTATATGTTAACACTAATTACTCACCATTACTTTGAAATAACATGGGCACTGGGGGAGTACACAGCTCCACCAAGGACCCCAAGTCCTTTTTGTTTTTAAAAGAAAATTAAAGCATTCTGAATCAGTTACATTAAATCTGTTCTATGTTGGACTAAGAGTTACCTATTGTGACATTTTGAAAATCAAGTAGTTTTTTTTTTCATAATGTTTCTAACTTTCGGAGAGAATACAACAATCACATAACCTCGTTGGTGGAGATAACATTTGATAATAATTGAAATGTAATTGTCAAGAAACAAATAGATGATAATTTACTCTAAGGTGCTGATGTCCAACAAGAAAAGTCCAAATTCCAATGAAATTGTTGTTACTAACACAAAAGTTTACCAGTGTTCCCACACTGATGATGGAGGGATAGGTCTGCCTGAAAAACATAATCTTAAGCTTATAATGACTGCTGAAGCCAATGACTCTGGCCTTTGACCTAACAATCTGTAGAAACTTATTGGAAATGACAAAAATATTTTAAAAACAATTAGGCCTATGATGCTCTCTGCAATGGAATACCTCTTGATATTCGTAGTACTTCCTCAAGAATCCCAAAGTTAGGGCTTTATATATCCTGTTCAATAGCTGGGGTCATATTTGGACAGGATCTCAGTCTTTGCCACTTGTGGGAGTTGAACCCAGACAGAGGTTGCAGCCTGTGATTAGCTGTTAAACTTGCCAACCACGAGATCAGTGAGAACCTCTGCTTCTTCAGGAATATCCTATTTTAGAAAAGAACTTTGAAATCTACTTATTTTGCATGGCTTTCTCACTTGATTTGTCTTAGTTCCAGAAGGTTTTTTTATTAGAACCGATACAAGTCCAAGAGCTTCATAAATATAATCATGATTGCTGTGCCTTAGAATATGACAAGGCAGCAATTTAGTGATTTAAATGCATGCTTACATTGGATTGAATTAAATCTTTTAACAGAATATGGGACTTGCAAAGGCTAAGAAGCTTCAGCAGACATTAATGGAACAACCACACACCACTGGTTTATATATACCTTGGCTTTGTTTATCTTCTAGGTTTCCAGACCATTGCTAATGATTTTTTTAAACCCAATATTCTAAACTTTAGTACACTTTAAATATACCTTGCAACCGACCTTAGCTGCCATATCAATGTTCTTATGGTAGGCTAATTTGCAAGGGAAATAGAATTTCTATGTCTCTCACAGAACCAGAAACTATTTTTACTTTTCCCATAATTCATAATGTCTTGCCTTTATCTCTGCTGACACAAATGACGTGGGATAGAAAATGAGTCCATGTGAATGACCTTTGTTATGACCCATTCACACTGTTCTGCGTGGTCATATCAGCATATGTGTAAATTGTGCTCCATATCAGCATATGTGTAAATTGTGCTCCATATCAGCATATGTGTAAATTGTGCTCCACTGCCTCTCCTTGTTTTTTCATAATTGGACCTTATCCAGATAGCCATTCCATAATCCCCTTCACGCTCTGGTTCGAACATTTTAGCTCAGAATGTGAGAGCTTGTGGCAGGTATTTTTGAACATTTTGAAGAAGCCACCATGTCCTAAACATGCTGCCTTGGTTTTGTCAAACACGTCCTGTCCAAATAGCAATCCAAAACTACTACTACCACATTCACACTACAGGCAGTATCACCCAGGGTAACCGATGTTGGTGAAACATCCCAGTCCGACGATCATGCCTGACATCCAGTCACTGTACCTGGATGGTACCAACTTGGTACCAGTGCAACTGGTTGGTACAATACCCACCATCCAAAAATACTCCAAGGGACTTGTTTACCTAAATTCTAGAACTTTCCATCTAATGACACCATTACGTACAAAAAATTAAAATATAATTAGCAGAATATGTAAAGCACCACCATCTGGCTATACTTACGGAAGATCTATCATTAAGAATGTAATTAAAATGCAACTGCAGATCTAGAATAGGGTGAAGTGTTGTAATGGTTAACACACTCGCCTCCCACCTCCGTGGTCTGTGGTTCAAACGTTGGACCTGATCCTATGTGGGGGACTTGGATGTTTCTTACAAATGCCCTGCAGTGCAGAATCCTGACCTACTTCTGTATACTGGTTTCCTCCCCCCTTACGACTTCTCGTTATGATAAACCTATGCAATGAGTTAAAAGTGACATAAAAAAAACAAATAAATAAATACAATTAAATGGAATACATCACTCTGGAAACAGTACCTTGCACATACAATTAATGCATTGAACATGTTACGTACGAGTAAGTGTATACAGTAGTTGTAGAATTTGTAAAATTGCTTGCCAAACAGTACAATTTACTTGATATAGTCTGACCTAGTTTTATGGAAACAAAACAATTCTATAGTTACCACTACCTTGTACCTCCGTTTCACATCATCACACATTATGCTACATATCCGTCACATCAAAAACATGAAGTATATTTTTGTAACAACAAAACATATGTTTACTGAACCCTTTTTTTCAAAACAAATCACACATCAGCTATATTTATCCGGAATCTCGTTTTGGTTTCTTGAGCGTTGATATGGCCTTTGGGCTTATTGCTTTTCTTTTTTTTTCGAAAGTACAGCAGTGTTACAAACAATGCAAGTAAGTAGTTCCAACTGCGTAGATTAGCAGATATTTTCTGCAAAAAGAACAACTCTCAGCCAAAGGAAATCTGTTTGCAGTTGTTTAAGTTAGATGAAGTTGCAGGTTAATGCCTTTCATACCTCACCTAACTATATAGTGTTTAACTGACTGATTGATGTATATAATATCAGACCTTGTACCTTGTTTCAGTTATATTGCAACGGGACAGCCATTTAAGTGATCATCTGAGTCACAATTTATATGTCCATACCTGGCCCAGAACTCAGACAGTCACCCATCCAAGTACTAACCAAGCTCAGTTCTGCTTAACTTCAGTGATAAGGTGGGAACTGGTAAAGCTACACCATACACATGTAGATTTGTCACCCCTGCATCTTCGCCACGCTGACATGGATATGTTACTGTACTTACGATTATTTCACCTTGTTTATGTTCAGCAGCTCCTTAGAGTCTGCTTATTGATCAAAATTAAGTGCTATAAAGTCCACATTAGATGAGATTTGATTTTATAGAATTTTTCCTTCTTGTATTCACTTCAGAGACTAAATGGTAAACAAATTTGGTATTTAATCATTCGGCAATCAACATTTTGGGTGTTGGTTTGAACCCAGTTCATGGTGAACAAATGTTATTCACTACAGGTTTTTCATAAAATAACCTTAGCTGTTAAAAGCCAGCTGTAAAAGCCAAACGTTGTATGTAAAAGCCAAACTTTAAGTTTGCTGAAAATATTCTTGTTTACGCATAAAGCTAAGTCAAGTGGTACATATGTTTACGATTGGTTGTAGTCACAATGGCTTCTGGGAGAGATAGTTTCTTCCAGGAATGAATGGTTTAAACTCTGGTATATAAGGTTGAAAGAGAGTGATGAGCAGGCATTGATAAGCAACTGCAAATTTTCTCACAAGTGACTATTCGCGTCTCCATCATTTTAGTTTTAGTACCTGCTGAATTTCTTGCTAAAGAATGTGCTGATATTGACAGGGTACCAGTCTACTTTAACAATTAAGGGACTGGTATCGCCTACCATGACCTTGACCTTCACCTATTAATGTTGCATTCTTTTGTGCGACATGAGGTGGTGTTTAATACCCTTGAAAGAGTTCTTTGCATTTTAGTTGTTCTTTGCATTAGTGTTGTATAACAAAAAGAATGCATCAGTAACACCCATCTTGTATCGGGAAATCTCGACTGTTATTTTAATTATTTATATTAATTTTGTATGTATTCAAAATATCTTACCCTTTATTGTGGGACTTATAACATCAAATATTGCCAAATCAACTTAAAAATATTTTGGATAGACAATAATCTTTAGAAGCAAATATGTGATTTTGGGTGATAACAGAGGATTGACAACACTTAAACTGATGCAAATGTTTTGTTTATCACAAATGTTGTTGAATTATTATGCGATTGCATTACATAGAAAAAGGGGGATATTGTGCAAAAATGTGTACCAAATGTGTCAACTAGAAATATATTTTATTTAATTTTTTCTGGAATAATTCCTAACTACAGAAGCCTAGTACCATAAAATGGTGGGCAATACCTGACCCTTTATTGCAGAGTAAAGCGGTCAGGAACCAGACTAGCGCCGATACTTTCCCTGATAAGATGAAGTAAACCCTGTAGTATCGTTGGACATTCAGTCTGACATGAGGTACAGGGTTGAGAGCATGTGGGTTGTGAGTGTTTAGTCTTGTTTGAGATGTAGTCTGCCATCAAGTACAGAGTTAAAAGCATGTGATTTGAGTTTGTGTGTTTGGGGCAGGTGTTTCTTGTTGGTACTATTTGAGGCGTAAATAAGACTTGCTTGTTGCCATCGTTGTTCATCTTCGCTGCCTGTGAGAGAGAGAGGCAGCCCTTGGGGTGAGGCTTGCTGGACCAACTGAACTGTGACACACATATAATATGGTGTTTGAACTGAAGCCGTCCGAGGCGTTACCCACTAACCCACGGAGTCCCAAACTTAGAATTCCCTTGCACCACAATATCACCAATTCATTAATTTGTCACGCCCAAATAGGTATAACTGTATTTGTGGAAACTTTGACACGCCATTTATTTTAGGTAATGAACTTGGATAGTGAAAATTAATTCCAAGTGTATCACTAGTTTAAGTTGGAACTACATATCAGTAAAAATTAATTCTATAGTGAATTTATCGACATTTGGAAATTTGTAAAATTTCATTCAGCTGAGATTTGTACTTGTGTAGTCTCACTGAAATATCATTTGTCACATAATGCTTCTGCCAGAATAGAACCCACACAGGAAGGACGTAATAAAATCTGACTTTAAAGTAATAGGTTTCTACAATATCATCGCCATGCTTCTGCAGCTGTTTATTTCATGTAGCAATGTTATTATTTTCCCTTTCGAGCCTTCCAGAAAGTAAATTAGTTGGGTATTTTGTTTTTCATGTCTTGTCCATTCACAAGTAACGTACACTTGAAGCAAAATAAATTGACAACAAAATTGCACTGAACAAGCTCGCATAAAGACTTTGTGCTCAACTATCCTACATTGCCAAACAGAATATAGTTCTTTGTAGGACCATCTCACCATTGTACATGAATAGGTATGCCAAAGAACTGCAATAATGCTTTATCTTTCTTTTACGTTGTTGTGCTTCTTAGTAATTGATGAGAAGTTTTGTGGAAATATGTGTTTCACAAAGAAGTTTCATTTCTGTCTTTATTCCAGAACAAGGGAAAACTATATCTACATATGTAAGAACAAAGGGAGATGCCAGAGTTGACATAACTTGTCACAATATATCTTTCTCAGTTCTTTTTTTTCTCGCCAGGTGGGATATATGCTAGTGCAATATTGGAGTTTTAGCCTATCATACTTATAGCCATATTCAACTATTTCCTCCCATGGGGTTTATCCATAACCATATAGTATATGCTCAGATACACTGTCTCCACTGGTTGCAGGTTCTCCCTCTTTACATGGGCTTGAACCCATGTCTTATGGCCTTGCCATATTCGGGGTCACCTCTTATTTATTTCAAGGACAAAGAAATTGCTTGACCTTGTAACAAATTTCACCTCTCTCAATTTGGGTTCTGGTGACCTCCCCTTTTCCAAGGTCAAGTCGAATTGACTTGCCTTGAAAAAAATTTCCATTCGCTTTACACTTATTTGTGAGCTCCTCCAACCAGTGGCATCATAAAGCAAGATCAGTATATAAAGTTTATGAATAAATAAAATTGTAATGTAAATTGTATGTGCATATTAAAATATTGGTAGATTGAATAGATATTTAAACCCATGCTTGTGTTTTCATCTATTGGGGGGATGTACTGGGGACTGTTCGGTCCGGCATGTAGGTGCCGGGCAGATCAGTCCTAGGGGAGTCCTATTATCGATCAGCAAAATTTTAGTTTAAACCAGCATGGGTTTTGTGTCCTGTAATTTCATTGGTCAAGCTTCTTTCACGTGGAAGCCTGCCCTTTCCTTCTGCCATTTCAAATCTGGAGGGCAAGAAGGTGACATTGAGAAACAGAAATTTTACCCACCCATTTCCCTTCCCCAATTGAAATGTATGTGTTAATATATAGAACAAGATACTGCTTCTGTTTGTTGTTTCAGATCATCGTTTATATATGATGGATGTTAGCTTTGTTAGTATACAGAGTTCTGACTGCTGCTCAGCACCTTTCCTCTTTCCCCTGGGTTTTTAAAGTTGGGTCAGGGATGACCGCCTCCCAGGTTGCATTAGAGACACAATAGTTTATGGGTATCATTGTTGTCAGCTGATCCTAGTCCCTGTCGGGGACACACTAGTTCTCATAGAGCCAGAAGAACTGCTCGTGTGTGAAGGTGCTGTGGCTGCTATATGACCGGCTATGTTGTCTCAGGCGTGGGCTGTCCGCGCCTCGCTGTTTCAAGTTGAACCAGCTTGCCGTCCATGAACTCTGTAAAATTGTGTAGCAATTTATAATTTACATTTCATTGCTTGTTGCACCACACTATGCAATTTTATTCTTTTAATCAAGTGAAACACTACCATGTTTTATTAACGTTTATCATTTTATATTATTTACATATTTTAACCTCTTACATCTATTACTTGTTTTATTGTCTTATATCAACTTTTTAACTATTCAATCTACATTTTACAAGGATTGATTGACCTCACAGTTTGTGTGATCTATGAGCTGCACTCTGTTACTAAGGTGCTGTAATGCTCGGTCAACCACTTGTACATATCTGAGCTAGATGGATTACACGGTATTTCTTTCCTCTGACCTTGCCAGTGTATCTTTCTTTAAATTTTTAAAATTTTTAGGCAGGACTCACCATTCTGCTTATCAATACTCTCAGGGGACTGCCATATCCCTTCCCTGTGGGGTGCTTTGCCATTTTCAAAACTTTAACCACTTGCCAGCCACTTTTCATATCTGGTTTACTTACATGTGGCATGGCTTCACTCCACCCACTATAATCTAAACTATCTAACCGTGCAGGTCAAAAATTTAAATTATTCACATAAACATAACCATACTATTTTCATGTTTTGGTCTACATCTACCTAGTATGGTCTTCCTCCACCTTGGAGTAAAATCCATTTAGCCTATCATACTTATAGCCATATTCAACTATTTCCTCCCATGGGGTTTATCCATAACCATGTAGTATATGCTCAGATACACTGTCTCCACTGGTTGCAGGTTCTCCCTCCTTACATGGGCTTGAACCCATGTCTTATGGCCTTGCCATATTCGGGGTCACCTCTTATTTATTTCAAGGCCAAGGAAATTGTTTGACCTTGTAACAAATTTCACCTCTCTCAATTTGGGTTCTGGTGACCTCCCCTTTTCCAAGGTCAAGTCGAATTGACTTGCCTTGACAAAAATTTTCATTCGCTTTACACTTATTTGTGAGCTCCTCCAACCAGTGGCATCATAAAGCAAGATCAGTATATAAAGTTTATGAATAAATAAAATTGTTATGTAAA
Source organism: Sabellastarte sp. h YS-2021 (assembly GCA_964017235.1). Lineage (NCBI taxonomy): Eukaryota > Metazoa > Annelida > Polychaeta > Sabellida > Sabellidae > Sabellastarte > Sabellastarte sp. h YS-2021. Next base: position 93,468,731 of record OZ024933.1, on the reverse strand, counting down.
TTGTATGTGCATATTAAAATATTGGTAGATTGAATAGATATTTAAACCCATGCTTGTGTTTTCATGTATTGGGGGGACGTACTGGGGACTGATTGGACTAAACACTACAACGGTAATATTAGCTTGTTAAGCTACGCAGTTAAAATGATACAGAAATAACTTGATTGGTGTACTTTTCAAACAGTTTATAACATACAATTTAAAAAAAATATGCACCAGTAGTAATAGCTACTTGCACCTTGACATTTTATTTAGGTTAAACCCTACTTTTTGCTGTCCCTTTACTGTTCTAAAATGGAACAGAATGAATAGAATGACATCCTTGTAAAGCGTATTACCTAGATGACACCTTTCTTTACAGAAGTCACAAATTACACCTGAATGGGCAATAATACTTTTGGTTGTGTTTGTTTTTTGTTCAGTGCACTTCTTATTTTACTGGGACAGTTTCATCGGGAGTCACATTTGGGCAAGTTGCCTTCATTGGTCTTTGTGGGTAATTGTAGTAAAATTGCTACATATCTTCACCAGTTTGTAGGGAATTCTAAGTATATTATTGCTTTATCAAGGTTATATCGAAGATGATCGTAGAACCTTGTAAAAGTATGAAGATCCTTTTCTCATGTGGCCATACTTTACCTCCATTCTTGTGGAATTCTGGCGAATTTGAAGTCACCTGAAGTCTTCTAAATTCCCCAAGATGTTTGTAGCACCCCCTACAATTGTGACCTGGGTACAAACAATATCCTCTATAGTGTCACTGGGGCATTAGCTATCAGTAAATGGAGAGGAAAACCTTTTGGGCTAGATAAACATACAATGCATTTTGTTACAAATTTTAATATCTCTCTTTGTTGACATAACGTAGGAAAAAGAAAAGTAGAACAAGTGAAATTACAAAAGTACAAAAGAATCAGGCAAGTATTTGCAGTTTCTTCATAAACACAATCATTGAGGATGGAAATATTCCTCTGTTTAAAAATATTGTTCACCAGCAGTTAATGGTTAGAGTAGTTACATGTACTAGTATTTCTTTCAAGTCTTTTTTTTTTGAAAACTTTTTTTTTTGGTGAAACACTGAAAGAGTGCATTTTGCAGCAATCTCGAATTTTATCTCCCTAGAAGGGAACTCTTATCAGAGAATCAGAGTGCACTCAGGAAGGACTTAGCACTATGTCTAAAAAGTTACATTCACAAAAAAATGGTGGAATGTTTATATTCCATATTTGTCTCTGCAGAAATATTATGGCATGCTAGTCTTGGTCTGCTGATATGAATACAGAATGTGATTAGTAAACAAAATTCCATAATCAACAACACAATTAACACCTTAATTTCAAAGATGTACAATTAAAAGACCACAAGGGAGGGCTAGTTTCACCAAGAGACCTAGCTAGGACTTAATCTGGAAGACTTTTGTCTTGCAATTAGGCTGTCATAGGTCTTAGATTAGCAGATTTCACAAAATAGGTAGGCAAAGCATTGGCTAAATCTTGGGCCTAAACTTATGACCATTTGGGAGTGGGCTTAAATTATTGTAAACATATACTTAAATATGGAGCCATCAATTTTACTCCACTTAAAATAACAAATAGCTGATACTAAAGTATAAATATATAGAACTTCTCCCTCAAGAGATACTTGGAAGGTCTTATGTGTTTAGTAGGTTTGTTGTAGCAAAACAGCATTTGTCCTAAGACAAAATGCTTGAAACAAAGGTTATATGTCAACAGTATGTATATTTTGAGTAAGAATAAAGGGTCATATGACACAGAAAACCACTGCGGTTATATGACAAATCAGCCTTAGCTTGGTTTAACTAAATTATACTTTGTAAAATCTATTTAAGCCCAAGGCCTGTCTAAGACAAGAAGCTCAGATTAATGGTCCTGACTTTGCCTAAGACTTTCTAAATCTCAGACCCTTTTGTGAAACCGCCTACAGGTGTATAAAAGCAAATCATAAAATGGAAAACCATAGTCCTCAACAATAGACACACAAGTCTGCCGGGAAGAGAAGGATTTGGAAGGATGCTGTTCATTAGACCAGTTTTAAGCTTTTGCCTGAGATATGTCAGTATTTCAAGGTCTGTAAGTACCAAACTGGTATGATATGATGTAACATATGCAAATAAAAGCCATTTTTATTGAACAAAATATATTGTATATGCTGATGATACATACCAAGCTGATAAAAGTTGGAGAATTCTCCAAAGTAAGAATTATCTTCAAGTTAGGGTTTAAAATGGTTCTAATAAACGTTTGAGCATTCCCAAAGGTAAAAATTATCTTCAAATTAGGTATTAACATCCTGTTTAACAACTAGGGTCACATTGCGACAGGCCCTCAGCATTGTCACTAGTGAACTTACACAGAGGTGACAACCTGAGATTAGATGTTAAGCCTTTTAATAATTAGTCCACTATTTACCTGTAAAGATAATCTTGTATTCGCTGATATAATTTTGCTTTTGGTCTGTATAGACAACATAAGTTGTCTATAATTATTGCACTGTATTGGGGGGTTAGTGATGTAGCGGTAAACACATGCGCCTCACACCTTTGAGGTTGATGGTTCAACCCCTGGGCCCCCACAATATATTGGAAAGTTTGTAGTTGCTTACCAATGCTCACCAGTTTAGAGTGCAGATCCTTGGCCAACTAACATGCTTGCATGTCAAATTACCCATCATGTTATAACCTATTAAATTAAATCCTACTTTAATATCAGATTATATTAGATCCCGCCATCACTGGTGTTTACAGACTTTAACTATGAAGCAACATTAGTTTTGTGATTGTGAGGCATTCATGGAATGTAGCTAGTGGTTCCTTTTGAAACATTCTTTTATCCCTTTGATATTCTTCAAAAACTTCATGACATCCGTTTTAATACTGATAAGGTCAAGGCCAATCATGGCAGCTAGTGTCAAGGTAATGAAAGTCACAGCAACAGCAAGAAAGTTCTTAGCACCTGGAGCTTCTTCTACAGGGATCACAGCAAAGGTGGGATCGGGAACCTCTGGAATGGTAACAAAATGAACAAGAAAAATGACGGAAATAGTGTAAGTAAAGGGTAGACAATGGTATTCTATGGCAGTGGTCAGATACACAGGTGAATCAATATATCTGCTTGAATGTCAATGTGTTTACTTAATTAAATAGCTTTTCCAAAACCTCATGAGGCTGTATTCCTGCAACATTACATATGTCTCAGAAATCAGTAGAACAATTAACTATGGCCAAATAGCTCACACATATTTCTATGCATACTCTTTAAGAAAGTCTACCCACCCGTCTGAAAACTCCAGACTTAACAAATTTTTGTAAACATTTTGGTGGCAAACTAGTGGATGAACATTTTGCGAAAACTGTACACTCTGTCAAGCATGCAGTTTCTTACTGTAAATGTATTTTTATGAAAAGAATAATATAACCTCAATATCCAGTGCAATTCTACACTGGAAACGTCCACTTCAGAGCCGAACCTGGCATGCAATATTTACTTTCTCAACAGTAAAAATATTGCATATTGGTATATAAATAATTAATATGTTACAGATACATATTTATTTTAGTAAATGCAAAGGTCTATCCATCTGTCTGTAACCCCTAGCCAATCCAATACTCACATTTAGATGTTAACCCTAGTTTAATATGCTGCACTGAGTGAATTTTTCACTAGGCATTAATTTTAGCTATTTTACCTAATGAACCTAGATGGTGAAAATTGATTTCTAGGAAAATATTATATCTTTATTAATCCGTCAAGTAGAAAATAACCATTAGTGAAACTTAATTGCAGTGAACATCTTTAAAATTAAGAATTAGTGAATATTTTTGTAGCTAAAAACCCATATAATACTTGCTGGGGATGAATGCACTGCTTCACATTGGCAGATACCTTATGCCCCATTCACATTATGGGCAGTTTAATCTGCGGTTAAAAGTTTTAACTCGGCAGCAGAACCAGTTCCAAGGACACCTAGTATCTTTTGAGATTTGTGATATTCACTTGTATGTCCACTGATTGGTACATGGTGTGTAACTGTCAATAACAGTAGGAAGACAGTACTACAACAGTAGTACAACACGCCTTCAGTAGCCTTCAGACAAAAACATGCTACCGAAACATGACCGAGTCAAAACCTAACATAAACCCTGGACATCACCTTCAGTTACCGAATCAAATATTTTTCTACAGAAAGTCACGGTTAGATATTCGGAGGCAGATATTTTAAACATTTTAAAATTTCCACATAATGCTCAAGCAATGGGACAGCAGACCACTGTATCAAAAGTTAACATAAGAACATCAAACGGTTGTTGAAGGAGAGGGGGTCTTGTCTGACACCAATAACCGAGGCTTATATCGCCTGCAGTGTGAAAGGGATATTAAGTTGCCACCAAACCCATTAAAGAATCCCAGAATTTTTTCCCAGAAAGAATCCCAGAATGCCAAGAGCTGACTGTTATTGGCAGTACACGTGCATTTGTAGTGTGATAGTAGTAAACAACGGGCACAATTAATTGCTTTGGGGAATTTACGTAAGTATATTAAAACCTTATATCACACCATATAAGGCAAAAAAAAGAACAGTGGCAGAAGTGACAACAAACATAAACAAGATGCACTCAGACAGAGATTAAATGTGAGTAATGAAGTCTTCTATTATGACCCATGTGGTGATACAAAAGTATTTAAATTATGTGGTTGTACATCATTTGTTGCTTTGCAGGGATACAGTGACCAGCAATACTTTAGTGCCAGAATATATTTGCAAAATACTTGCAAGGGACATGGTTTTATTTGCGATTTCTACTATGAAGCGTGGTGTGTTGAGTAAAAGGTTAGTTCTGAGTTCTAAAGTTTTTTTAATATCGCCCATTGTAGATTGATAAACATATAAATTATGTAGTTTCATTTGTGAAACTTCATGGTAACTGTACAGGGAGATATATTAAAGACTTGTATTAACCAGAAATACTCTGAAAAGTGATAATTCCCAAATTACAGTAGTTCTATGTTAGAGCAAGCCCTATTTAAAGTTCAAAGTTAAGGTTTCATGTCCCGTTCAACAGCCAGGGTCATTTTGGGACAAATCCACAGCATTGCCACTTGTGGAAGTCGAACCTACACAGAGGTGACTGCCTGTGATTTGATGCCAAACTTGCTAAAGGTCAAAGGTCAAAGTTGGGGTTTTACGTCCCGTTCAACAGCCAGGGTCATATTGGGACAGGTCCTCAGAATTGCCACTTGTGGGACTCGAACCCACAGAGGTGACAGCCTATGATTAGATGCCAAACTTGCTAACCCACTAGGCCACTGAGGACCTTCCAAACTTGCTAAAAACTGGGCCACTGATTGCTTACAATTAAAGAGAATATTTGTTGTGACTCTATTCAGTAGTTTCTCAAAATCTTGTTAAGAAGTATTGTCATGTTATGATAGGGAGCAGTGCAAAACTAAGAGTTTGAGTAGTGTTGTCATAGCTTTTACACTTTGAGAGACAGAGAGACAGAGTTTTTTCCTACCTTCACATGGAACTAAAGCTGGTTGCCATTCAGCTGTAGCTTTACATGTAGAGACATGGTTAACTTCTGATCCATCAGAAAACTTGTATCCGGTGTCACATGTGTAATTCACCGTGTCTCCAAAGGACCATATCTTTATGTCGGAAGATTTTGTAAGAACACCTTGCCATGTGGCAAGAGGAGTGCACTGTTTTCCTATAAATATGGACAACAATATGTCAGCAGGAATGGTTAAGGTAAATAGGGGTTGAACTGTAGAGAAATAACAAAACCCTTTCCTGTGGATTTATTCTTGAAAGGTCTTAGCGAAGTCTTAGGCTTAACATTTGTATACAAATATAGCCAACTTAAGTGTAAGATTTGGCTTAGACCTTCTGTGAATACGGCCCCTGGGGCTTTGACAAAGGTCAAAATGAGGGCTTTACATACCACAAGGCTCATATTGCTAGGGTTGTATTGGAAGATGTCATCAGCAATGCCACTTGTGTTGATGGAACCCACACAGAGGCGACATCATTTGAATAAAAAATGCTTACCATAAAGCCAATGAGAGTCTCTTCTGTGGCTTTGAAAGAAACAAACATGCAATATTTTGTATGTTTATATTGATGACAAAGTTGTGGCTTTGCGTCTCATTCAACAGCCAGGGTCATATTAGGAGAGATCCTCAGCATTGCCACTTATGGCATTCGAACCCACATAGGCGACAGCCTATGATTAGATGCCATACTTCACTAGGCCACCAATGACCTTATGTTTATATCAGCAATATAATGAAACTTAGCTGTGAAGGTACATGAACTATAATTTAAAACTGAAATGGCTGAGACTCCTATGTCAGCTAATTTTGGTCTAAAATTGCAACCAAATTTTGCTCATAAGTCTCCTGAGACAAATCTATTGGTACAGTCTCACATGACCAATTCTTTGATTCACACAGATACGTTAAAACAACCAAATTAGGTTTATATTTATGAACAAGTGCTAAAACATCCAGGTGTTGAATACAGAAAAGGTGCAAGAAAACAAGGTAGTGATTTTGTTAATAAATGCTTTTGTATATTTGGAGTTCAGTAAGATGAGATTCACTAAGGGACTTGAGCTATGTTAGCTTCTGTCTACCTGGAGCGGTATTCATTAAATGTTTAGTCAAGGCTTATGCTTAAGTTTTTTCAACATCAAGCCAAGTTAAGCCTATGGCTTGACCACGATTTAGTCTGTGTTATTCAGAATTCTTTTATTTTTCAAAGTTACATTAATAGTTATAAATGCATGATGTGAGCATATGTAAGGCACTATGTGGTTCAAAATGAAGCATATATGATAGGTAATACATAACTATTTGTGACATGTGTAAGGTTAATCCAGAAAATTAACTCTTACTTTTACAGTTGTATATTGGCAGACTCCAGTTTCCAGTGGCTTCACATGACACCACTTGACTGGTTTCCCCTGTGTTGTCAAACTCATATCCAGGGGCGCATGATATGTTCACAACAGAGTCATAGCTACGCAAGGTTGATGACAGGATTCTTGTGTCTGACTCCTCAATCAAAGGGCAGAAAATCACTGTGCAAAGATAGAAAAAAAACTAACATTGTAAATATTTGTATGATGTTTATCCCAGAAGACAGGTACTGAAATGTTTTTCTTGTAAAAGTATATGATACCTCTGCTACCATCAGTGAGCAATAGATCAAAGCTCACAAGACAAAAGAGATAAGAGAAAAAAACTTGTCTGCTCGATTTAGCCTAAGAAAAAGGAGAGAGAAAGGTTTGTATGTTTGAATTAGCCATAGCAAGACAGAGAAAAAAACTGGTATATTTGAAATAGAGAAGAGAAAAACTTGTATATTTCAATTTTTCAAGAATACTCACACATGCATTCATCGAAGTCCTTTTCTCTAAGCCACTCTGCATCCCCGGTGCAGGTGAGATTCACGCTGGGACTGTTGTCAGGGAAGTAATATCCTATGTTACAGGTCACCACTACAGAACTATTATACAGGGAGGTGTTTGCAGAGACAGACGAATAACTGATAGGTGGAGGATCTACACATTGGATTACTGAAATATATGTGCACAAATATAAGCACATTGTCAAACAGATATTTGCACCAAAATGTCACATGGAAGAAGAAGGCCTAAATTTTTTTGGTCTACATGTGCCAACCGCAAAGTAATCAGAAACAGAATTTTTGAAAGTCAGGGGCCAATTTCATGAAAGATCTCAGACTTAGAACAGCCTCAGGCTGAGCCACTGACTCCTACCTGAGACTTCTGGCTAGGCTAAGTTTTTGCCTCAAATGGTTTTCACAGAAGGGGTCTCAGCTGAGACCAAACTTATCAAATAACCACAGTGGCTTTCTGTGTCATGTGACCCTTTATTTATTTTCAAAATAATCAAATGACATAAATTCTTTGTTTGACACATTTTATCTCTGGGGCACTTTGTAAACACATAAAACATCCAAAGACTACTTTAAAGATTATTTTATATACATGTACCTTATTTTCCGCCCTTTCCAATTTTGAAGTGGAGAAATAATTATGGTAGCTATAATTGAGCCTCTGTTTACAAAGCCTAAGCCCACTACCTACCAGTATTAGCATTTAGGCCAGTGGTTTAGCCAAAGCTGAGTCTGAAGCCATTCGTGAAATCCATAAAGGCTAAGTCCAGGTGGTCAACTAAAATGCTTCAAAACTTTAAGAGAAAAGTCTTAACTTTGAACCTGAGACTCGGCTTAGACCTTCATGCAATCCACCACTGGATACAAAATATAAAATGATCTCCAAAAGAGCGAGTTTCGGAGAGAGAGCTCACACTTAAAAACTGTGTTTTTACGTCCTTTTAACTGCTGGAACATCAAGAGGAAAAATGATAGAAGATGTAAATAACAGATTTGAAGAAGATCATATCTGTTTTCTGATATAACTCATAATCGATTTTAGTATGTGATGTCAAAAGAAAACATCCACACTGTCAGCCATTGAGGATTTCATGTGAAAAGTGGCTTTGTCAAATTTCCCAACTTCATGATATTTTTTAAATTAATGCATTTTTGTGTCATAATTTGATGAAAAATGTTCAAAATCTCTCTATTCTCTAATTAGACATATTTTGGGTGTCATTTTTTGCAGGTCATTACTAAAAGATTATTCTACAGACAGGTATGAACACAGTGAAATAGCTTTTTGGGGCTTGGAGCTCTGGAGAAAAAACACCTGAAACTAAGTTTCATGGACTGAATTGCTGTTTCAGCAGTTGCTTGCTGAGTTGTATTATGGTTGGCACATCTAGCTGTACACAATGAAGATGTTACAGGAATGTCTTGTTCTGTTGTCTTCTCAGCATCAAATTGCAGTAAAGCAATTGATATTCTCCTATTGCATGAATCTCTGATTACACTTTTTATACACAGAAGATAATAATGATTATAAAAACAATGTAAACATACTTTCACAATTAGATAGCTCCCCACTCCATGTCTGACTACCCGGATCACAGTGCACAGACTTCCACAAGCTGTTGTCAGGGAAGCGGTAACCATGGAAACAACTGTAGTTCACTGTAGTTCCAAACTCTGCCACGACAGTGTTGACTTCTGAAAACTCTACTTGTGGGATGCTGTTACATCTAGTGTCTGTGAAAAATGGGAAGAAGCTTTATGTAGATCTATGGTTGAAAATGTGAAAAAAAACATTATGTAAGAGTACATTATAGTTATGGCTAAAGAACAGTATAAATCTTTCCGTTGTAATTTTTTATATGGCAAGTTTTAGGTGAAGATAATGCCTGGGGCCCTATTCACCAAAGATCAACTGGGTCAAATCTGAGTGGTGTTTTTATGTTTCACTTAAGTTTTGGGCTCACCTCTGTTTCGCAATAGCTAATTCAACTGGGACTGGTGTGACTTTAAATTCGAATCTATTAAATTGTTTGTATTCTGTTAATTCAACCTGTTGTCAATGTATTTTCTTTTGAATATACATGTTTTAAAATTATAAACATGATCATTAATAAATGGCGCAAAACTTACCATGCATTAAAACAAGCCTAGGATTAGAGGCCGATTCAGAATTCAAGTCTCCTCTTGAGATTTATCACTTGAGAGTGCACGAATAAGTAAGTAAAATTTGTTTGAGTTTTATCGAAATAAACCTCTTCTGACATTTAGGTTACAAATAATTGAAAGCACAAGTTTAAAAGCATTATTCTGTATGTGTTGCAAATATATAACCAACACTTAAGATCACTAGCTAAAACTTGACACCCCCTTAGTAGAGTTTAAGCTAAGTTTATGAATCAGCCAAAGCTCAAGTCTCTTTATGGAATCATTTTCATCTGAGTCTTTGGGTTCAGTCAAAGAGTGTTTAATCATTAAGTTGAAAGTCTCAGATTTGATATTGAGACCAGGACCAATATTTACTAAGATTCTGAAACTCATATTTAAACTCAGAAACATAATCTCAGTTTTAATCTTACTTGTTGATAATGTTGATATAGGTATTTTCAGAATTAATCTCACGTCAGCACAAAGTTAACCTCCTCCGTTATGTATATAAACCATTTCTTGTTATTGAGAGGTTTGGCTAACTTGAATAAGTTAAGCAGATACCAGTGATTACTAACTTTGTCAATTAGTGAGGAGTAATGACAAAAGTTTTATATCCGATAATAAAATTAGTTATATATTTTTCATGCAGATGACAATATTATTCAGAAATAATCAAGGGAACAGTGATTATTTCTTTTAACTGACATAATGCAAATTAAAAAAATTAAATGGGATTACAGATCTTACACAAGCAACTATGATGAAAACCAGGCCAAAAATTCTGTAGTCTACAGGCATGAACCACAAAGGCACCAGTTTGACACTGTCATCGGGAGCTTAGAAGCCATCAGAGACATGACAAGTGCAGTAAAATTTATGAAAGCCTGGCAATAAAAACAACTTCTGAATCAGATACATCCCATATCTGGCCTAGAACTCAGACGGTAATCCATCCAAGTATTAACATAGCCAATTGCTAGTTAACTTCAGCGAAGAGAAAGGTACTCATAACGTTATGCTACAATTCATGAGGGTCCAGGGAGAAAAAGTGTTTTTATGAACAAACTAACTAGACCTTGCACAACATAATGCTTGCCTCTGTTCTAGTTTACTTGCGTGTGGAGCCGTGACAGGATTCCACATAAAACTGTAGATTTTTATAAAATACTTCCCCATTGAATAAAATTTGATCAGTGACTTTTTTATATTATGTAACTGACATTGATCCAAGGACACAGGGAATACGATGTATAAGCTAGTTCACACGACTTTTAAATAATGGAGCATTCTGAGTTATTTTTTATCAATCTTCAAAAGAAAACCTTAATAGGGGGGTTTATTTTTACTTTTTTCAATTATTCTTGCATGTAATGGGAATTTTACAAGCCCCGGAATGAACGCTTATCCCCAGAAGTGCCCTGAACGGTGAGAATCAATGAGATCTGTGAAGATTCTTCTACCAAAAAGGAAAGAAAGAGGTGAGAACGAGGAAGAATACCTGGTGAATTAACTGAGAACAAGTAGATAGTATGACTTGTTGGCGAATGTCCTAGAGCAGAACAACAGCAAAGACGAATGTATTACCTATATTTATGAATTGTCATGGCGAAAAGTTAAAAATTGGCTAATACCGGTGGCAGTTTTGAACATCATGTTGTCTAATTGTGAAATGGTGAATAATGAAGAGGACTGAAGACAAAGATTAATGAGGATTCCATCAAGAATATTGAAGAATTTGATAGATACTCACCAATAAAACTCGTCACTGTGTGACCTTGGCTTTAGATGTACACATTTGTAAAGGTATTTGTGTTTTGGGTAAATCTGCAGTTTTAAGTGCAGTCATGCCATGGCTCTTCATGCTGACAAAACTAGGCATGGTAACCACATCTATTGTATACCCATGTTTTCTCACAACTGATTTGTTTAACTACCATCAACATGGAAACATAGTTGTTTCAAAATGTACATTTCCCCATTTATAATTGTCATCTTTGAAATAAATAAATTTTAAAAATATTGACCGTGTCCGGTTATTGTGAAAATTCAGTGAAATAGCTTATGTCTCATATACTTTGTGTCTTTGGATGAATATTGATTGTTTTAAACAACTCATTCCAAATTTAATCCTTCATCAAATGTTATTCAACAGCAAACTGTTTTGAGCAAATCTCATGTTTAGAGTAGGTTCATGCCATGGTTCTACGTGCAAGTAAAGTAGAGCCATGTAGCAACCACGGGTTAAGTCCACCTTACCAGTACAGTTGGACACAATTTCACTCCAAACGCCCTCCCTGGTGCACGTCACCTGCTTGTGTTGTTTGCCATCTAAAAACCTGAGGGAGTTGTTTGTACATGCCATCTCCACCACTGAGTCAACAGTCCTGTTCTGTGACGTCACATTGATGTTGGCAAAGTTTGCCAGTGTCTCACACAGGGTCACTGAAAGATATGTTGTATATGAATAAGAAAAGATATTTCGCGAGGTACATATTTAAATTTTATCATGTTGTAATATCATACTTTCCTGAGAAATATGGCTGTCCTAAAATATATATTACATCGGAGAGCGGTGTTACTCCTGTTGATTCTTGAACAGGCAGAACCTGCATATGTACTGAAGATACTCACTATTTGATCATCACCTGAGCATCCTCTGCCCTTTGGCTTTACTTTTGGCTTTCCGTCCTTGTCGAGTTTAGTCACATTTAAGTGTATCATCAGGTAACACCACCATTCATTCAATTATCTCTGCCAAATTAGATTACTGCAACTCTCTCTTCATCAACATCCCAGATTTTTTTATCAAAAAGTTACAACATAAACAAAATGCTGCTGCTAGGATTGTCCACAACTCTCCAATACCTTATCTAATGAAACTACACTGGCTACCTGCACGAGAGTGCATTATCTACAAAACTGAACCTCATTGTGTTCAAGGTATTAAATGATGATGCCACCAATTACATTCAATCCTTGCTTTCAATAAACTTACCACTAAGACCACTATGTTCTGGTGAGATAATTTATAAACTAAAACGGCAGAAACTGAAAATAAAGGGACACCAATCATTTCATGTTGCAACACCCCACTGTTTAATTAGCTAGCTACCTGATTATGTCTTCAATATCAGTCTGGACATAAATAATTTAAGGAATTGACTTAAAACCGTTCTGCTTAAGAGTGCTTTTGATTAGCACAGTTATTATTATTATTCATTAGTTTATTTCACCTTCACATTCAGGCAGGATGTCAGAGCTCCAGTTTCCTGTTGTGTTACAGTGGATGGTCCGTGAAAAGGTACGGTCTGGGTACCAGTACCCGTAGTCACAGAGGTACTGTACATAGGTGTCATAGAGAGCCAAGGTGGTGTTTTTGGTGCCATTTATCACATCTGGAGAGGGAGGGCATGTGATATCTAAAAACAAAGAAAACATATTATGGTAATTTTTGGTTGTTTTTTTTTCAGAGGAAACTAGTACATACAGCTGGTCAAGGTTCTGTACTGTAAACTGCCAGCGATCAGTATGAAACTGCCATCTTTCCCACATAGGGTTCTGAGTTTGAACTGCTGACTACAGAGGTGGGGCCAATCATAGTTTGGTAAAGCTATCCATGCAGTGTATACTTGTCAAAGCTTCTCCACAAAGCCTTATGTATGCTTGATGTATGTCCAATAAGGTAGAATGTATTTGATTAAAATCTGCATTGATAAAATCGTAAGCAATCATACACTTCAACTACAAAAAAATCTAAATACAAATATAAAGGACATGATGGGTAGCCACATCAAATGTTGGTCACTATTTAGAGATTTATCAAAACATACCACAAAACGAAAAAAATATATTAAATCATATATCTCACCCAGACACAAAAATGGGTCACTGCCAGCAATCTCTATTGCATCAGTGCAGGAGAGGTTTGCAATTTTAGAACCATCAGGGAATCTATGCCCTGGCAGACATTGATACGACAGCTGTAGTCCTGACTGTGTGACCGAGGCATTAGCCATATATGGAGGAGGTAGGCATGGGTTATCTGTATAAACACATTAATATTAAACATATACTTTTCATTGCCAATACTTATCATCCTCACAAGGAAATTGGCCACAGACAACAAACAAAGAAACTGCAAAGAATTGTGCTTGTAAACAAAAATCTATGGGGAACTACTATTAACTTCCTAAAAGTGGGAAAGTAGCTAAATAATAATTACCATACTGTATAAATACTTGTAAATTGGTCCAGTATGCACTCGGTGGTAAAACACAATAGTTTGTTTACTTCTGGAACAAGAGTTCTCACAAGATATGGGGGTACATAGGTATTTATTTTTTCTCATTCTATGCCTTATCAAGACGACAAAACATGGCAGTTTTAACATAAACAAGTTTTAAAAAGACAAAAAATAACAATTGACAATGATGACTGTTGCTATCAGCCACAAACAAAATATGTACCAAAGCATTGGGAGACTTCAAGACTCCATTTTCCCTTCTTCGAACATTCTATACTTTGAGAGGTTCTGCCATGTCCCAAAGCGGTTCCCTGGAGACACCCAATGGTAAGTTGTGTGTCCTGAGTGAACTCACTGGATGTACTCTCCACTGACTGGATCTGGGTCTCCCTCACTGAGGAACATTTTGTCTCTGAATATTACAAGAAAAGTGCGAGATAAGGATAATTGAAAGTAAAAGAACATGTTGCATCTATGCCCAGGTCATATTATAAGCTGTATCCCCTACGTTTATAATCATTCATAGTTCACAGTGTTTTTCTATTGGAAAATAGCATTTCACCGGAGATAAAATGTGTCAAAGAATTGATATCATCATTGGATAGTTTTGAAAAGAAATAATGGGTCACATGACACTGAAAACCACTGTGGTTATTTCACAAGCTTGGTCTCAGCTGAGACCACTTCTGTGAAAACCTTTTGATACAAAAAGTTAGCTGAGCATAAAAGCTCAGCTTTGAGCTTTTGGCTCAGCCTGAGGTTGGGTTAAGTCTGAAACCTTTTTTGTGAAAATCAGCCCCCGGAATTAATAACTGAAGATTGATATGGACGTTTGCTCGTCTTGTGGCTTTAAACGTGAGACGATTGCATTTTGAGAAGATACACTATTCAACAGGGAGCCACTGAAGTTTTGTTAAGTGTAATGATGGTTTTGAAATAAAGCCACAGGTTAATTAAGACTAGGGCTGGTATCACAAAGGGGCTTAAGCCCAGACTTAACTTAAATTTAAGACTTTCGTCTTAAATTTTGTCAACAGAATGTTAAGTCCTTGGTCCAAGACTTCACAAAGCAGTGAAGTCCATGAAGTTGCTAAGTCAGTGGACTTAACTTTAAATGTGGTAGGTAGTGGACTTAAATTTTGTAAAGATGACTTAAATATGGTCACCATAAACTTTCCTCCACTTTAAAATTTGTGATGGCTGTAAATCTCACTAAAGTAGCCTTTGAGAAGTTTATATGTGGTAACAAGAATTTCCAATTCAAAACAGCACTTATCCTTTGATAAAATGCATCAAATGAAGGATATATGTCACCAATAGAATATTTTGAATAAATATAAAAGGTCACATGACACAGAAAACCACTGTGGTCATTCGATAAGCTTGGACTTAGCTAAGTCACTCTTTGTGAAATCCATTCAACTTCCTGACCTAGCTAAGAGCAAAGTCTTAGATTTTAGTCTTAGAACTTAGTCCCTTTCTGAAATCGGCCAAAGGAAATAATCTTTTTAATACACTGGTGCTGCTTAATATAGATATGTTTTGCCAATATTGGCTTACAAACAACTGAAAGTGTTTTAAAAACCATACAATCTATAAATGTGATATATATACAATGGTTATAGAAATGTAGTATAACAAATATACTGCTCGGTTCTGTTGTATCAAAATCCATGTAAAAATGATAGAGGAATCTCAAAAATAAGTCCTATAAATTGAAGTTGTTATATTCACTGATACACTTCATTCTGTATACGTTTCTAGGTTGATTTTTATCATTATTTAGTGAAATATGACCTAATTTTATCCACTGTACAATTAAATGGTGGATAATAAAAGACGAATAAGCATTGTAGAGTATAAATTTCATCACTCTAGAAGACAAATTACACAATACTCATCCCACATTCTTGTAATTTTTCTTGTTATGTAAATCCATTGATTATTTGTTTGCATTGGACACCCCCTGATAAATGATTAAAAATCAACAGTGTTTAGTGCAGGTATTCACCCCAAAGAACTTAATAAATGCTCTGGTTTTATTTTAATTATTAACAACTCCCATTATTACCAACAAAACTGCATCATAAAATCCAATAAAATATATCATGAAATTTGTGAATTATATGACAAGCGGCCCAGGGCCCATATTCACGAAAGGTCTTAGACTTAGCCTGGTCTTAGGCTTAAATGTGGTCTTAAAGTTGAGACTTTTGTCAAACAAAAGCTAAGTTTTGTCTTAAATCCGTATTTCACAAAGGGTGACTTAGCTAAGTTCAAGATTATCAAATAACCACAGTGGTTTTCTGCATCACGTGACCTTTTTTTTTCTATTCAAACTATACTATTGGGGACACATATCCTTCATTTAATGCCTTTTATCCAAGGAAAAGTGCTGTTTTGAAATGGAAAACCTTGTTACCACATATAAACTTCAAAAGACTGCTTTAGTGAGATGTTCTGAATAATTATACTTTATTTACAGCCATTTCAAATTTTGAAGTGGAGAAAAGTTTATGGCGGCCATATTTAAGTCCTCTTTACAAAATTTAAGCCCACTACTAACCAGTCTTAAATTTGAGCCCTTGGCTAAGCCTAAGACCAGTCTTAAACTATTTGTGAATACCACTAAGCCTAAGACAAAAGTCTTTTTTTTTTGTTTTTTTGTTTTTTTTATTTCTATTTTTGGGTATAACATGTGCGTATACAAAGACAGTACAAAAAGAAACATAAATCAATAAAAAAATTACTTCCACAGTTTATACAGGTCAATCCCTGTCATTAAAAGTAGCATACTACAGTTTCTTTACTACCCTTGCATATCATTAATTTGGGAGAAGACAAACAATAGCCAAATAGACAAAAGTCTTAGCAGGTTATGGGCAGAAACTTGAGACAAAAGTCTCAACTTTAAGCCTAAGCCCCGGCTAAGACCTTTCATGAATACAAGCCCTGGAATATACACATAAAATACAGCTTATTTTGAAACACAGCTTCCATGGAAGTGTGCCAGTATATTGTTTGTTTTTCTTTAAACAATTCACATTTTTTGCAGTCTTTGGTCTATTTCATACACTTGGTTGGATATCCCATGGTTATCATCAATAATTAAAGGACAACTAACGTCCTTTCTTTACCCGGGTCTTGCTTCATTTTCATTCAATACCAGATTCTATTTGTTTGAGATAAGAATTGATACAAGAAGGTAATTCAGGTTTATGCATATGCGTAAATAAGCATAGATTATTAGTTGATATTTCAACAACTACGTAAGCTACGTTTATGCTATAAGCGTCAAATTTCATGAAACTAAATGCATAAGTGGTGGATATTTATGAATGTATAAACTTAAAAACACAATAACTAAATATTCATTCATGTCCCTTACTTTGGATGGTCTTACCAGATGACTTTTGTGTCTTTTAAATGGCAGAATGGCAGCTAATATGTAAAAAAAATCTTTGTCTCGAGAAGACAAAATAGAAATCCATGTTCTATGAACTAAGCATATATGTACAGGGGCCATAATTACAAAAGGGATCAAGATGAAGTTGAGCCAAAATTCAGCTCCAGTTTAGTATATTCAGCAGTGAACTTGAGCTGATTTTTTGGCTTAACTTGAGCTTGATCTTTTTTGCGAAATACCGCCCCTGGCCCCAAGGTTGAATTCACAAAAGGACTGAGTCCAGACTCAGGCTTAAAGTTAAACTTCAGCTAGATCTGTGGTCCTAGAATTGGTGGATTTCACAATGCAGGTAAATGTTAGTCCTAAAATTAAGTCCACCCGGGAGTTTGAAAATATTTGATTCTACCTGGCGGCCTAGTAGTTTGCAACTTTGACAGGGTATTAGTTCTTTGTAGGTTCAATTCTCACAATGGGCAATACTGAGGGCCTGGTCTAGTATGACCATAGCTGTTACACTGGAAGAAAAATAGAAACTTTTATTTTGTCTGTTTCACTCTCTGATCCCTTTAGAGTATATGTAACTTTATCTTGCATCTGTGATTGTAATATCCTCATGGTTTGTCAATTGCACCAGTTTCGATAAAATCCCAATATGGTTTATTTCCAAACAGGGATTATCTTGCCATAAATGTAAATTTAGCATCTGAAAGAGAAAATGGTGTGCATGTACCAATCAAAGTTAACATGTACGAGAAAAGGACACATGTATCTGTTATAGTACAAAAGTTCCTATTAACTATATACATACCAACACATGGTGTGAGCACGCTGCTCCATGATCCATCATTTTGACACAAATATGACCTTGACACAGTGCCATCAGGCAAAAAGTATCCAGGCAGACAGTGCGTAACCATGACAACCCCTTCATCTGTGTCTGAATACATTTTATTGGCGTTCAAAGGAAAGTCTTCTCCACATGTTGAGTCTGATGTAAAAAATGTAACATGTAACAATAATATTTGTTCATGGGTATGAATAAACATATATAGTTCAAGGGTTGGTTTCACTAAGGGACTTAGCCTGGGGCCGATTTCACAAAGGGACTTAAGTCCAGATTTAGACTTAAATTTAAGACTTTGGTCTTAAATTTATGTTAAGTCTGTGGTCTTAGACTTAGCAGATGTCACAAAGCAGCTAAGTCCATGAAATTGCTAAGTCAGTGGACTTAACTTTAAGTCTGGGAGGTAGTGGGCTTAAATTTTGTAAAGAGGACTTAAATATGGCTGCCATAAAGTTTTCTCCACTTAAAAATTTGAAATGATTGTAAATAAAGTATAATAATACAGAACACTTTACTGAAGTAGTCTTTGGGAAGGTTATATGATGAAACAAGGTTTTCTATTTCAAAACAGCACTTATCCTTAGATACCATGGATCAAATGAAGGATATAAAAGGTCATATGACACAAAAAAACATGACACGTTATGAAAACCACTGTGCTTATTTGATAAGCTTGGACTTAGCTAAGTCACCTTTGTGAAATCCATTTAAGTCCCAGACCTAGCTAAGACCAGAGTCTTAGATTTAAGTCCGAGACTTAGCCAATAAAGGGACTTAGTTTAAGTCCTTTAATGAAATCGGCCCCAGGAGTCAGACTTTAAAGCCCCAAGTCGAGGGGTCAAAGAGCACTTAAGAACCTTCATTCCTCTGTCAATTGTGATGCTATAATAAACAAACTAATGTTGCATGGCAAGTGCATTGTAATATACACTTATCTCAGATAATTAACAACTGCTGTGTACAGGAGGACTTATGTGGAAATCTGCTGTTGAAAATTTAAATAAAGTTTGTGTGCTTTAAAACAGTAAAAAACTGCATCAAGTAACAAAATTCCTTGAGAACTTATGCCCTTTTAGTCTAAAAAAGGAAGGGTTTATCAGTGCTGTCAAATGTGATATGTTATATTCCAGTAAGCTGTGGTGTTAGTTGATATTTGTATATAAAGACTTCAAATGTATGATCTTTGTTATTTGAGGAGATTTTTGTCCCGGGTCGAAAATTTTCCCCTTTAAGTTAAGACTTTTGTCTTAAAATGAGGCTAAGTCTGTGGTCTTAGGCTAAGAGTGTTTCACAAAGCTGCTAAGACTTGGCTTTGACTAAGTCTACACGAGATTGCTCTTAACTTTTGTAACCTAAGACTTAAATATGTCCCCCATATATATTTTTCTCACTTCAAAATTTGAAGTGATTGAAAATAAAGAAGAAATGTACAGAAAACCTTCCTACATTAGTCTTTGGCCATATTTACATATC
This sequence comes from Sabellastarte sp. h YS-2021, assembly GCA_964017235.1. Lineage (NCBI taxonomy): Eukaryota > Metazoa > Annelida > Polychaeta > Sabellida > Sabellidae > Sabellastarte > Sabellastarte sp. h YS-2021. The sequence goes on along the minus strand of OZ024933.1, from coordinate 93,449,174 downwards.
TTCCCATTGAAAAGAGCATTTGCAAAAGATAAAATTAGTTAAACAAGGATATATATGTCACTACTAAAATATTTCCACTAGATGTAATGGGCGACATGACGTTGAAAACAACTGTGGTTACATGACAAGCTAGGACTTAGCTAAGTCACCCTTTGTGAAATCCATTCATGTCATTTATCTCAGCAAAAGGCTGAGATTTAAGTCTTTCACTTAGCCACAAGTCAAGGCTAAACCTGAGTCTCATTGTGAATCCGGCTCTAGAAGTTCCCTCTTACATCTATATAAAGTTGATATCATTGCAATACCAACATTGTATTACACCTATTAATAATATATTGGGAATTTAATTGTATTTTGTACTTTCACTATGAGGATGAAATAAATATCCACAAAGTATATTTCATCATTTTATAGGCATATGGAAAGTCCTCGGTGGCCTAGTAGTTAGCAAATTTGGCATCTAATTACAGGCTTTTGTCCCTGTGTGAAGTAGGCTCCCTCAAGTGACACTTCTAGGGGTCTGTTCCAATATGACCCTAGATGCTGAACGGGATGTTAAAAGAACGTTTTAAATTTCAAATAGAATCCATTGAACCAATTTCACAAAATGTCTTAGCCTGGTCTTACACTCACAGTTAAAACTCTTGTCTCAAACTTTTGAAACATCTCGGTAGAGCTCATGGGAGCAGACATTATAGATTTCACCATTGGTCTCAGACTCACCCTTGACTCAGTCACTGGCTCAAATGTTGAGACTGGTAGATAGTGGGCTTAAGTTTTGCAAAGAAAGGCTCAAATATGGATACCATAAATCTTTCTTTACTTCAGCATTTGAAATGTCTGACCATAAGGTAGAGATATATAAAGCAATCGTTAAAGTAGTCTTTGGGTATTTTTGTGCTGTAATAAGGTTTTATATTGCACAATAGCATTATACCATAGATAAAACGTGTCACACAAACAATTTTGTGTCCTGTGAAAACTGTTTAAGATGAAAACATAACTGCAGCAAAATGCTCAGATTTGATACAATGGCTAAGCCTAAGGCCAGGTTAAGTCTAAGATCATGTTTAAAATTTGCCTGTAGAGTCCAAATGCTGGGCTGGAATCAAGCTGAGCATGAGCTGAGCCATAATTTTAGGCTTTGGCTAAATCTCACCCTTAGAGTTAAGACTACCTGGAAGTGGGGTTAAGTTTTGTAAACAAAGTCTTTGACATGGCTACCATATATTTTTCTCCACTTCAACATTTGAAATGTCATTAAATAAATAGAATATATAGTTTAGAATAAATATATAGAACGTCTCCCTAAATTAGGCTTTGGAAGGTTTCATGTGCTTACAAGTTTTTCCTTCAGAAACTGTATTTCCTAAAGATGAAAATGTCAAATAACGGATATATGTCACCAGGGGCCGAATTCTAAGTCTCTTTATTGGCTAAGTCAGGGACTTAAATCTAAGACTTTGGTCTTAGCTAGGTCTGGGAATCAAAATGGAGATCACAAATGTTACGCTAAGTCCAAGCTTATTAAATAACCACAGTGGTTTTCTGTGTCATGTGACTTTTTATATCTATTCAAAATGTAATATTGGTGCCATATATCCTTCATTTGATGTATTTTATGTAAGGATAAGGGCTGTTTTGAAATGGAAAAGCTTGTTGTCATGTATAAACTTCCCAAAGACTACTTTAGTGAGGTGTTCTGTGATTATCAAATAACCACAGTGGTTTTCTGTGTCATGTGACCTTTCTTTTCCTTTCAAACTATACTATTGATGACACATATCCTTCATTTAATGCATTTTATCCAAGGAAAAGTGCTGTTTTGAAATGGAAAACCTTGTTACCACATATAAACTTCCAAAGACTACTTTAGTGAGGTGTTCTGTATAATTATACTTTATTTACAGCCATTTCAAATTTTGAAATGGAGAAAAGTTTATAGCGGCCATATTTAAGTCCTCTTTACAAAATTTAAGTCCACTACCTCCCAGACTTAAAGTTAAGTCCACTGACTTAGCAATTTCATGGACTTAGCTGCTTTGTGAAATCTGCTAAGTCTAAGACCACAGACTTAACATTCTGTTGACAAAATGTAAGACCAAAGTCTTAAATTTAAGTCCAAATTTGGATGTAAGTCCCTTTGGGAAATCAGCCCCAGTAAAATATTTTGCGAGAAATAAAGGGTGACTTGACATTGTGGTTATATATAAGCCTGGGAACATATTCACGAAAGGTCTTAGACTTAGCCAGGTCTTAGGCTTAAATCCAGTCTTAAAGGTAAGACTTTTGTCTCAGCTAAGTTTTGTCTTATAACTGTATTCACAAAAGGTGACTTAGCTGATACTGTTGTCTTAGACTTAAGCCTAGGGCTTAGTTAGTCTTAACTGTCATATAACCACAGTGATTGTTGATTGCCATGTGACATTATTTGTACACATAGAATATGTACTGAACAACTGCACTGGACGGTTGTCTTAGACTTAAGCCTAGGGCTTAGTCTTAACTGTCATATAACCACAGTGATTTTTGATTGTCATGTGACATTATTTGTATACATAGAAGATGTACTGAACTTAGAAAAAGGAAATAAGTAAATCAGGCATAATACCCATATTACAAGTGGTTTCAAAGTAAACTATAACAGTTTTAAAACATACCTGGCACATTTTAAGTTGTCTAAAATATGTTTTTCAGGTGACAGCACAACAAAGTGTGTATCATTTCTAAATATTAAACTTTATCCGTAACTGTCATTTTTTTATTTTGTGCACTTAGGAAGAAAATAAAATTACAGTGCTGAAATATATTAAAGCATTGGAACATTGTTTCCCAATTTTATGAAGCAAATTGTGCATATTTGAACTCAAAATTAATAAAAGTTTTACGGTGTCATTTACCAATATTTGTCCACACTGATTATTTATTATATGTCCAACTTGTGATGCTCACTACAATATTTGTTTTGTTTACACTGATGTAAAACATGTGAGTCTTTATTTTTAAACTTAATCGGTTATTGGATCAATAGCAAAAGTGGCCGTTGGTTTGACCACACATGTGCCACATATACCAGTCTAAAAGTTAACCCCTTATTTAAGCCTAAGACTGGTCTTAACTTACTGCCAAGACTAAGACAAAGACATTTTTCTGCAAAAGTTAAGACAAAAGTCTCAGCTTTAAGCCTAAGCCCTGGCTAAGACCTTTTGTGAATGCGGGTCCTGGTCTCAGCTTAGTCACCCTTTGTGAAGCCCATTTAAGTCTCATACTTAGCTAAGTCAAAGGACTCAGCTTTAAGACTCAGCTAAGTCGAAGACATTTTGTGAAACCAGGAAACACAAAAGGGAAATCAGCTCAAATTATTACGGTCAATACTAAACTTTTATTGATTTTAGGCTCAACTTGATCTTGTTACCTTTTGTGAATATGGTTCCTGATAACCTTTGAGGCTGGCCGAGTTATTTGTAAACCCAAGCTTTGGATGAAAATATGACACCAGTTAATGTTTGGTTTTTCAGTGAGGCATGTAAAAAGTAATGGGCTAATGGGTGTGATTCCAATTCCCTCATTCCTCGACTTTTGGGTGTTGATGCTGGACACAACTTGTCAGTTGAGGCCTGGTCTGGGTCTGTTCTGTCAATTACCTTAATATGGTGTATCTTATTAGGTAAACTATTGTCAAAACATGTCAGGGCTGGCAGTGAGTGAATTGTTCTCATGCTTCCCGCCATTAAATTGATGTTAAACCTCCTTCCACACATTCTTACCATTGTGGTTTTAAGTTCTCACCAAGAAACATTTTACTGGGAAACTATGATTATATGCTCTATGTTTACTAGTCCATAATGCCGCCAAAAGTTGAGCAAAAACACTAACATTGGACACTGTAATAAATGTGGAGTGAAACATCCAAGACCAGTGGGAATAAGATGCCGTCAAAACTTAAACAGCAGTGCACCAGTGATGGATCTACATGAGCGTGACAACTCCACACACAACCACTACTCATCATCCCAGCAATGAGGACCCCAAGCTGCTCAGGATCCAGGTGAACACAGCACGTCAACATCAGGGCACCCTCATAGGTCCAACATAGAGGCCAAACTGGACAATATTCTAAAGAAAATGGAGACAATTGAAAGTAAGAAGATGGAGTTGGAATGGCGTTTTCTGTCATCTCAATCTTCATGCAGCTCTTCAAGAATCTCACATAGTTCGCCCAAAAAATCTCATAAGTGTGCCTCAACATGCATGAATAAGCAGCTCGGGAAGCACAATCGTCAACAGGTATGCATTCGTTTTGATGACTCGTCAGGGGAGGAGCATTCTCAGGACTTCGCACACACCTCAGTCTTACAAATTTCACAACTATCAGGCAACACAGACATTTCAGCGAACGCATCTATGGAGTTCCTGAAATCTGACAAGGTACAGCATGAAGTGCAGAGGAAATTGAGGCAGTTACAGGGGAGTGCAAGGACAGGCCATTCAGGTAATAAGACAGTCAAGTCTGGTCTCCCTAGGTCGGTGACAATAATGTAAAAAAAGAAATTGGGTGGCCACATCACTTTTGCTTCCTGGGTTCGACAGGGATACTACCAGATTATCAAGACCTCTCTCCTATCCAGTTTATGGTTGGGTACTTGGGGTGCATTTAGAATGAGAAGTCCAACACAGCTAGGGAGAACATGCTGGACTATGGTTGACACCTTTTCCAGGATGCGTTAGAAACAAATTGGACGACAGCTCGCCACGCCCATCTCGTTTTACTCCAAGAAATAGAAAGAGGAAAATGCTCATGGAAGCACCCGGACATCATTGAAAAGATCCGCATTTGCAACACGGCATGGGTCATAAACCTCAGAGGAACGCAGCAGACTACAAATCTAGGCAAACAGAACACTGAAGACATTATTTGTAGTGACTACAATGCCAGCACTTGCAAACACACTTCAGATCACATTTTTGAAGGGCAAATTCAAAAGCATGCGTGTGCATTCTGTTACCAAAAAGTGGGTAAACTCTGATTTCATAAGCAACAAGACTGCTTACAGCAAAAATCGCTTGGGGGTCAGGATGTGAAGAAGCAAAACTGACCAGTGGTGACTATACCTCGCAAAGTCAATACAAATAGATTAGTGAATAGAACACGTCTTGTCAACCCTCAACTTCAACATACATCTCAGTCCAGTTTGGGCATAGGTTTTAATGGCACATCAGATGCAGGCATAGACTATTTTAGTGACACTGTTTGTACAGATTTTACGGACATGTGTGACATTTCTAGTGTCAGTTTAAGTTCAAGCTTAAGCTCCTCCACTTTTTATCATCAAATATGTGACAATAGCTCGGCTACAGAGGATGAAAGTTGGTTCAATTACGCTCTGCATGAAACAAGCATAGAAAATCAATTACACAATTGTCACGATGCTAATTTTAACTGGTGTTTCGTACATAGTAGAAATAAAGACATTCAAAGCTCAACAATTTGGGTTCATTAGTCAGGCATCCCTACACTGTAACAACACAGGGTTAGGTAATATTAATTTAATTGACAATGGGCATTTGGTACACATTCTCTGGTAAAAGAATCAGGTCACTTCAGTTACATGAAAGCCAGAGTAAAAGTCCCAACTGAGCTAAATATTGATAATTGGAGACATTGGGGATATGACCTTATAGTGGTCATAACTCTCAGTTCTGTTACCAGACTATTGCAATGCATTGTGGATCGTCATGGTTAGTGGTTCCAACTATAAAAGTCAGCCTTTGTGTAATATTGGCGCCACACTCGTTTGAATTTCGAAGAGAATACATGTTTTGAACTGAGCTCTGTTTTTATATTTTAGTTTACACTTTTTATATTGGTATTTTACATTATTTTAATTGTTATTTGCTCAGTTCAACGCTTCAGCATGCCAAAGGTCTTCTACTGTTCAAAATGCACAGGGGAACACGCTCAACCAGTGGGCAAGAAATGTCAACGGGACATAGCAGGTGAGTCCTTTTCTAGTGCTGATGAAGTGGCTGTACCCCCTTCCCCATCAAGTGAAATTACGGTTTCTGACCAGATATTACGTCAATTACGGGTATTAGGTGATAAAATGGATTCAATGGACAAGCGGGTACAGCGCACCGAGGCGGCACTGGAACAGGGTAGCTTACAGGCAAGCTTGCATCACTCTAGTTCCCACAAAAGTTTCAATCATGCTACAGTATCACACGGCAGCGATACGGCAAGTAATTCGGCTGAAAGTGTGGTCCCCTCAATGGAATACTTGAGGAGTAACGAGTCACTGCAAAGTGAGGTTGAAAAAACGTTTGGCAGATCTTAAGAACCTCAATGAGGCTGCAACCAGAGGTAGGGTTAAGTCCCAGAGGGGTGGCCCTGGGGAAATAACGGTTAAGAAATCAGTAGATTGGCCCCAAAATTTTATTTTAACGGGCACTCACAAAACCAGACCCACATATGATGATCTCTCCATTACCCAATGGGTTTCCGGTTTCGTCCGGTGTATTCAGGAGGAAAAATCTTCCATGCTAGATTATTTGGGAAATATCATGGAAGATGCTTCGGATTTTTCGTGGGATTCCACCAAGGCATGCCATGCCATACTTTTAACAAACATGGAAGCTGATAGAATTTCATGGAATGAAACTGAGAAAATCGATCGAATTCGTAGGGCACATGCCCAAAGACATGTCACTGCTACTGGAACCTCTGCCACTCGTTCATTCACCAAAAAATCTAAAAATATACAGTCAAAAAGTGGTTTAAATTGCAAGTACTTTCAGGAAGGTACATGCAGATACCCCTCACATCACAGGACAGCGGGTCAATTTTACAGACACGTCTGTGAGACTTGTGATGGTTTGCATATGACAAAAAATTGTAGCCAAAAAAATAATTCAAAAAACTAAGGGGCCACTGCAGGAATGCAGTGGCTGAGAGTCGTGGGTTCAAGCCTGTATATAGTAGTAGATATGTGTACAATTCAAATTATGTTGATGTACAGCTTTTTGATGTTCAGCAAGTGGAAAAAATGCTTGCAATGTATAGATACACAAAACCTAACATTTTGTTTTCGGATGTAGTAAAAAAGAAACCTGTATTACATACTGTTACAAACTGTGTGAACACTGATTCTGTGAAGGCCAAAATTGGCCTTGGCAAAAATAACCAGCAATCTGGTAGTTACAATGTTGTCCGCACATGTGTCAGTAAATACAAAGACACAATGGTCAAGCGTCAAAAAGTGGGACACAGTAAAAATATTGAAAAATGTACTGATAGTATTGCAAACACATGTCATGTTAATCGTTTTGCAGTGCTACAAACTGTAAATGGTGATAGTATTGACAATAATGAAGTTATTAGTACTGTTGTAGAAGATGCTTGTAATACTGATTGTCAGTCGACTGGTACTGCCAAGATTGAAAGGTATAAGCAGGGCAAACAGGAAGGTAAGAAAATTCTTAATGTTAACACTGTCAACTGTCAACCACGTTCACCTGACGACTGTGTAAATGAAAAAAGTAACTGTCGCGTCCACCCACAGCCAGCAAACACAGCCCATAATCGAGCATTCACTGCAAAAATAAATACTGTTATGGGGGTTGGGGATACGGATGAGGGTGATAAGTACGCCTTGGAAATCAACACAGTACTTAAAGGTGAAAAAATACGTGTGGCAAAGGAAAGTACTGCAAACAAAAAATTCCTGAATCAAAACCAACCTCTCTTTGGCTTTATTCCTATTTATGGGTTACAAAGCCGTATACATGATAGCAACAGTAATACTGTATGCAAGGACATATTGTCATTACATGAGAGGTTAAAAAAAACAGATACACCCAATTATAGGGGCCTGCAAGTCCCTGTTCACTCAAAATTAAATTACAAAAAATGGTCCCAGTACTTAACCGAATATTGGGACTGGGAATTACCATTGTTAATAAAATATGGGTTCCCTCTCGATTTTGATAGGAAAACTCACATTGTAAGTGATAAAATTAATCATAAGAGTGCCACACAGTATCCTAGTCATGTAGATTTTTATTTGGAGGAGGAAATTCGCCATGGAGCCATGTTGGGTCCATTTTCTGAACCTCCTATTCAGAATTTACATACCAGCCCCTTTATGACTCGGGACAAATCCAGTTCGGATAAAAGGAGAGTAATAATAGATCTCAGCTGGCCATTAGGTAACTCTGTAAATTCTGGTGTTACTCCTGATAAGTACTTAGATACAGACTTCGTTCTCACTTATCCCTCCATAGATAATATTACTGATCAAGTACTTCACCTAGGTAGAGGTTGTAAAATTTTCAAAGTCGATATTAGTCGGGCTTTTCGCCATGTTCCAATAGATCCAAGGGATCTGGATCTCCTAGGCCTTCACTGGGGCAGCTACTTTCTCGATTTTTCGCTTCCCTTCGGATTTAAACATGGGTCTTCCATCTTCCAGAGAATTTCCGATAGTGTTAGGTTTATTATGAAAGAAGAAGGCCACCAAGTGTGGAATTATATTGATGATTTTTTTGTGTATTTCCTTACCATCCAAAATCAATGAAACCTACATCAGATTACAAGAATTATTAGCTGAACTAGGACTGACAGTCAGTAACAAAAAATTAGTTCCTCCCAGTACTCAAGTGGTTTGTCTGGGCATACTGGTAGACACAGTTCAATATACCATATCTATTCCACCAGATAAACTCCAGTATATAAAGCAATTATGTCACAGCTGGGCTGTTAAAAGTACTTGCACCAAAAAAGAACTACAATCCCTGCTGGGCTCATTGCTGTATGTGGCAAAATGCATCAAGTACGCTAGGGTTTTCTTACATAGAATGTTGCAACTGTTAAGAACAAACTATAGTACTAAGAAAATTCAAATTGATGATGATTTCAGAAAAGATTTAAAATGGTTTAATACTTTTTTGCCCATATTCAATGGTGTAACCTTCTTTCACTATAACCCCAGTAAAACTGTGTACTTAGACGCCTGTCCCACTGGATTGGGGGCCATATATGACTCACAAGTATATGCCATGACCCTACCCTCCACCTGGAAAGATGACAATATTGCCCAACTTGAAATGATAAATATATTAGTAGCTCTCAAAGTTTGGCATAGGTCATGGTCATGTCAGAGAGTACTCATCAAATGTGATAATTTGGCTGTAGTATCGGTGCTAAATAATGGAAGGGCCCGTGATCAAACTTTAGCCAAGTATGCCAGAAATATTTTCATGTGGGCCAGTGCCTTTAATGTTGACTTGAAAGTTGTACATGTGGCAGGGAAGATGAACCCTGTAGCTGATCTTTTGTCAAGGTGGAATATAACCCCCCCATAATTTTCAGAAATTGCAGGACCTGGTTGGGCCAGTAACATGGATTCCTGTTGATGACACTTTATTGTACACTGATGAGTCTATATAGAAAATTTTTGTTTTATGCTGTGTTGCTTGTTCAATATTTACAGAATGTCAACCACTTGAGCGACATTTGACTGTATTGGCAACATCCAGACTGGCACAGGCCTTTTCACAATCTACCAAGAAGGCTTATGGGACAATGTTCAAGACCTTCTTGGCCTTTGTGGCCTTCATGCACTGGGACTTATTCCAGGTGAATGTGTTCAGTCTGTTATGTTTCCTTGAATGCCTACAGTTCAATGGAGTTAAGCATACTCAAATGGCAAACTATTTGTCAGCTATAAGGTCAAAATTTTTGATTTTTGGTCTTGATGTAACTTGCTTTACTGATCCCAGACTAAAATTATATCAAAGAGCCATACAGTTGCATGCCCCCCTCACGGTAAAATTGCATAAAATAATTGACATACCACTGCTTGTAAAAATTTCTGAAGAATGTGATTACATGTATATGGGGCAGATTTATAAAGCCCTCTATTTGCTTAGTTTCTTTTCGTTTTTACGTATGTCAAATCTAGTGCCACATAGTGTTGCTACCTTCTCACCTTTAAAACAACTAGCAAGAGCTGATGTTATATTCAAACCAGGTAAAATGATAATAATTGTTAAATGGTCCAAAACTATGCAAAATAACAATCAAATTAAATTAATTACTGTACCCAGAATTCTCAATTCTCCTATTTGCCCAGTTCGTGCTGTTTCCAACCTGCTGACTTTGACCCCCAGGGGTCCAAATGCACCTTTGTTTCAGGTTAAATACAATCAAGAATGGGTACCCCTCACTGATACTCGGGTGAGAAGACATTTCACTCAAATATTGTCCAGATTGAATCTTGCAGGTGCTGGTTACACCTTTCACACCTTCCGGCGTTCAGGTGCCACCTTTGCTTTCAACAACAATGTAGCTTTGCAAAACATCCAAAAACATGGCACCTGGACGTCGGACTGTGTCTGGAGGTACATTACTGATAGTGTGAATGCTGGTGAGCAGGTAGCCAATATGTTTAGGGATAAACTTTCCAATCCATAAACTACCTCTACTATTGGGGTTTGGCTGGTGTAATTTCTTTATTTCATTTGAAATCACCATGTCTTCAATTCAAATATTTACTTAAATTAGTCCTTTACTGGCATAGGGTCACTTACATTATGTACTATTATACATTTTCTTCAAATCTTTTAGGTTGTTTTAACCTCCTTTGGTTAAGGTCACCTCAAACTGTCATTAGTTTAAGGTGACCCTATGCCTGTATTGTATGGATGCAAGTTGTAATGAATTGTAATCATTGTAATGGATTGTACATATGCAGTAGAAACATATATATACATTATTAAAGAATAAAAATTTTATATCCGCAATGCTTGTTAACCTTTGACCTTTGGGTCATTAGTTGTCCAACTTAATATGGACCTTTGGGCCTCTTGTCCAACTTCTGGTAATCGAGGAACTGTGGGGATATGACCTTATAGTGGTCATAACTCTCAGTTCTGTTACCAGACTATTGCAATGCATTGTGGATCGTCATGGTTAGTGGTTCCAACTATAAAAGTCACCCTTTGTGTAATATTGGCGCCATACTCGTTTGAATTTCGAAGAGAATACATGTTTTGAACCCTCCCTAGTGTCATAATACATTAACAGGCTGGTAACAGTACTTTACAGTAGGTAAACTTTAAAAGTACCCTCCCTACATGTATTCTTATGTTGAGTACTCAGTAGTTGTTATGTGTTTCAGATGGAGATTGTTAACTGGATACTGAGACAATGTGGTGAGCAAGGCCACTCTACTGCTACCTTCAGCGTTACTTGCTGGCTGGAGTGTGTTTACATCCTGCAAAGCTTGGATTTCCTTAAGGTTATCTGAATGATGAACAGTTTAAAGGCTTCTGGTGTACTTTGATTACTTAGTAATCTGCCCTCACGTTACCAGTCCGGGGTTTAAGGTTTGAGAGACAGTGGGGCTGTATTGCTCAGTTCCTTAGGGCAACCTCTGGGCTTTTGAAATAGGGCTGTGCACGTGCAGGTAGCAGCAGTGAACCAGGGCTTCATGCCTGGCTAACAGTTAAATTTGTATTTAAAAAGGGGTTTTTTCATTGGTAAATTATCTTAATGTAAGTTTGATGGAACTTGGCTTGCTCAGTCACAATTTTCTCAGAATATTGAAGTAAAGGTATAATGTCATTCAAACGTGGCTCATGTAACATTTTAACATATAACTTAACAACTTGCATCTGTTAGTACTTGGACATGTAGTAATAATAACACACCTCGTATGTAAATATTTATTCTAAGATGAGGTTTAACCATAGCAATGTCAAGTACTTACCATGTAGTTACCCACGAATATCTTTAGAAGTACTAAATTTTAATAATTTCTTAGTAACATGAAGTACTTAACATGTAATTTTAATTTCCAACGAGGGAACATTCCTTAACTGTCATATTTAATTATCTATAACTGTAGGTTACTGGCAGTATGTCATCATAAATAAATCATAATTTCATCTGTGAATGTTTTAAAGATTGTTTGGCAATCCTTGTGGAAACAGTATATAGAATCTTTATAGTAATTACCTTTTTATTGTCATAGTTTTTGTTTTAACAACTACAATGGCTGGAACTTTAAAAAGTAACTACATTCTTATTGTTATAGTAGTGTTTTGTAACTATTGTCTAGTCAAATATGTATTAGTATTGTTTTTAGTGGTCCAGGTGTACCTGGCTAGTATCAACGCATATCGGTGTCAATATCACACCCTTTTCTTTTAAAAAAATTTTTTTTTTATAGCAGTGTGTGCATTGTATGCCATAGTGGCTGGTGTAATTTCTTTATTTCATTTGAAATCACCATGTCTTCAATTCAAATATTTACTTAAATTAGTCCTTTACTGGCATAGGGTCACTTACATTATGTACTATTATACATTTTCTTCAAATCTTTTAGGTTGTTTTAACCTCCTTTGGTTAAGGTCACCTCAAACTGTCATTAGTTTAAGGTGACCCTATGCCTGTATTGTATGGATGCAAGTTGTAATGAATTGTAATCATTGTAATGGATTGTACATATGCAGTAGAAACATATATATACATTATTAAAGAATAAAAATTTTATATCCGCAATGCTTGTTAACCGTTGACCTTTGGGTCATTAGTTGTCCAACTTAATATGGACCTTTGGGCCTCTTGTCCAACTTCTGGTAATCGAGGAACTGTTGTGTGCAAACTTTCAAGATCAGTTACTATTGGAATACCTTGAATACGGGTTTCCTTTGTGTGCAGATAGATCTAGCATAGCATTTGGTCAACTAGTAGAAAATCACCCTTCAGCCAACAACTTCCCTGAGGACGTGGATATTTATCTCAACAAAGAATTGCGACACCAAACAATCGTGGGCCCTTTCAAGCAGATACCATTCCCAGTGCATTATTCATCACTACTCTCACGTCCTAAACCTGGAGATAGTCGTAGAATCATAGTGAAGTTAAGTCACCCTGCTGGTACATCAGTAAACAATGGCATTAGCGATTGCGTCTACAACAACAGACCCTTCTTACTGAAATATCCCACAGTTGATTCCATTATTGATAACATCAACCAGTTCAACAGTGAAGGTCTTCTCTCAAAAATAGATCTGAGCAGAGCTTTCCGAAATTTGCATGGAGATCCCCTAGATTTTGATCTCCTTGGTATCCACTGGCAACGTAACACGTTCCTTGACATAAGTATTCCCATGGGCATGCGCACTGGCAGTGCTCTGTGTCAGAGAACCACGGACATCATCTGTCACATCATGCATTATAAAGGCTTGTGTGTCTACAACTACATAGACAACATAATATGCGTCCACAGACGTCAAATTTCAACTGTTATACTCTCTGTTTGAATACCTTGGTTTGCCTATTAACCCAAAGAAAGTCGTAGCTCCAGCCAGAGCTCTCACTTACATAGGCATAGTTCTCGACGTGGACGCAGGTACAGCATCCATCCCACAATAAAATTGTAGTGAAATACTCGGCTTATGTAAGTTCTTCATTAACAAGATGTATATCACTAGAAAGCAACTCCAATCTCTGCTTGGGAAATTGCTGTATTTGCATAGATGCGTCGCCCCCTCGGGTTTCTTCGTGAATCATTTGCTTAACATGCTCAGAACTGGTGACCTTAAAATGAAGATAACACAGGACACAAAAAACTACCTTAACTGGTTCATCCAGTTTCTGCAAAGGTTTAATGGCAAGGTGCTCTTCACTCACGGCAGGCCGTGTATAGACGTCCATGTAGATGCGTCTTTGTCAGGGACGGGGGCCATTTGGTGTGGCAACGTGTATGCTATCTCATGTCAGCTGTATACTACTGCATCTCTCAACATTACACAACTGGAGATGCTGAACGTACTCGTGGCGTTGCGCACATTCTATTACCTTTGGGGCTGCAAAACAGTGAGGTTTCATGTGGACAATATGGCTGTAGTGTTTGCATTACAGAAAGGATGCATTCGGGACAAGTTTCTGCAAAGTGTGGCCAGATCTGTCTGGCTGTTAGCTGCCATTCATGACATTACTCTTGAGTACACACACATACCAAGGACCTTAAATGTAAAAGCTGACATTTTATCTAGAGTATTTAGTAGTGATCAAACTAAAGGTTTAGAACAAATATTTCAAAACTATAGTGGGTGGGTTGTAAATGGTTCGCATTGTTATCCTAATGAAAACATATGATGAGTGTCACAGCATTTGTCTGCTTGCTTGTACAAGTTCAATTATGTTCTTTCTTTGCAGGCTCAAGCATAAATTCACTCCTGGCTCAAGCTCATCATAGAATCGACAAAGCACTGAGACCCCGTACCTCTGCTGCCTACCTTTCAAAGTTTAAAACTTTTGTACCCTTTTCCCTTCACTTCTCTACCCCTATCCCGCAACTTTCCTCCTTACTGGTATTCCTTGAATTGCTTGCTCAAAATGGCAGCAAAGCCCACACACTCTCATCCTATGTAGCTGCCATTTCCCATTTTTTCAAATTATATGACATCCCCACCATCCGTTTGTCCCATAGGAAAGTTCTTTTATTCATAAAGTCCGTATCCACCAACTCCCATTATGCCCCCTCCTATAAAGTCAATTTTACAATCCCCACCCTCTCCTCCCTTATTCTGGCTTGTGACAACCTCTCTTTTGCCCCTGTTTACTAAGCTGCATTCTTGCTAGCTTTTTTCACGTTCCTCCGTCTCTCAAACATTGCCCCCTCCTCCTCTTCCTCATTTGATCCCACACGACACCTCTTAAGAAGTGACGTCATTTTTGGCCCCCTGGTGCCCACATCATTCTCAAATGGGCCAAGGCTATGCAAGCTTCAAACAAGGTACATGTCGCCCAAATCCCCTCCCTTCTCTCCCCCCTCTGTCCAGTACAGGCCTTAAAAACCTCCTCACTTTTGTACCAGCCCCCAAACACTCACCCCTCTTCCTGATTCCCAAGCCTTCGGGCTTGTCCATCCTCACATCATCCATGATAAGTTCTACACTGTCCAGGCTTCTCCAATCCCTTAAATTGGATCCCTTAGCATATGGTTTCCACTGCTTCAGAAGATCTGCGGTCGCCTGGGCTGCAGACCATAACGTATCCATGGACAAACTCAAGGCTCATGGGGGTTGGGCCTCCTCTGCTATTCAAGTGTATTTAAAAAACACTCCCAAAGCTTCAGCATCAGTAGCCAACACGTTCAAACACTACTTATCTACATTATGGGTTGGGGCCTTTCTTGTCCCTGTCAAGTGTCATAACATGTGTATATTAGTTTAACATATTTAGTTTCATGTAACCATGTGTTTATCATTTACTGAATTTTATGTATTCTTAGTGTTGTCTTATGTTTGTGAAATAAAGGCTCTTTACCCCATGACTGTATATCAATTACACATCACAAACTATTTGACCTTTGACCTGGATTTGACTGGGAAATAAACAAACATACGTATACATCCAGGAACTGGTAATCCCTCCCATTGCTTGCTCTGCCCACAGAGAATTAGGTACTCATCTTTGAGAGTCAACCTGTTGAACTTCAATCCTTTATGACACTTGTAGTACACTTCCTCTGTCCCGTCTGCTGTTGTTGAAAAAGTCATACCCATATCTGGTGGAAATGGGGGATCAGGACAAGGTCCTTTTGAAGTAAATACATGACAAGTTATTACCAGTCTAAAGATAGACTTGGGAGGATTAACAGCTTATCCAATAGCAAGTGAGTACACAGTTAATAAACAAATTTAAATATAGAATACATCGATATATTTGTAATAATTTAAAAATATATATGCCTTTCATCAGTATTGTGAGTTCAAATTCGGCAATGACCTTTAAGTGAAAATTTCGGCAGTTGTTTGTAGATTCTTTAATAAACTTACACCTAGCTCATGCTAGTTAAAATAAAATAACCTACTTCCTGTTGTTAAAAGAAAGCCTCAGAAATCGATATTATCAAATAAAAAAAATCTATAGAAATCCACACTATATATGTCTCCACACTCAATCTGGAATGGCTGAAACAATGATTGTGCAAATAATCCAAATAATTTTTATATTTTTTTTTATAAAAATACTGATTTAAAGCGGGGCAATGAAAACCTAAAAATTTTAAAGTATATTTCAAATACATTTAAATACCCATCTGTAATCCACTTAATTTATAAATACATCAGGCTTTTGTGATAATCACATCATGACAAGTTACTTACTTTTTCCACCTGTGTGGTAGGGTTTCCAATAAGTGCTGGTTTATTTACTACACTAGTGTTAACAACTAAATTTTGATCATGCACCTACCTGGGACTTTTTTATCTAAAGCTGGTACTGTAATGGGATATGTGGTATACAAAAATGACCAGGCAGTTCCTAATGATTCAGTAGTTATTTTTCCAGTGGTTATAGTTGTTCCTGGTTCAGAGGTTGCAGATTCTGTGGTTATCAGTTCAGTGGTTTCTGGTTCAGTGGTCATTTGTTCTGTGATTATTTGCTCAGTGGTTTCTGGTTCAGTGGTCATTGGTTCTGTGGTTATTGGCTCAGTGGTTTCTGGTTCAGTGGTCATTGGTTCTGTGGTTATTGGCTCAGTGGTTTCTGGTTCAGTGGTCATTGGTTCTGTGGTTATTGGCTCAGTCGTTTCTGGTTCAGTGGTTATTGGTTCTGTGGTTTCTGGTTCGGTGGTTATTGGTTCTGTGGTTATTGGTTCGGTGGTTTCTGGTTCAGTGGTTATCGCTTCTGTGGTTATTTCTACTGTAGTGGCTAATTCAGCAGGGGGCGCCTCAGTTCCAGCTTTATTCAATATAACATAGGATACCAAGGTAAGATTAAACAGGAAATGCTGGAATTTAAAAAAAAATTCACTCTCTAGAAAGCCACTTTTAATGTAAAAACACACTATATATCAATATGGCATTCGTTTACTTAGCTACTAGAATGATCCTATCATAAATGGAAAAGACTTTAGATTGTGTTTGAACATTGCTCACTGAGAGAGAGCAAAGAGTCCCTGGCATTAGCCGCAGCTGTTACCACCATCATACCACCACTATTCATTTGTTACAATCCAAATAGTGACAACTTGTGTGAACTACTGATGTCTATTCCGAAGGTAACCATATTGATTTAACTTTGGTATTTTTAAAGGAAATTAGAATCAAATAAAACTTTTTAAAAGAGAAACGGTAGACATAAAATATTGTGTAAACTAATTTGAAGCAAAATCCAGTTCCTTTAGCACATCTTCAACTTTGTTTCATTATTGTTACTGATTTCACCAGAAATTACTGTCAGTTATCATAACCGATAACCATAAAAAATAGTAAAATAGTCAGTGAAATTGGCTTTGCTTCTATGTAAACATCAAAAGCATAATTAACTTAAACAATTATCTAACAATAATAGTTAAAACCCCCCCCCAGAGAGGATAGTTGTCTGTCACATTACAAACTGCACAGAATGAATAATGAAATTTGTTGGGAAAACAATTCAGTGTAGTTTATTCTTACTATAGAAGCAGAGGATCTAGTATACAAATAAACTCAGACAGGGTTATCCAATATTATCAGATTTCCATAGAAAGATAGATCTGTTCAACTTTGCTTAACCTTGCTCAAATTTGTATGATATCTTTCTGAAAGATGTACACAAATGTTTGATATTCAGAAGACATTCAAACAGGTTATGAGATATAAGCACATCAGACTCTCTCAGAAGTATTCTGATGTAACAACGAATTAATATTTATTTAAAAATACATCATAAAAACTGAAACTTTGATACCCATATTTTCCCTAATTACAAAGAAACTCAAGCCTTGCGCAACGCTTATTCTCTTTAACTAAAGCAATGTAATTTATGTTTTATGCATTGCTTGAAACCAATGGAAGTCCCTGTCACATTATTCTTTATTTATCTTTTTGTTGTTGTTTTTGTTGTTATTATGATCACTTATAAATTATTCAAACAAAGTAGAAACAACATGAGGGCAATGTTCTTTAATGATAGCTTGGATCTGATATCTCCTGGCTTAGGTCATCCTCATTCAACCTATAGTTTTTATAACCCCCTGTCGCCACAACAATGCATGACTTTTACTTGTTGTGCTTCTACAAGTAAAGGCCCACTCAAATGTTTACCCTAGTGTTGTTGCAGTTTTGCCCATGCTATTACTGAAAGAATTAAATATGCACTACTTGTGGCTCTTCGTGACATTTGGCGATAGCAGCGATGGATCAAGGTGAGACAGCGATAGCTGTAAGGGGATGGAGAGAGGTGCAGTTGGCCATTAGTGTTGGTACAATAGTTAAAAGCTAGAAAGCCCCCATGGAATTCTGTGCCTCATACTTCCTTATAAGTATGGCTGGCTAACCTTCTTTTCATCCCCACCCCACTTCCAACCCATTGTCGCATCGCTGCTAGCCCCGGGCTAAATTCCAAGTTGGAATGAAGTCTTAGTTACAGGATATACCATTCAGAATGAATAAAACTCCATTTTCATTGTCACTAGTTTGTCTTTCGGCTACTCCAATAATGTAATCCTGAGTAATCTCATTGGTGACACACCTTATCCTTTCAGCTGTCAAGGTCGGGTGAGTAATATTATTAAAAATGTTAACATGCTTATCTCCCATCTCCGAGATCCGAGTTGAAATCCCAGCCGGAACCTCATGTGGAAAAGCTGGTAGTTGCTTGTTGTTGGTATTCAGTTTACAGTACAGAATCTTGACCAACTGTATGTACTGATTCCCTCTGTCCTTCTAATTACCTATCACAATATAACCAATAAGGTAGGCATGAGATAAAATACTAAATAAATCTGTAAAAGGAGATTAATCAGAAATAATTAAACAAGTAAGCATTTCACTCCTGAGAACTTGAGACTGATATTTTCAGTCGTAAGAATGAATGGGTCTGTAGACCTAGTGTAGTGATTTGATTGAGCCGAACATGTTTTGGCACATATGCTTCCTCTGTAGTAAATGGCGGAGTCCTAGATTGAGAACGTTTTACACTGGCCACTTCCACATCTGCACATTTTTGATATAGATCCATCTCTACTTATGTAGCAAGTCCTGTAAGGAATTGCCCCTCAGTTCACGGGGCCTTATGAAAGGCTATCTTACATAATGTGGTTAGCTATGTAGCTATGCGGTAACCAAGGGTAGCTGGTCCCTCATTGGCTAGTGTTCAATTATATTAGGTTTATTGGCCTTTGTGGTCACTTTTAAATTTGTAACTGAACAGAAAGCATGAAAACAAGTTATTTTATAGTTTGGAGTTTTTATACTGGATTTTATCGTTGGGTTTTATAGAACATTAAGAACTGGAATATTAGTGTATAAGCTGTCATTATTGGAGCAGCTGTTGTATCTGCAAGAATTCTCAGGTGTGGTTCCTATGGTCTGTAGTAAAAAATGGTGACTTTGTAATGTGGAAATCTTCAAAATCACACAATACCACGGCCTGGAGCTGATCAGACTGTTGACGTCCACTGATCTGGTGGTACTTGCTTTAAGGGGATAGCCATCATAGTTATACAGGCTTCACACTCGCCCGGGTAAGTGGAGAGACATTCAATATCTATCAAGGCAGCTTAGAACCTGGCACTTGCACGTGCCACGTCCTGCACTCATCAGACTGTTAAATTGGCTGGTATCTTGAGAGTATAGTGCTGCTGGACTGAGTGTGCAGCTGTGTGTACGTCTGTTGAGCGGTTCCTAGAAGCTGGCTGGAAGTACTGGAAAGTCAGGGGATTGTCAACTACCGGATAGTGAAGTCATTGGAGCTCGTATGCTGGTGCTACAGTTTGGTTTGTGAGTTCGTCAGTGTGGTGTGTGGTTATCAATCATGGCTGGCAAGAAGAAGTATGCTTGTAGCGCTTGTGGAAACAGTCACCCAAAACCCATAGGTTTTGCATGTAAACTTGTGCAGTCAGAATCTGGATCATCACCTGAGCAGTCACCCAGTCATCTGTCGAATCCGGTGGCAAACACTGGTCCAAGTACCTCGAAGGGGCCTGATAGCAGTCAAGACCCAGTATTGGCGGCAATTACATCCCTGGGTTCGAAGCTGGATGCTATGGAGCGGCGTTTGGCCTCAACAGAAGAGCAGCTGAAGGCTGGGAAGGACACAGTGTCAAGTAAAGATTTACAGAGTGCTCATAAACATGAATATCAGGACACAGTGTGCAGACTTTCAGAGGAAGAGGAGGAAGACTTGGTCATCCCATCGCTAAGGACCATCAGGGAAGATCATTTGTTAAAGGAGCAAGTGGACGCCAGACTGGAGCAACTCAAGGCTGCAAACTGTAGGGACTTAACAGGCAAGTTCAAAAGCCAAAGAGGGGGTTCCGAAGAAGTTATTGTTAAAAAGAAAATTGACTGGCCCCATAACAATGTATTGTCGGGTACTACTAAAGCACGTCCATCTTATGATTCCCTATCTGTGTATCAGTGGGTGGCAGGGTTTCGTAGGACCTTATTGGATGAGACAAATGTCAAAAGAAAAAATTTAATGATTGAGTATATGTGTGATCTAATGGAGGATGCCCAGGATTTTTCCTGGGCATCTGCCAAGGCAAGCCACGCCGTCCTCCTCTGCAGGATGGAGGAGGGTCGACTGGAGTGGGAGCAGACAGCAAAGATAGATAGGATTAGAAGGGCGAATGCCCAAAAAATGACTGGGAATGGGGTCCAATATAATCAAAATCCAAAAGATAAGGGCATGCCTTGTAGATACTACCAGTCCGGATCATGTTCTCACAGCAGGGATCATACGACTGGTGGTCGTCGGTACAGACATGTGTGTGTAAACTGTATGGGCCCTCACCCATCCAAAGACTGTAAAAATCAAAAAGGTAAATCAAAAAACGAGTAAGGCACTGCAGTGTTGCAGTGCCTAATAGTAACCAAGATCAAGCTGTTAAAAGTGTCAAAAGTACAGTGGTTACAGGTAGAATTATCAGAAATAGTACAAAGCCCTTTGTCAGCCCTGATAACTGGAGGAAATGGCTTCACATGGTTAACAGAAAGGTTGTCCCCCAAATGTCGGATAAAAGGACCCTGGTTGATCCCCAAGAAGTCAATAAGTATTCAGTCCATTTGGTTCAAAATAGTAAGCCCATTCATGTAAAAAGTCGAATGTTTACATCTGCCAGAGTGCAGAAAAACCAGTCAAAAGGTGTCAATAACCGTGAGTCATGTCAACCTAAAAAAGGGCTGGCTGGGGGCTTTAAAAACAGCCATTGTCTAGACAATAGTGGTTTCACAGATCAAGGTGTTAAACTATCAAATAGATTTCTGCCGTTGCAGAGGTTGAACAATGGTGAAGCTAATATGTGTGAAATACAGAATGTCAATATTGTCTGTCATAATAATAGTACTGAATTGTGTCATGGAAAATGTCAGCAATTGGACGATGAATTGTTGTTCAGGAACTGTAAACATAATTGTCAACAAGTTGTTGTAAATGATAGTGAAGTTGTTGTGGATAATAGTACTGCAGCAGTAAATGAATGTCCGGTGAGTGAAAGTACTAATGATAATCAGTTGACAACCACGAGCTGTGTCATAAACTTAGAATCCGGTCCCACTTATCCGACGGTCAGTGATGACAATCAAGTTGAAGCTCAGGTAGTGAACTTAGAACGGTTAACAGGTACCAGTCAGGAGTCAAGTGACAAAATAGTTGAAACGTATGTTTCTGATGATGAACTCTTGCCCATCTGGAGTTCAGTGAACAGTAAAAAAGATAAAATGGTTCAAGCACAGCAGGTGCAAGTCTTCCAGCAATGGTGTAACCAAAGCGAAGGTGCCTTTGGTTTTATCCCCCTGTCCCCCTTCATAGGGGAAAAAGATTGGTCGGATAATGGTCATGTTGATTCCCCTATTGAAGCTTTTCATAGGGTAAGGCGGTCGGGACTTTACAATTTTCAGAAAGAAAAAATCACTTTAACCAATCAACTTAACATTCCAGTATGGGAAGACAAGCTAACCAATTATTGGGACTGGCAGGTTGTCCAATTTCTAAAGTTTGGTTTTCCTTTGGATGTTGATCCAGCACTTTGCTTAACATGTGACCAATCAAATCATCAATCGGCCCTTGCTTATCCGGACCATGTGGAGTATTACATCAAGGAAGAAATCAATCACCAAGTAATCAAAGGCCCTTTTGTTACTCCTCCTCTCCCTGATATGCATTTTAGCCCCTTTATTACAAGGGAGAAACCGGACTCTGACAATAGAAGGGTCATTGTCGACCTAAGCTGGCCAAAGGGCCAGGCTGTTAACTCAGGGGTTGCTAGTGATACATATATGGGTACCCAGTTCGTGCTTACTTACCCTTCTGTGGACGACATAACAGCCAAGATCATATCTCTTGGTCGTGGTTCAAAACTCTACAAAGTCGACATCAGTAGGGCGTTTCGCCACATAAACATAGACCCTTCCGATTATAGTAAGCTAGGACTAAAATGGGGGCAGTTTTTCTTTGATACGGGACTTCCGTTCGGTTTCCGGCACAGGAGTACGATCTTCCAGAGGGTCAGCGATGCTGTACGGTTCATGATGAGACAGAAAGGTCATTCAATAATCAACTATATTGATGATTTTGTTGGTTATGGCTTGCCCAGTAACATTGAAAAGTCTTTTTCTGACCTCTGTGACCTCCTGGTGAAATTGGGTTTTGCTATCAGTAAGAAAAAGTTAGTCCCTCCCTCAACGAAGGTTACCTGCCTTGGGGTCACCATTGATACTGTTAATGCTACAATATCGGTTCCCCCTGAAAAAATGGTGAAAATAAAAAGCATGTGTCAAAACTGGGAGAATAAAAGTAGGTGCACCAAGAAGGAGCTTCAATCCCTCCTTGGATCCCTTCTGCATATAACTAAGTGTGTTAAAAATGCCCGGTTTTTTCTCAACCATATGTTAGACACTCTTAGGAGTAACCACGACCCTCACTACCAAGCCATCCACTTGAATCTTGAGTTCCAAAAAGACCTAAAATGGTTTCAAACATTTCTTGATCATTTCAATGGTGTAGCCTTATATCACCACCAGCTGTGTCATATGCAGGTGGAGGTAGATGCCTCATTCAAAGGTCTGGGTGGTCGATGGAAAAATTGGGTTTACAAATTACCAATTTCTGAAGAAATTGCCCACTTTGGTATTGTACATCTCGAGATGATTAATGTCTTGGTAGCTCTGAGAGTGTGGGCTGACCAGTGGATTGGTAAAAAAATTGTAATCGAATGTGACAATGAAGCAGTTGTATCTGTTTTAAAAAATGGTAGAACTAAAGACAAAATACTTGCAGCATGTGCCAGAAATGTGAAAATGCTGGCTGCTATCAAAGACATTGAATTGTGGGTGGTTCATATAAAAGGTACGAACAATTCTGTAGCAGACTTGTTGTCGAGATGGGATATTACCTCTAAAAATCAAGAAAAGCTGCTGCAATTTATTCAGGACCCTATATGGGTGCCTGTGGATGTGTCATTTCTGTGTATTAATTGGGAAATATAATTTTGTAGATCTGCCTCCTGCTGCAGCTTCTCTGGCTTCCCAGGCTTCCACCCGGGCATGGAATGGATTCAGGCCAGTAACCCAGAGCAGTTATCTGAGAATGTTCAAGTTGTTTATATCATTCTGTATATGTGTAAATGTGAACCTTAGTGCAATATCAGCCTCAGTGATCTTGGCTTTTCTAGAATTTTTGGTTCAAAATCAAATTTCCCACTCCTCCATTCCCAATTATGTTTCTTCCGTCAGATCAATGATGAGTTTCTATGGTCTTAATAACTCAGCTTTTGACCATTTTCAAGTAAAAATGTTCCTTAGGTCAACAAAGATTAACAGACCTCTTCTTTTGTCCACTACTGCCATCATTAACATTCCTCTCCTCTCCCGTATCGTGGCAGCTTGTGACACTATGTACATGGGCCAAGTATATAAAGCTGTATACTTAGTAGCTTTTTTCAGCTTCCTTAGAATATCTAATTTAGCTCCTCATAAAGCCTCGGAGTTTGACCAATCTAGGCAACTAGCAAAAGGTGATGTCTTTTTCTACACAGGAGGCGCTAAGCTCTTAATCAAATGGTCAAAAACATTACAAACTAGAGACAAATTGGTCTTCATCCACCTCCCAGATTTAGGGGCTTCCCCTTTATGCCCTGTCACAGCATTGAAGATGTTGAAGGCTATTGTTCCGGGTTACTCTACTTCCCCTTTATTCCAAATTAAAGTTAAAAAATTATGGGTTCCCCTCACTGACTCAAGAATCAGAGGACATTTTGCAATGGTTCAGGAAAAGCTGGGAATTAAAAATCGGGGGTTCTCCTTTCACTCATTCAGACGTTCAGGTGCCTCCTTTGCCTTTAACAATAATGTCAGAATCCAAGATATTCAGGCCCATGGCACCTGGACGTCTGACTGTGTTTGGCGTTATATTTGCCAAGACTCCAGTAGATCCTCCCAGGTCCAACTCTCCTTCAAACAGGCCCTCTTCTCCCCTCTTTCTACCCCTAGTTTGGGCTTGGGGTCTGTCAAGTAAATAGTGTATACTTATTATTCCTTGAATGTACATACAAAAGTCGTATTAGTCAGTAACAGTTTAGTATTTACAGGGTGACCTCCCCCAGGTAAATAGTTCAAGTTTAGGTAACCTCAGCATGATGTAAAACACTGTCAACAAACTTTAACTTAACTTAAGTGGTGTTTCAGTTTATGGTTACCTTAAGGGTGGGGGTCACCCTAAATATTGCTTTTAATGTACATACATAAATCATATTAGTCAGTAACAGTGTAATTTTATAGGGTGACCTTCCTGAGTAAATGGTTCAAGTTTAGGTAACCTTCGTGTGATGTAAAAGACTGTTAACAAACCTTAACTTAACTGGAATGGTATTTCAGTTTATGGTTACCTTAAGTGTAGAGGTCACCCTAAGTATTTTAGTAACAACAAATGTAGTAAATAGTTAGTTATATGTATGAATAAAAGAATTTCCCTCAGCTGTGCCTTTGCATGTGTATATATCTGGGGGTACTTTGGTTTGGCCTTGGGAGACTGCTAACTAATCTAAATAATGGCTAATTTCAAGAGTGCTATGAATTACTTTTTCGGTATTATGACTAATGTTTTATGTGCGAAAACACATTTCTTTAAGTCCTTGGTTAGAACAACTGGGTGAACTTGTCCCAATAGAAAACCGGTCATAGGGATAATCCGAATACTGCACCAGTGTGACCAGGCTTAAATCTTATGGGTGATCTTTCTGATTTGCTACAGTCAGGAGCTGGTCTTAGAGCCAGTCTTTCTGGCTATAAGACCATTTTTTTCTCAGGAATAATCAGATACTTTGTAAGCAGTGTCGGTACTTTTGACCAAAGATCACTTTACAGCAGTACCCCCAAGTTTGGCATCAGGTGGGTCTAATAATTGTGTCATCACAGTGAAACAGAGGTATAAGCTTTCACGTTACCCACGCATGTAGATGTGAGAGATGGTGGATAGCCCGTCTGGCAGTCACATGTCATGACTTTTTTCACTGTCATTGTATCACTCCAAACGGTTCCGGCACCACAGCTCAGTGTGGCGTACATATAGTCTTCATCCCTCCAGCATGCACTTGAGTGTCCCACAGGACCCCAGACGTACTCCGGAGCATTACTGTAGCATTCTGTGAAACAACAATAGCACAATAAGAACCCAAATTTTAAGTTATCAAAGTACATGGGTCAAATTAAGTTAATACAACATCTTATCCAAAAATATTAGATCAACTCTTTGGTAAAGACTAATCTCAGCTGATCAGTAAGTCTTATAAAATATATCTTCTTCCTTTCCCAGATTAGATCCTACCAAATTAAAAAAAATACATAAAAACAGGCAGTGCTTAAAAATGCATAAACCCTCACCCAAAGGCCAAATAAAGCATTCTGGATTTTCAATCCCAAGTAGTCTGAAAATATAACCCCGATTTAATGAATAATTATTTAAGTTATCAATGGGGATACCATGATCCTTGATTTGCACAACTGATCCAGATAGTCTTTGAGTATGGCTAAGTCATGGACAGACTTCACCGTGTGTGGAGTACAACTTTGATCAAATTTTAGTTTGCAATTTATACACACAGAAAAACAAACAGACGAATGGGTGCAATTATAGTAACTTTGCTCTTCCCCTTTGGGAATTGAGTTTGTGAAGGGATATCTAAGCAACTAATTCAGCTATCAACGCTTTATTTGAGACATTAAAAATGTAAACTATATTTTGTGGACACATTTTGTGAACATTTGAGGAGTTTCAGAAGTGATATATCTAAGTCACTCATGGCCCGCTTAAACCATACTAAACCCATACGATATGACAATCTCAGTTAAAGGCCTCCCCAAAGTGAAGAAAATGATGAACACAAGTGTTACATATAGAAATTACTTACCATCACAATTTCTGAGAAAGACGATATTTGCAGCAGGGAGCATTGTAAAAGAAGATATCAGTGAACCAGATGCATATTCTAAACATGCATCTTCAATGGGCTGAAATAGGTAAAAGCAGAAATAGCAGGTCCCGTATTCATGACGTGGCTGAGTTAAGAATTTATATCAAGTCTGAACTTTAGTGCCTATATGAATAATATTTGCAATAATACTAAGGACTATTTATACAATGCAATACACTTTTCTCTCAATAATATGTTTTTTTTAAAGAGCAAGTTTCTTAATTTCTTCTCATTTGACAGGTTATTTCAGTACGTTGGTGCTATAACAATGAAAACACAATCACTCATAAGATGAAGTTTTGATCTTCAGCACTCTACTTTTGTGGGACCTAAGACGTAAGTATAGACTAGTGTGAGGACACATTAGCCCATTTCTATGTTATCTCTAACCTTTTAATAAATACATACTTAGAAACATTATGTAAAATTATTAAACTATATTAAGTAAATTACTGTAAAGACATATATGTATTAAGTCAACTTTAAACATTTAAATTCACCCTTAGATTCAGGCTATAGACATTTGCAAAGGTCTGCTACACTGGTTAACAGGCTTTAAGGTGGCCTTAAAATAAGTTAAGTTGCACCTTAATTCAGCGAGGGTTAAGCCCCTACATTATTTTGAGGCCAACTTAACAGCAGGCTAAGACATAAGAGAGCCTATTAACAATTAGCCAAATAAGTGTTTTTTAAGATAAATGTTGCCTTAAATTTATATCAAATAAGATGAATAATGCAGTGAGAGTTAAGCCCTTATAATTTAGAGATAGATGATGTATTAAATTTCAGATTATAGAGGTAATTTACTGTGTTGTAATATACACGAATGGCCCAATCTCATAAAATATTTTAAAAATTTGTTTGTTTTGAGCTTTAAGGAGTCTGAACTTCTGGTCCCCTCTTACAATGTGACAATGCACCCGCCTAGCTCAGTGGTTATACTACCAGGCAGCCAGAGCAAGACGGCCCCTTATTCAATGGAAAACTTAAACCATCTATGGGATGCATTGTACATCAGCCACACTGAAGCACAGTTGATAAAATCTTTTAGTTGTCCTCTTGATACAACTTGACCTTGAAGTCTGACTTAGGTCAATGGTGTTAGTATGTGAGTGAAATAAAATACCTGTTGGCCCCTGCGCTTTTATGGCATTCCTTTTTTTTTGTATTGTGTATTTATACTCAGCGCAATAACTCCATATACTACAGGACTCTAAGGGCTATTTAACCGATCCTACTGTACAAGTACAGTCCCAACTCACAAGTAACTGACATTCCCCTGACTGGAAGACAGAGGCTCAAGGATGACCATTTATCAACGTCCTTGAGGTTCTTTAGCCTGCCACTGGGGATAGGACCCAATGACAGAGGACCGCCATTTTAAGTGGTCATCCGAGCCACTGTGTATCTGCCTGTACCTGGGTTTGAACCCACATCCTCTGAGTTTCTAGACAAGTGTGTTACCCGCTAGGCCATGGTGGCAGATTCCTCCCAAATAAACATAAAATAATGGTATAATTTACAAATTATACTGTAACAGTTTATGCACATTACTTTGATCAAGTGAGAGGGCACTGCTATAGTTTACAATACATAGTGATTGGTGGCACTTCAAAGACAACTTAGCACTCGCAGTGCTGTATCACCGAATATTGCTGTGCAATCTGATGTCAGAGTCACTTTCTCTGGCTGGTGGATTTGATGATCCAGTTCCTTGCAGATATTGGTGCTCACTAAGATTTCAATGGCTCAAATTAAGCCCAAGTAATCCTACATGTTGTAAATTAAATCTACATGATTTAACAAAAGTAAATTACATGCTGCAAGTAAGATGTAAAATACTTGAGCTTTTGCCCCAGAACATTTGAGACAAAAGTGTACTAGTCTTAAGTTTGATACCAAATGTGAGGCTGATTTTAGTCTCAACTGTTTTGTGAATAGCTATGTAGATAGAGGCCAAAAATGGTCTCAGACTTGAGATAAAAACTTAAGACTTGGGACAAACTTTGGTCACATGATTTTTTTATTGATATTTTAAATTGTTTTTTTACATCTCTTTCAACACTGTACAGGTCATATATCACGATGGGTAGTTTTGTGGGCAGAGTAAACCAGTACATACAGTTGGTCGGGCTCCTGCACTGTAAACTGCTGACCATGTGTAAGCAACTGCCAAATTCCCCACATAATGTCTGGGATTGGAACCACTGACCTCAGAGGTGGGATTCGAGTGTGTTACCACTGTGCCACCGTGACCCCTCTTGGTCAAATGAAGTCCAACATAAACACCATATAATTACATTGAAAACTAGAAAAAACACTAGGAAAGCTCAAAGTTCTTTTTACCCTGTTCAAGATCATAGTATCCCAAATTACTGCAGTAAGTGGATCAAACTTAGGTATATCATGGAAACTATCTTACTGGAATGTTCTGTCTTTTGGCAAGGAACTTGGTGATAAAGTATATAAGTACACATTGATAAACTGAAAATGGTCCTATACTACATGTACAAAAAGACCCTTTAAAATATCTTGGATCCAGACCGTGGTCCGGATCGACACAAATATCAGGTAAGCTGCTATTTGTGTCAATATCAAAATTTTCTCAAAATCCATTATATCTGTGAGAATTATTCTACAAACAGATAGACAGACAAACAAACGTTGCCAAAATCATAACTGTCTTGGCAGAGGTAGCAATCATCTAGAGTTTATATTTCTGCAGAAGACTGTAAATGAACCAACAAAATAAATAAATTCATAAAAATAACTAAAAATAAATCAGCATATAACGTTTATCTGAATAATTTATTAAAATTTAATGTAGAATATATAAATATAACAGGTAATAAACACAACCAGTAATAGCTATTCTCCTTCAGTTTATTTCTCTGTATAATGTATGTTTATCTGTTCAGTTTAATTGTCCCTTATAAGTGCAACAATGTAATAAATTTTATGGAGTTTTTGTTTCTTGGGTATTTCTTTTTCTTTGAGCTAATCAAACGTGTAATAGTTTACCAAATGACCTACAAATTGATTAATTATGACAGTAATTAAACCCACACCCCCAATGGCCTACATATTGAAGGAAATTATTGCCATTTGGATAGGTGAGCAAACAACAGAGGGTCGTCGGGACCTTGCAATAGACAGGGCACCAGTTTCATCCAACAACAAATGAACTGGTCTCGCCTGGAGTGACCTTTCCAGTAAACATTTACCAAAAAAAAACAAAAAAAAAATGGTTTCAACATTTACAAAACGTTTATAACCCTATTTAAACCCTATGTTATGGGTTGTTTCCAAGAAAAAACTTTTACATTGTTATTTTTTAAAAGAGTTTGATAAACATTCTCTTTTCAAATGTTTTGTAAAAACATTAATCAGACATTTATAAAAAACTAAAGAAACTTAGCCTTGACTGGAAAAGTTGTTTCTAACCTTTAAATAGCTGAAGAAGTGAATTTTATGCTGAACATGTTTTTCAAACATCCATGATGAAAAGTATAATAAACAACATTCAGAAAATGTTTAAACAACTTTTTTTTCGACAATATTTGGCAAATGTTTGCTCTGAAAATATTTTACAAATACTAAATAGCAACTCGTTTTCATACCAATGATTTTAAACCATTTTTGAAGCATTTTCTACCAAATGTTTTGACAAAATTCTCAAACAAAAAGATTTTTGTACCCATAATCTCAGAATGTTTATTAAATGTTTACCTTCAAACAATTGCCAACAGAGACAGTGGTCGGCAATAATAGGTGATTTTTTTAGGACTTTATCAAAAATTACACCACATGCAATACCTTAAAGTAAGATTTGAATGGGCAAGCAAATTTTAAGCCACTCTCTGGCAATTTTGACATAAAAATAGTATTATCATTGGTGAGCAACCTAAAAACTTTTGAGTTTGATCTCTGATCACAATTCAGGTTAATATTGCTAAGTAATGCCAAAGTAATATTTGGAGACGTTTTTCGCACATTTGTCACTAAACGTGTAAAAAATGGTATTCATAAAATGTTTTGAAAACCTTCTTTTATAAATGGTTTTCATACCCGTCATTTATTACCCTTTACATAATGTTTCATTCCAAAACTTAAGAGTCTTTACTGGGTTCACCTACAGCTCTTTTTCAGGTGACCAGTCTACTAATCAGTGGGTATTGCCTTGAATCGGGTAATTTTGTGACTATTTTTTTTAATTAATTACAAATATCAATTTCTTTTGTGTTAAAGTTATTTTTACAATATCTAATATAACTTATAAAATAAATTATTGCTAAAGAATAAAATAATATTTTGACTTATTAGTTAATTTAAAAGAAAGGTATCTTTGGGTGATAATTAGAGATTTACAGCATTTAAACTAATGAACATTTTTTTACGATTTTTTTAAACTGTAATTTTTATTTTTTTACCTATTTTATTACTATTTCTACATATTATATATCAGTATCTACCAATGCTAATAACCCAACATATTAGCCCATACTGGACCCTTCTTTGCAGAGTATAGAAGTCCGGAGCAACCTGTCAACTGCAAGTATATTTTAGCCATAACCCCCATTCCCTATTGCATAATGGGATAAATGTTGGAAAAATATTGACTCCACCAAAATTTCACACGTTAGGAGTCTGAAGTCTTTGGTGTCATTAGTTTTGCAATTAATACACACAATACAAATGTTACCCTCCACGCCACATATGTGACCTAAATAAAGGGACATAATAGTTTGGGGATTATTTCTTTTTAACTTCTGGGACTTCTTACCTTGGACAGTTAGCAATACAAATGCTAGAACACAAGTGTATTTTTTCATAAGTAGTTCATTTACTGTGTAACTTAAAGTATGTTAGATACATCCTTAGAAAGGTATTTTATTTTAGTTTTCTAGTTTATTGCATTGAATTTTATGGAAAAAATTGAGGAAAATATTTAGTTAAGAATTTAAGTTTTTCTTTTCATTTGTGCCCATAACTTTCAATACCTTTCACAGCTAATTTGTTTGTATTTTTTGGCAAATGTGGTTGTATCTTGTTAGCTATTGCAGCATAAGAAAACTTTACAAAATAAAGAGACTTCTGTTATCAGTCCTATAAGTAATTCATTTCATGTATGGTTAATTTTGTATCCGTATTGGATCCTGTCTTTTTTTTTTACTTGCATCCATACATATCTATACATACATATAAACATCAATATTATTAATATTGTGTAATATCACTTTGTAAAATTATAAATTCATTTAATAATTTCAAAGCTCCCTCTGGATGGTGTGTGTTTGTGTATTATTATTATTTTGGGGATGGGGGCTTTGGGGGAGTTGCCATCCTTAAAGGCCTTCCCACTGTACGGCTGGACACAAAGACAAACTGGACACAAAGATAAATGGTCTTCAGGCTTTGGCTTATCTTAGTGGTAGAGTAAGAAATCTAAAATTCGCCACATATCTGAAATTCGCCACATGTGAAAATACTAATAATATAAATGAATTGTGGTGAGATTTGTTGAATGTATAGTAAATTAAGGCTTTTTGAACTGAAAAATACCAATTTTTAGACAAAAACATCCTTTTCTTCATAAAATTAACTAAGATTTTAGAGGTGGCGAATTTTAGATTCCTGGCGAATTCTAGATTTCTTACTCTACATATGCAAAAATATGTATATATAACATATTAAGATGTTCTAAATAATGATTTTGCTGCACACTCCGGTACCATAGTATCATCTTCATTTATGGTACATATATTTGTCATTATATGTCACTTTATGTTTTCCTATTGTATTTCTTGACCATGCATGACGCAAGTTGACCAAAAAAAAACACTCGGAGAGTGCAGACTTCCGCCAACAAAGGTAATAATAAGTAAATGGGAAAAGCTGGATTTTTCAAAACTTAATGGGATCTGAGTTGGACCAAGGCCAATCATCTGATTTTCTTCATGAACTTCCAACGCATATTATTTTGCATTTCCCTACTAACTAACAACCTAACAAAAAGACAAAAACAGACAAAGGGACGAACAAACGGTCATGAAAATAAGACCTCCTTGGCTGAGGCAAGTATGTTGGGAATCACCAGCTGTGACTGTCCAATACTTACCCTGTATTCACAGAATTGATTATTACATGCGGTTTCACATTCCCTCATTGTTAATTTTGTGGTAGACACTGGAGTCAAGAGGGTCTCGCCAGTTTTGTCAAAGATCACCAGATGTTTGTCACCATCACATGCTGTAAGATAGTAAAACATAATAGGAAAAGTTCAAGAATAACATATGCAAATATATATATATATATTGCAAATAAAAATGATAATACAAATGTGCTAAAATGTATACTGTTTCCCATTTTAACTTGGCACAATCATTGTTTGTAGCTATTTAGTGAATAACCTAATGCATTTCTATTGATTAAAATCTGCATTGGCACAGGCACAAGCTTTAAATCTAGTTTTAACAACAAAAACGTCAAAGCAATAAACATTTTAGAATGTTTTTTAATGGGTGATAATAATATTTGGTATGCAAAAATGCACGAGCTGTTAAGATAACAATCACATATTATTAACAAGATGCACTCAGAGAGAGCAAAAGGCTCAGCGTGATGTGACCAGCCTGTCAAAGTGTTATATGGTATTGTATATCGACCATCTTTTGTTTGTATTTGAAGCTATGTTGGAAGCTATTAAAATGAAACCAAAAAATCTTAATTAATTTTCAGTGGATTTCTCTGCATTGAGGAACATGTGCATATCCAGACATTAAAATATTGTTTTATGGAAGTTTAATTTGTTCACAATAAACTGTAGCTGCTCTCTGAAGCGCCCATGGGAATGGGCAAGGGTTGGGGACGGGCATTGACAGCAGCAAAAACAAGCCGGGCATTCCGAAAAAAAATCCGAAATCTGGAAAAATCCTGTTTTTGCACATGCCAACTGAAGGTAAAATATGCGGTTGGTAAACAAAAATCTGCGAAATAAAATAAATTAAATAACTGCTAAAATAAGGAAAATATTGTTGAAAATTTATATAAAATAAACAAATTAGACTAATTGTTGGGTTTTTGTGTAGAAAGTTTACATCCAAATGACATATTAGTAATATCGGCGATCAAGTAAGATTGTGGACGGGCGCTATCAAAAGCATGGGCGATGCAGAGCAGGCCTACGGTAATTATAAGTGTTAATTGATAAAATGGCCACAGAATGTACTAGAAACCACTGAGCGCTCAAGTCCCCCAGACTAGCATTTCCAAAATTTTGGAGGATTATTGGTATCCAGAATATGAAGTGGATCTTTCCTAAAGTTTAATAACTTCTTCCCTTGACTAGGCCCTTCCTACTTAAAATTTATCATCAAAATTTGTTCATTTACTTTTGAAGATAAATCAAGTAGGAAACCAAAGTTTTTGAAAATACATTGAAATTGGGACCTCTAAACATTCATGATTTTTTGTATCCAAAACATGATTCATATCTTTCCCAAAAATTAATAACTTCTTTCTCTCTCTCGTCCATCCCACATAAAATTTTCTATAAAGATCTGTTTATTACTTCTGGAGTAATCTAAACATAAATAATTTAAAAAAAAAACAGACAGACAAACGAAAACAGAAACAAAACAAAAAAACTCCTGGTGGAGGTAAAAATATTGGATAAAAACACTTCTTGATTAAATCGCTCAGAGTAAAGTTTTTCAAAACAGAATTTTTTTCTTCATGATTTTCTATGTAGCCTACACATAAGTTATTTATATAGTTAATATTACAGTGCTTTTGCTAGTTTTATTGTTTAAAAATCCATGAAATGGTGGCAAAATCACAAGCTAAACAATGAAGTTGTCATGTATGTGACAAAGAGCAGAGTTCTCTGTATAAAACCAAGTGAAAATAAGCAAAACTCTCTCCTGACTTCAATTTTCAATCAAATTTTCAGAAGTTTTGAGGAATCCATCTGTACCCCGTGAAATATCTGGTCATCAAATTTGAGCTCAATTGATGTTACGGTTTTTGAGTTATAAGCATGAAAAGTGTACAGACAGAAGGACAGATGGAATCAAACTGATTGCAATAACCCTCTCCTATCATCGAGCGTTAAAAAATCCATCTTCTGGTTAGTGCCAAGACGAGGCTTGTGCCATCATACGGCACCAAGCAGTAACTACTCCTACTGGTTCTCTAAGGCACTGCGTAGAACATGTTGGTCAGTAATCTCTACATTGGCCTTGTATTGACATGATCTCACTTTGACCTTTGATATGCAGCAGTCAAAGCCAGGTGCCCTCTCTGTTAGGACAATATTAGATTCCAGTTCTCAGGTTGGATGATCCTGCTGTTGCTCAAAAGGCTCCAGAGTTCTTGTTTGTTTGTATGTAGTGAATATAAGTAAATGTTATAATAACATGTTACGTGTAATGTCTGAAATGTTTAACATGAATAGTAATAATATCTGTATTGCTGATCCCTTCCATGTCCTTGATATATTTGGACTCTGGATAATGGATATGCTGTGCCTTAGAATCTGCAATTGTGCAGATTAAGTGCCATTAAAGTTGAATTAGGATTGGAATTTGTAGGCAGTTTCTACATCTAAGAAGAATCCTTTAATTACTGAGAATTAATAGATGTCACTGCTGTGCCCAGTAGTGGTAAAAACCCTGAGCTGCCAATTAAATGAGCAATTCTCATACACTATGGGAGCAATTGTAAATTCCATAACTCCACATACCTAATTCAGTGCAGGTGGTTCCAGACCAGCCATGTACACAGTCACACCAAAAATCATCTCCTGTGAAGTCCCTGCATGTCCCTCCATTTGAACATGTACTGGGGGTGCATGCTGAAATGACGTTACCCAAGGTTAAACAAAATTCATATGTCTTATAGAGGCAATAAAGAAAGAAGATACCCTTAAGTAGTCTGCAATGACATACATTGACATATGTATCAACAGGGTCTGTTAAAAATTATCCAAGGTCAAATGAAAATATAAAATGCAGAGATAATATAAGAAAACAGAAGAAAGCCTTTAAATTAGTCTGTAATAACAGTATTTTTTTAAAGTTGGTTGGTTGATTGGTTGTAAGGTTAGTAAGTTAGTTAGTTAGTTACTTGGTTAGAGTTAGGCCTAAGACTATTATGTTAGACACATGTCCTTAATTCATCTAGTGCAACCTAGAGGGCATTTTTTTTCTTTTTTGTTGTCCAAGTTACAGCATATTTTAAAGAAAACAGATAATTGCCTTTCTTTTAACTATTTCATCTGTTATTTCCTTTCAACTGTTTGTCCTCACTGATTTTTTTTTTGCTTTATAATAGACATTTGCAATTTTGACATTTGCAAATATTGTATTGAACTATTATTGAAAAATTTGTACAACGCAGAATTGATGTAACCGTTCTCTAAGGCACTGATGACCGAAGATCAAGAGTAGTTGGTTTTATTAGGGATGATGAGCAGGAGGAGGGGTTAATTGATAAAACTGTAGACCAAAAGTCTGTATTTGAACTGGATTCTTTTTATGGGGAGCCAATGTTGTTCTTGTTTTTTTTGTTCAGCATGTACCTTGGTCCTTGGTTAATTATTCCAATTCATTTGTTTATTCATCCTTTTTTGGGGCAAAATTATACAAAATGAAGGAACTTATGCCATGTTCATACACTTTCATTATTATTTTTGTTCTGCTTCAGGACCTTGTCCTTATGGCTCCAACAAGAGACCTCACATTGGGCTACTATATGTTGAAGAAGGAGTCATCCTGTAGATCCAGCCAGCTGCACCCCTCCATTGTTTTAGTATAGTTTATGAGAGGTTACGGGGGGCTTTTTAAGCATTTTATAAAAGCAGTCCCACATAAAAATTGCTTGCCATGTTTTGTCAAATTAATTCTACCTAAATATGAATCCAACCGAATGCACAGTGAATGCATCCCACCCAAGAGATGAAGTGGGCCATACCACAACAATCAGTATACCAGCCTGTTTGTTTTTTGTACCTCGTGAACCCAGTACGGGAAGGTGTAACCATCTTTATTTGTATTAATGGTACAATTACAATTGGAATACCTCCTGAATGACATTTAAAGAAAAAAAATATATCATGAATGAAGAGAACACTATTATACAAGTGCCAAAAAAAGAACTGGTGGTCTTCAGAGTGTGAATTAAGACCAAAATGCACACACAATTAGATAAATTGATTAATGCCTATAGGATGGATTGCTCCAATATTCCACATCCACCATTCCCTTGCCTTCTTCTGTGAGCAAGTTTGGGAACGTTGTACTTGGGAGAACACCATTCAATAACTGGGCACTGCATGTCCTTGACAAAATGTTCTTTTCCAGTGAAGTGTTTGGAGACAGGAGTGATTCTGTAGGCCTTTCATAAAATTGCACCGGCACTTTGCACCGTTTTTTTTTTGCACTTTGCACCAAAATTTGAATCTACAGGTGCAATGCACCAGCAGTTTACATTGATTTCTTTTGCACTTTGCACTGCAAAGACCATTCTAATGGTGTATATTTATTTATTTGGGGTTTTAGGTCGCTTTCAACACTGTACAGGTCATATCACGATGGGTAGTTGGAAGGGCAGAGGAAACCAGTACATACAGTTTGTCAGGGTTCTGTACTGTAAACAGCCGACCAACGGGAAGCAACTACCAGCTTTCCCACTTGAGGCCGTGCCGGGAAACGAACCCCGGCCTCAGAGGTGGGAGGCGAGGGTGTTACCACTCTGCCACCGTGGCCCCTCTAATGATGTATAATACATATTAGTAAGTTACATGGTGTCCAAGACATTGGTGAAAAATTGGAAGTTATTGACACTCATTATCCATGGTATGGAGGCGCTGTTGTATACAAAAGATATATATCCCACTCTGTATATGTCTGTTACGGTCACGGGCAAGCACGGTAGCAATTACTGGTTGTCTTTAAGTTGTAACAGAAAAAGCAAAAAGTTAAACTTAACAAATTTATTTAATAGTCAACAATAATGATTACAGTCAACTGGTATGCTCTTAACCAAACACACTAATACAATAATAAGATCTAGCTGACCTGACCACAGAGATTATGAGTTAAGTTTATCCGCCGTATCCAGCAATCTGTGCCGTAATCCGTCCTGTAGTATATTCTGTGGTCTATCCAATGTCCTGTGGTCTGTCCTGTGATCTGTCCAATGTTCACTCACACACGGATATCTATATCTTGTGACCTGTCTCACACTCAACAACACAAAAGGTGCTTGTCCTGCTATCCTTTATATATCCAGTCACACAGAAGGTCTGTCTGGAGATTTTTAGAGAGTTAACACAATTGTACTGTCTGCTCCAAGATATGGACAATGTCCAAAATGCAGTAAATCCACTCTCTGTTATATAACTGTACAATATCCAAAAATATCCAAAGTGCAATAAATCTGTCCAGACAATGTATCTAGTTCACTCCAGTAAAAGTTCACAGTAATATAAGCATATATTATATTCCAAAACACAATAGCTCTCCTTATAGCCAGCGAATACAAAGTTCACTTGTGGTCAGATGTACATTCCTTATATACATTCACAGATTCCTCTGGAATTGTACAGAACCAACTCAGAAAAGCTTGAGCCATCTAGGCCAAAGGAGGAAGTTCTAGAAACTACTGGCAATTGGGTTTCCCCAAATCTAACATAACCACTGAGGGGGGATTTCCCCCAGTCTGTGAACAGATCAATAAACACTAAAACACAGAAATCAATAACTCCCTTACTTTAAATGTCAGCACACAAAAAGAACCAACAACACAATTATCTTTTATGACAATGTATAAACATAAAGCTTAAATTAAACAATGCACTAATACAGTGCTTAATATATGTAATATACAATGTACTAATATAGTGTCCAATATATGTAACAATGTCTATTGTCAAATACATTTCAATATATAAATATGGGTAAAGAAATTTAAATATATAAAGTTAATTGTAACATTTTAAAGAAAAATAAACAGAAATAGAAGAGGGAGAGCAAAATATCTATGCACACATAGATTATTTTATATACAAAGGAATTCTAACATCAAGTTGCATTCTGTAGCCCCTAGGAAATCATTGTTTTCCCCATAGATAACACTTCTTTGATGCTATGACTACATAAGGTCATCATTTTTATATTTTCTGTCTGATAACTGTGTAGCATACCGTATGACTGTAAATTTATAACATTAATCATGTAGGGAGCTTCCTGACAATTAATTCAGGAAAAACGTGCAAAATTAAACATTGTTTAAAGTTCTTCAACCAAGAAACTGACTTCTGTTCAACTCTCTTAACAACAATAAATCTTTGAAATAAGTTACATAAATTGCATACATTTTTATTACATTATATTATTTACATACATTTTGTCATTTAAATGTATTACTTGTGCTTCAAATATTTTTTTTAATTGAGGTGTTGGTGACAAGATTTCCTTTTTAAACTTCATTAATAAATTTATTGCATCTCATTTACAGCTATAAGCCAACTGGTAAGTCATGACCTAAAAGAGGAAGGAGAAATGTCTAAGCTGGGTTTTATGTCTAGTTTAGCAGCCAGGGAATCTACATGTAGTATAAATGTCAGGTGTGTCGATGAATGACTAAAAGTTATACAACCTCCATTGCTATATAGATCATTTTCAAAATTATTCTTGTCCCATAGGTGGCAGCATCTCATTAGATGGCCCTTGACCTCTCTACAAATTATTCTTGCTTTAACCCTAACTTTTCATCACTCTTGAAAGAGAAGTCAACCTAGTCAGACACCATTATCAAAAAAAAGTTTCAAAGTTTTATGTTGATATTGGTTCCTTTAGTATTTTAGTTACTTTTATAGCGGCTAATATTGCTCAGTGGGTGGATCACCGTCATATGGCACTACCAGACTTTATGGGCACTTTCTTTGGGTAAATATTAATTGTGTGTCGTGAAGGTGAGTGGCAGTCATGTATTTATATTTTGTATTTATGCAATGGTTGAAAGTTAGAGACATATTTAAAGTTGGGTCAGCCCCTGGCTATCTGAAGTGTTGTGCTAAGGTTCAAATGTAAAGTCAAATGTTCATCAATAGGGTGCAAAAGATTATTCTGATAACCAGTAGTCTTTACTAGCTAAGGCCACCATAAAATCTCTCTACTTAAGATTGTTTTCTCTTGTTTTTAACTTAAGTGACCTCAAATTATTTTTAAATTATTTTATTAAATGATTTTATGAAACATTAAATCCTTGTTTGTAATTGTATATAACACCTAGACAGTTTTATGTATTATTAATAAAGTTTTAATTCCCCATTGGGGTTTTTATTAGCATACCCTTGGTCCGGGAAAATGACTGTACAAGCTACAAGCTAAATAAAAACTTTACAATTTTTAAAATTTTTAAGAACATTCACCATCATAAAGACCCTCTAATGGTCAGTGTCCCCCCCGAAGTGATCAATACAGATTTAAGTTGCAAGTTATCAATTTTCAGTATCAGCGCCCATTGGCTTTTAATGAGCCAGAAATAGGTCTGAGTGAAATGTTCCATTTCCAGAACATCCTTGAAGTGGGATAGTTGATAGTTGTTAATGCAAGGTAGTTTTAGTGCAGAATCTTGACCAACTTGTATGAGCTTTAATCCTACACCCTTCAGCCATTTTTGATATGACCTACAAAACGTTTCAAAGGTAACATTAAAACCCAAATTAATGAATCAATCAACAAATTAACTTATCACTCAAAAACATACCTCCACTGCAGCTTTGAAAAATTGACAGAATTATCACAGCTAAAACTACATCCATTTTAAAGTCTACTTATTGTCCAAATGATTGGTAATTAATCTTAAATCTCTATATGTTTAAATTCCATAGTTTCCATAAGTTGATATGCCCAATAATATGTTCAGATCTTGAAAGTGATAAGTATCCATTAAAAAATACCAGTATTTCTGCGTCACGTGATTTCTGAACAGAAAACACAATTATAACCACAAAAAATATATATATATAAACTGCCAATATAATTATATTAGCTTTACAGCATGACCAATGATAGTTATGTGTTTGGGCATAATAATCAATAACAAACACTCTCTAAAAGTATATATCTACTGATATCCAAAATGGTTTCATAAACTAAAAGATCATAGAACAGGAGTGTCTTTAAAAATAACTGCAGAGACCCCGTATTGATGTCACTGGTCTTTAACTATTGAATGAGGCTCCACAGAAATCAACAATCATTAGTTGTTTTCCCCATAATTAACCATAGCGACCTTGAGTAAATATCTTATTCAGTTTTTCTCTTATTTTTATTTATTTACAGCCATTATAAATTCATCTATAATGCAAGAAAACGTAAGTGAGCTTATGGTTAACAAAGGTGTTTGCAAGAGGGCAGTATTTTGATTAATAATTAATAAGATGTGTCATTTACGGAAGAGTAGTGGGGTCAGATTATAAGAAATTAGTTTAGCTATTGTTGACTATTTATCTGTATCATTTCAGACAATTACTGCAAGTTCAGTTAAAACGAATTTTCAAAATTCATTGAAATTAATATTTTACTATTTGCCAATGTACACTGAAGTGATAAACATTAAAATTTTATTGTTAATAAATTTCCACAATCCAAGTGCATTAGTTGTAGTAATAGTAAACATTCATAGCCAAGTGTATTAGCTGTAGTAAAAGCAAACATTCATGCCAAGCTAATATTTCTGTTTGTACAATATCCTGATTTATCGGCTAATTACCTCAATAATTCAAGATAAGTTTACCAATTTATAGACTTATTATCGTTGTATTGTATTAATGCTATCGGCAATATCTCTTTTACTGCAGGACTCAAAGTGCTATTTCAACCATCCCAACTGCACAACTACAACCCAAGCTATAGTGACTAACATTTCCCTAACTGAAATACAAAGAGTCAGGAGTGGGAATTTAGTATTCCCACTTTAGTGTGACTTCCTGAATACCTAAGAACAGACTGCAACTGGTTACAGACAACACAGTGGGTTTATATACACATACGGGGTGTATCGTACAGCACTTGGGGACCCTGTAAGGAAACATGTAAGACACTTGAAGTCATAGGGAGCACTTACAACACTAGCAAGGAGAATGTACATGCCCAAGTCTCTCATAAATTTTCCCTTGAGACACGGATGCGTTTGTAGCCATACTGCATGCACGCAGAAAATAATGTGCATGCCAATTTTCAGTGTGGGGTCTCTGCTACCTTGATATTCTGTTATAAAATTGTACATGTAGCTTCAGATTCCCTTGCAATTGGCTGATTTTGCTATGAAACCAGGACGTATGTGCATGTACGATGGGATGCAAGAGACGCTTAAGCTTGATTAACCTGCCAGTTGGGATAGTATCCAATGACAGAGGCCCACCATTTTAAGTGGTAATCTGATCAGTTATATATCTGTCTATACCTAGGATCTGCGGTTAGCACTTTAATTAAACTGATACTTTTTCAATAGGAAATTTTCCAAGAATATGGAGATAATTAATTTTATAAAGATTATACTTAGAGTCACCAGAAAATATAGAAACATTCTTTTATGTAAGCAGTATTGTTATACCATTTTTAGTCAATTAATACAAAAAATTATTAAAATTCTATATCTTGAAATGATAATCACACTTTACATTAATATAAATAATGAAATACGGAAAAACATTATTTATAATTAAATAACAAGCAGGCCTCATATTAGAAAGTTATACAATATGCTATAACATATTATATCATGAAATGATATTCAAACATTTTATATCATGAAACAATATTCATACTTTACATCAAAAGAATTCATGTAACGGGCAAAAACTTCATCTATCATGAAATTAACTCCCACTTGACACTTTAACAGAACATTCGTGAGGGCATTGTGGTGTGAAGCTTTGTTCAAATGGCATAAGAAAGATGTATATTGATCGCAGAAGTTTTGAAAATGAATAAGAATCAACCATATTTGAATACTTTTATATTTTGTTGAAGGATTGATTTAATGCCTGTGAAGACCCTCTGTGGCCTGGTTGTTAGCAAGTTTGGCATCTAATCACACAGGTAGTGGCCGCTGTATGAGCTCGACTCTTACAAGGGTTAATGCTGAGGACCTTTCCCAATGTGACCCTGACTGTTGAATTGGATGTAAAACCCCAACTTTGAATTTGATAAAACACATGTGTTGGATGTTTCCAAATGTTACCCAGTTTCACAAACAAGACAATGAGACAGGGGTTTAACAATCTGCACTCTTTTAACCCTTTGGACTTCACGATTCAATCTATTTACAGCCAAATAAACAATTATTCAATTTTTCAATTATTCATTAACTACACTGAGGGATCATATTCATCAAATACAAAATCTGTCTCATGATCCAATACACAACTTCATGCATATTTTAGCTCAGCCAAAAATGTAACATTCTTGGGTGGGTTTGTTTGCCTGTCTATTAGTCTGTCTGTCTCTCTGCTTTCACGATTACTCCCAGACTAATTAATACACATTTTAAAGTTTTCTCTGGGTAGGGAATTACCAAAGGAAGAAGTGTTTAAATTTTGGAAAAGATCTGGATGTTGCAAAAATCATGATTTTTCAAAAGTCCCATTTTCAGTGACTTTGAGTTTATATTTGAGATGACCCTGAAAATAATGAATGAATTTTTCTTTATTTTTTTCAGGCCTGTATGGTCTAATCAAAAGAAGAACTGGTGGTCGCTAGTCTTTTTTTTTCTTTTTTAAATATGTCAAGTTGCACTTGTGAAAAATATTTAGACAAACTGATATTTATAAGTTGCACTTCTAAAAATATATTTAGATAAAATGATATTGACACAAAAACAAAGCAAACAAGAGCATTCAGATCAAAGGTCAAAGTTGGGGTTTTAAGTCCCGTTCAACAGCAAGGGTCACATTGGGACAGGTCCTCAGCTTTGTGTCTTGTGGGAGTTGAATGCACCCAGAGCTGTGATTTGATGTCACATCTGGTAACCCACTGGGCCACTAAAGACTTATGGGAGGGCATTCAGACAGAGCAGATCTCCGCTAAGGCATGTAATGGTAAGTAAATTGGGAAATCTGGATTTTTTTTCTTGTATCCAGACGGTGATCCAGATCAGTCTCAAAATTTAATGAGATTAAAGTTGGACCAAGGTCCAGTTTCTGATTCTGTTTCATCAAATTCCAACCAGTAGTATTTGCATAATCCTGCTTGCAAACTAATAGACCAACAGACAAACGGTCATGAAAATAATATCTCCTCAGAGGCTGCATACCCGCTCCACAGACACTATTGCTTATGAGTTCTATGACAAGAAATCCCTTTCAAAACATTTTGAATCCAGAATTGGTTGTGGATCATTTTCAAAATTAAATCAGTTCTATGATAGACTAAGAACTGGGGGATCTTATTCATGAAATACATAATCCGTTTCATGATCCAATACACAATTTCATACGTATTTTAGCTCAGCCACCCCCCCCCCCCTCCACCCCCCCCACCCCCCCCACCCCCCCACCCCCCACCCCCCCCAAAAAAAAAAAAAAAAAAAAGATTTTAATATTCTTGGATGGGTTTGTTTGCCTGTCTATTTGTCTGTCTCTTTGTCACCTACTGTGGAAATTGGATGTTAACCCATGTAGCAGCTTTTTTTGTAATCTGGCTAACATAGAAACCACCAAACAGAATAAAATTACCAGATAACCTATTTGACTCATGCTATAGCATGCTGATGTTGTTAATTTATCAAACAAAGCCATATGTTTTATCGGTTACCAGAAATTTACACAAGTTTTTTTTCTTTGTTGTTTTGTCAATTGTGAATCTGCAAGATGTATAAGAACCACAAGATCAAAGAAGTAAATAAAAAATGACATAATGATTTTCTGTTGTTTTGTATCATATTCCTCAGGACAATACAGATCACGATCACCAGTATTGATTCAAACTACGGAACCCTATAAGGGCCACACTTATAATTAATAGTTAATAATATTCATTCAGTTTTGTGTGTTAATTTTCACCGTCAAGAAGTCACTGTTAATATTGTAATTCTTACATACCAAGAAAATAACATGATAAATATCATTGCTAATGCCATTTTCAAGGAAAATAAAATTTGACTCCAACC
Source organism: Sabellastarte sp. h YS-2021 (assembly GCA_964017235.1). Classification (NCBI taxonomy): domain Eukaryota; kingdom Metazoa; phylum Annelida; class Polychaeta; order Sabellida; family Sabellidae; genus Sabellastarte; species Sabellastarte sp. h YS-2021. The sequence goes on along the minus strand of OZ024933.1, from coordinate 93,404,529 downwards.
CCCAATAAAAAAAAATCTGGAATATCTACATGCGGACATAATGAGTTTACTCATTCCAAAGAAATACTGTCTCGGACAATTACATTCAGAGGGACTGTGCATATTAAAATCATAATCCCCATTATCGAGGTTGCTAGAATGAGAGAATGTTCCAGAAGATTTGAGGACCCTACTTCATTTGTGCTAGTGTATGCCATACAGTGTCTACAGAAAGGTGCTTAATACTTTATATCATGTTTGAGTATTGATTAAATACATATAAACGGGAGTCCAGTGACTGAGTGGTAACACACTCGCCCCCCCCCCCCCCCCCCCCCCCCCCACTTGTGGGGTCAGCGGTTTCGAACCCTGGAATCCTATGTGGGAAAGTTAATAGTTTCTTACTGATGGTCGGCAGTTTACAGTGCAGCGCCTTAACCAACACTATGTGCTGGTTTCCTCTGCCCATAAAACTACCAGTCGTGATATGATGTGTACAGTGTTTAAAGCGACGTTAAGAAGCCACATAAATAAATACAAAAAAGAACCTCTGTGGCCTAGTGATTAGCAACTTTGGTGTCTAGTCAGGGGCTGTCATATCTGTGTCGGTTCGACTCCCACAAGTCCTTCAGTAAACTTAAGAATCATTTCACCAAAAATAAACTTTGGCACAAAATTAAGATTAACAGTTGACGCTGACCCATTGAGAGGTCCACGGTTACCTAGTGATCAGCCAGTTTGGCATCGAATCACAAGCTGTCACGACTGCATTGGTTTGACTCTCACACGTGGGAATGTTGTTGTCCTGTCCCAATATGAGCCTGGCTTTTAAACTTAATATTAGACCCTAACTTTGCAATATAGTGCATACTGGTATATCTTTGTAAGTATTTAAGAAATAAAGTAATAACAGTTGACTGGTTAGATTTAGATTATTTTTGTTTTGTGATTATTTTTGTTTTATGTGGTGTTCAAGATCTAGGGTCATATTGCGACAGGTATTTTGTGGTTGGAGGATACATACTACTTGGCCAAGATTATCCACTGTAAACGACCTGGCATTGGAAAGTAAGTACCAATTTTTCCAACATGAAGTGCCCCAGTCAAAATTCGAACCAATGACCCCAGAGGCTGAAGGCGAGCACTCTAACCCCTGCATCACCGAGACCTCTCGTACTATTAGAGAAACTGTGGGTGAGTAGGGATTGATGTATTGCTACTTGGGTTGTCAATTCATATTTGTACAGGAAATGGTGTGCAAAGTTTTTGAATGTGTTTAACAATAGACAATAAATTATATTCATTCCTGATTAACAATTTACAACACAGCTTCATGTATGCATCTAGCCAAATAATTTGTACAATATATACCAGTAGCTCGTTTGAGGTATGCTAGGACAAATTTAGGCCAAATATCACCAATCATGATTATGTTTATATATTTATAATTTTGAACAGCGTATTTTCAAAATCATATATGTTGAAAAGCAATTGAAATTGATGGAATTAATTGGCTCAGATCAATGTCAGTTGAGATGAGTCGGCTTCTGTGAAACGGATTTGAGCCAGAAACTCAGCTGAGACTGAAAGACCTCAGATATGAGCCAGTGGTCCATAAAAAAGTCTGAGACCTTTTGTGAAACTCAACTCATTGACAGAAAACTTTTCTGTGGCTCCACTGGTCCACCGCGTTCAACTTGTGTTAACGGCTCGGTGCTTCAGAACATTTCTCTTGTCAACCAGAACAAAATCCACCACACCCAATCGTGTAATAACACGTGTGTTTATTGAACTGAGACCACATTGTGATGGTCATTCATACTTTGATGCCGGTGGCACAGAAGCTTAAAAAAACAGTACTAGCAGGAAAGTAGGCCAAGAAGAAACCTAAATTCACTTTGAACTGGTAAAGACGTGAGAAGAATCATATTTTCTGTGGGGAAAATGGTAAGATTTCAGCATCTGCAGGATATCAAAATGTGGAGAAACACTTACAACAGTGCTGTGAATATGTTTGAAACAAGTTTTATGTATAGTATTTTTATACATTTATTTGTATGTTTGAATTCCTCTGTGGCTTACTGTAGTGACCTGTCCCAAAATGACTGACTGTTGAATATGATGTAAAATCGTAGAATTTTGGCTTTATATATGTATTTGCTTGTGTGTGTAAGTTCAGGCAATGTTGTCCTTTTGACTTTTCACTGTTCATCCAGCTATGTTCTCCCTTCCAGCAAATTTTGCCAGTGGCATTTTATAGCAATTAAACCTCTTTACAATTAACTTTCAATGTAGCTTTACTGCTTAACAAGGTAACTACAGTACTTGTAGTTTACTCGCTTGTAGAGTCATTACATGACCCAACTTAAAAGAAAAAAACTGAAGATTTGTTTTGAAGGCAATTGATGCAATTATGTTCAAAGTTATCGCACCATTTTGAAATCAATTTGCTTTGAAATTGTTCCATTCATTTAGGAGACACTTTTACATTATTTACTAGATTCTGAGGTACATGTATCTGTTTACCAAATTATGTATATTTTAATTCTATCTGATAATAATTGGTAGCAAGGCAGTATATAAATTAACTTTATCCTAAAGACACATGGTCCTGCGCTTACATGACACTAGTTGTTAAGGGAACGAAACCTTCAACTTTGACCCAACCTGTCTGTCAATCAATCAATTAAACAAGCGAGCAAGCAATGCAACTTTAATGTGATAAATGAATACTTGATTCTCACAACTGTAGTGTTAGCTTTGAATCAAGCCTGTCTATTAAATAAAATGTCAAAAAAAACTGGCTGTAACATTGCAAAGTCTTTACAATACATTGTTATTTTTACAGGTCTTCCTCCATGGAATCTTCATTCTGGGTTTATGTATTTGGGGCTCCAATGCAGTCACAGTTACAGATATACCTATTGAGATTGACCATGGTAAGTCCTGGTGGCAGAATTTATACAGGGTATTAGACTTATTTAGTCCTAGGCTAAGTCATCCATTTTAATCTAAGCCTTTTGTCTTATCTGTGTCTTGAGCCTAATTGGATTTTATAAAAGGGTAATTACATAAGACCAAACATATGCTAATGCATGATAAAACCACAGTGTTTTACTTTGTGTGAACCATGTGACATGGATGTACCCTTTAATTATCCTCCAAGTATACTACAATGACCAGTTTCAAAAAGGGTCTTAGTCTTAGCCAATCTTTAGATAAATCACAGACTTAAACCAGAGACTTTTTTTCTTGGCTAAGTCTGTCTTAAAATGATTTCACAAAGAATAACTTTAATGAAAAGGAGGCTTAGACTGATTTATGAAATAAAAATACTGTTTTCCTGTGTCATGTGAAACTTATTTCAACTCAAAATACACCCCTGTTGACATATATATATCCTTTGACTCTAGCATTTTCTATCATAAAAAACGCCTTTTTACTACAATCAATTTTTCATAAACTATTTCAGAGAGGTATTGTGTATATTTTAAGTTTATTTTAAGACATTTGAAATTTTAACCCAAAGATAAATGTCAATGACGATCTAGTGAGGGCTTAACTTTAACCACAAGACTGCTTGTGAAATACTCTAACTTTGCCTTGTATAAGTCTTGATATTAAGACTAAGTCCTTGCTGAGCCCTTTTGTAAAACTGGCCAAAGATCCAAATTTGAGAAAAGCCTCGAGCCTGAGCATAAGTTTAGCTTGGCTTCTTCTCAAGATCCAGCCTTATTTACAAATAAATATTATCTAAGGCAAAATTCTTCTTCTGAGATTTTATCAATTATTTTTTTTTCTAATACCTGATTTTCTCTACAAAAATAATAATAAATAAAGTGTCAGTGGTTTCTTCTTCATTTGAGGAATGTTGTATATTGTGTTTTGAATTCTCTCCTGATATGTCCATTACAATTATAGGTCTGTTTCACTTTGCCTATCTGATAATAAATCTAGCTCCCAACCGGAAAAAATAATTATTCACCATCCATGGGTGTATAGGTTTCCAATATTTTCCCATTAACTTTTTGAATCACATTACCATTGTCTTCAGAAGTCTTACCATAGACCCCTCAAAAGGTTTGCAAAAGTTTCCAATCTGAGTGATTTACAGACCTTAATGACACACTTTAGATGGAAAATATTGCTTTTCCACTTTTAAAATAGGTTTAAGATTGCTGCAAGATCAATACGAACATTTTACAAATGTTAAATTTAAGGTAGTCTTTCTAATGGATTCCCAAACACCACACCTGATAAGAATCGGGAACAGTTTTCAATAATGCTAAACTGTTTAAGTTACTCACAAACACACCTGAACATCTTGATTGGTTTACATTAAATGCTCCAAAATTCTCTACAAATGTTCCAATCGGATTTGCCAATGTTCCAATTGCCTCCTTAATGGTAAATTTTCAGGATTGTAACCATACTGGGGGTAGGTCGATCGGCATAGTGGAACAGCCGTATATTTTTAAAGTGCTGAAAACACAGAGAAAACTCCAAACAGTGACTTTTTACTTATGCTTTTGATTCTTCAGCATGCCATATCAGGATTAAGATATGTGGTGAAGGATTTGAGCCTGACACCATGTACTTTGAGATCAACAACAATCGTATCGTGACAGGAGACTGCGACTACAATGGCACCTATGCAGCAGCTTCACGAACATACTACTATTTCTTCGGTCTAACTGGAAGCTGTAGGGTAAGTAACCCCATATTAGAGAGTTTGTGTACAGCGTTTTATTGAAAACGTAGCACAAAAATGCAGCATAACTTAAAACAAGATGCCGGCGGAGATAAACGTGGCAAGGCTCTTTCGTGAATACGTAATGGCTGGTATTTTCAACGTTGTGAAATGACGTTCAACACAGAAATCACTGACGTGTCACGTAGCGGAGAACAGATACGGGCTTCAAAAACATTGTTCGCAAACTCCCTATTATAGGAATAGTTCCTGAATGACATACAAAACTAAATCATGGATGAAGATGACAATAATACTGCAAAACGAGTATAATATTATTTGTCTTTATGAGAGATATAACTTCCCAGTAAACATTTTGGAGTTTTTCAAACGTTTGTTAGGAAACGTTTGGCAAAGGTTAAATAATGATGGGTAAATGATGTTTTTAAAATGTTTTAAATATACCATTTATTAAACATTTAACGATAAATGTTAGAAAAATGTTATAAATTAACAGAATAATGTCTGAATAATAATGGGGTCAGAGGTCAAATTCAATATCTTTGTATGGTTGCTCACTATTGAAAATGTTATTTTTATGTCTAAAATTGTAAGATAGTGGCTTAGAAATTGTGCCTCCACTCAATTCTTACTTTTAGGAATTGCATGTGGGGCATTTTTTTACAAAGTCCTATAAAATCCCCTATTATTGCTCACCGCCATCTTTGTTTGGACATGTTTGAAGGTGAAGGTTTAAAAATATAGGTTTAAAAAACGTTTTTGATAGAATGTTTTTAAAACATTTGACAAGCAATGTTTAAACATTTTATGTGTACTGTTTATCAAACATTTCATGATGAATGTTTGAAAAACATTCCCAGAAAAACCTTCATTTCTTCAGCTATTTATAAATGTTTTAAAAACGTTTCAAATCAAACCTAGCTTCTTGAGTTTTTTATAAACGTTTAATAAATGTTTTCAGTAAAAACGTTTGTCTAGAGAATGTTTATAAAACGTTTTTTTAAACATTACAATGTAAACGTTTACTTGGAAATGTTTAGAAAACCACAAGATAGGGTTTAATTAGGTTTTAAAAACGTTCTAATGTTTACTGGGTTTTATTTGTAAACGTCTTAAGAGTTAGGTGATATATCTATTATCCACCATTTAGCATGGATGATAAGTCCAGTAAGGTCGTACTCAAAGAAAAGGTTCCAAAAAGGCTGTGATTTATATCTGCCATTTCTACATGCATTTCATTTTAACAAAAAAAAAACAACGAAAAAACTAGCAGAAACTCTGTAAAATATCTTTGTAATGATGTATATAACATAGTTGTATATTGCATAATTTATGAAATATTAATGACAAATCAGCACGTGTTGATGAATTTGTGATACTAATTATGCATGGTAAGTGGCACTAGGGAATACCAAAAAAAAAAAATAATTCCCAGTCTGTATGTCCGGGTATTTATGTCAAATACAGCAGATGGTGGAAACTGAAATGTGTACATTATATCCCTGTAGTCTTATGCCAACTGGGTTCACATTCCTTTGTTTGCATTCACAGACAAAAAGACTCAGTTTCCAAAAGAATAATTTCCAAGAATCAGAGACAACAAGAAACTCAGACGCATTTTATTATCTGCCACCGTATAAATGAGATGTATTAAAATACTGTAATTTAGCTTTTCTTGTGAGATGGAGGCACATGCAGAAGTGACAAAAAGCAAGAGGCACTTTAATGTTTGAGTAAGATTTTTTTATATTGATGGCACCTGTAAAAGGTCCAAATGTACACCACAAAAAGACTGGCAGGGTATGATTTTGTATACAGTAAACGTTTCTTAAAAAATAGCAAAACTGTAGAGAAGTGAGTAAGATGGTAATGGAAAATTTCATTACTATGCTATACTTTGCAAAACCAATATTTTACAAAGTGAAAAAATTATTGGAGCTGCTGAATTTTTAAACTTTTTGTATGCTCGGATTTCAATGGGTTTCCAGAAAGAAGTATTTGCACAGGAAGAAATATACCTGTGCGTAAAATTGCTGGCACATATTTATGTTTAAAATCTGTGGACAGACCTATACCTCCTACAGCTCTATCTCTGTACTGGCAGATCAGGAGTGATTGTATTTTGTAGTTACTTAGGTAGTACTGGCAGATCAGGAGTGATTGTATTTTGTAGTTACTTAGGTAGTACTGGCAGATCAGGAGTGATTGTATTTTGTAGTCACTTAGGTAGTACTGGCAGATCAGGAGTGATTGTATTTTGTAGTTACTTAGGTAGTACTGGCAGATCAGGAGTGATTGTATTTTGTAGTTACTTAGGTAGTACTGGCAGATCAGGAGTGATTGTATTTTGTAGTTACTTAGGTAGTACTGGCAGATCAGGAGTGATTGTATTTTGTAGTTACTTAGGTAGTACTGGCAGATCAGGAGTGATTGTATTTTGTAGTTACTTAGGTAGTACTGGCAGATCAGGAGTGATTGTATTTTGTAGTCACTTAGGTAGAGAATACAAAGAAAAAAGAAAGTGTTTTAAAAAAGTCTTTTACAGCTTCTGGAATATCTCAAATTACAAAAGTAAATGCTTTCCCAAAAGCTATAGACCTGAAACTTCACTATGTGAGAGATCTATATACTATCTTGTAGCTAGAAAGAAAATACCTGAACAACCTATTTTAGCCAGGTGCAATAGTATTTACTTATAACCCATTTACTAAGAATATATAAAGTAGCTATAGTAATAACTTACGGTCAAAATCAACAAATCCAGAAAAATATAAGGGTGTAAAAATTCATTAGGACAACCAGTTGACAAAAACGTGTAAGTACAGTAGTTTTAGGTAACAGTTTGAGTTGACCAAAGTAGTTAAGATAACATGAGATAAGTTGATAACAAATGACAAGTACAAAAAGCTGAAAATAAATTTTCTTTTTTTTACTATTAGTATTGTTAAATACATTTTTCTCTATTCTACCATCTAACTAGTATTGCAATACTAATACTAATTTACGACTTGTATGGCTTAATGGCTGTCACCAACATTCATATGCATTTAAAACTATAAGATAATATAAACTAATATCATTTAAAATCTACTAATACTGTTGAAATATAACCATAAGCACAACTATGCATAATATGTTAAAATAACCATAATTACAGCCATATATGGGTGCCTTATGTATGTGTTTCACCTTTTTTATTTACAATGACCTAATACAGGTCTAATTTACATGTTTTGCTGCCAATCACACCAGTATTATGTGCCATACTCGAATTATACAGTAAAATAACATAAACTTAACCGCTGCAATAAACTTTACACAATTACCCACCATTCAACTTACTCTCATCTCACTCTAAGTATGGGGGGGGGGGGGGGGGGGGAGGGCAACGTACTTTATGTTTGTACATTCAATTTCAAAAAGTGGCTGGATTTTAAAGTGCACATCTTATCTACCAACACGTTTGGGCGTATGTATACTATAAAAAATAGTTCCTATTTACTGAGGGGGGTTACTGTACACGCATAAGGTTGTTTTTAGCGGGGTCACTCTCAAACTAACAAGCAATGAACTTGTATGCCCAATGCTTTCAAACTGAATGACACACGCATGCACCCCCATCCCCTACACACGCACGCTCCTCCGCCCCATGTGCTCACACACATGGTGCAATTGAAAATCTCCTGGTCCGAAATGAAAAAAAAAAGATTTCCTGGAATAAAAATTCCTTAGCAACACGGATTGTAAAGATGTACTGGATTCATCAGTTACATAAAAAAGGTCCCGCCTTAATGGAAGTGTCCGTTAAAAACTATATCCAAATATAATATTTAGGGCAATTTTGAAACAGTCTTATTCAGACTAGTTTTCTTTCTTACAATTAGAATCTTCTTTGGTGATTTTGTTTGTGAGAAAATTTCTCTAGTTATTCTGAGAAGAATGTTAATGACTATGAGCCAAGGGCAACCTACATTTTAACCTCCAACAAGGAGCTTATGTAATTGCTGGCATCTCTTTGCCTGTAGTCTCAGAGCCACATGAAACAGATGACAAGATTTTTGTGGTGATCCAGATCAACATCTGAATCCAGAAATTTTTAAAGGATTGTTTAGCATTGGACTTACAAGTAATATTGGAGCTGTTCGGCTTGACAGAGGTAGGCAGTCTCTGAATGCTCTTGTATACTTTTAGTGGTCTCCTGGAGGTTCCAGAGGTGTAAATAGTATAGTATTTACAAAAAACAAACACATGTTTTAAATAAATTATACCAATTGCCCAGCCCCTAATGAGCTTATAAGTCACTTCAAATACACAGTATTCCATTTGTTGGTTAAGCAAAATACAATTACGTCATTGGTTATGTAACACAAATACTTTTGATTTAAGTATGGAAACATGGTAGTAACAATAATAAAAAACACAATAGATATTAAATTCAACATAACAGAAAATGGAAAATTATATGAATTTATCTATTGACTATGTTCACTGCCGTTTTGACCCCCAAGCCGTTTAAAACGGCGGACCCTGCCATTTACATTCACTAGGTTTAAATAATAGTTCTAAATGGCTGAGCCATTTAAAACGGCGGGCTCCAGTCCCCAGCCATTTTCATTCTTTTTCTGGGTATAACTGTTTGTTAACTATTGTGTCTTCTGTAGGATATAAGTTTGATGTTTCCTGAAAATTATTTAATTTCTTTCTTTCCATTATTTGTCATATAAGCTTATATATTAAAAAATGAAATATCAAATAGCAATATAATTATATCAATACATAGTAATTATGAATCAGAAGAGTATTCAAGCATCTTTAACACTGTCAAGTCAATTGTTTCAAAGCTAAGTTTCTGACACACTAACAATAGGGACAAATCCAATTAAGTGACCACTTAAATAATAGTTAACAAATCAACACAATTTGGATGACTTCCACACTGTGATGAAAAGACTAGTCAGTGGAAAGCCTTTCTTTTTGGGATTAATTTCTGGTGTATTGTCTTTTATGGAGGCTGGATTGAACATAATGAATTGAACTTATGGAAGCCATGCCTTTTTCAGGTGATTGGTTCACAGAGAAAGATAATCAGTTTATAAGATTTACCCCCTTTGATGTACAAATCACAGGTCAATTCACAAAAGGATAAATTTCAAACATCAGAATATGTGTACTTCAAACACCTGAGCAGTGAGTTTTTCCTAAGGACAACTTTAATCAAATTTAAATGAATATAAACAAGTAATGTACAAAGGAGGTCTGTTAATTGCAATTGCATCAATCAGCAGAATGTTTGTTCTCTTGAATTGTGTCTTGGTAGCACACAATAATAAGTTGGTTCATATGTCATTAGAACATACTATCATATGAACTATGTGTTTCTTTTACTAGATGGCTGAGCCATTTAAAATGGCAGCCTGCTGTTTAAAACAGCAGACTGCCATTTAAAACGGCGGACTGCCGTTTAAAACGGCGGATGGGGTCAAAATGGCATGTAACAACTATACTTTGTCTAATATTCCATGATGTCTTTAATTACAATAACAATTATCTATTTACTTACTACACAGACATGATGTATTCCATATACAACAACAGGCCAAAGAGAATTATATATAAATACAACAATACCTAGCCCTATTGGGCTTATTGATCTCTACAAGCTAAGATACAACAGCAGCTAATACGTTGGTTCAAAATTAAAGGGCAAAGAATACTTCTACAAAGGATTATAAAGTAAATTATTTCTTTCTTCCCCGCATTTTTGATATAAAACAAACCACAAGTTTTTAGTCTGACATTAGGCATTATTTCCTGAAACTGATTTAGCACATAGCAAGATTATACCTTTTTCAAGATAACACACTTTATTGGTGGCATTGAAAGCGCAAGACGAACATAAAGAGCTGATTTCATCTTCAATATGATTACTATGTAACCTGTATATTCTTCATTAAATTTCTTTACTTGAATATTTCCCCGTTTCCCTTTTCCACAGGCAAAATTCCTACTGTTATTTGATAAATTTAGGATCAAATTAAAAATTCTAAAATTAATTCCTGGTGAATTGTTAAATCTATCTTATTATATCAAGTAGAAACTAGCCATTAGTGAAAATTAATTCTTGCCAATTTCTTAACAATGAAGCATTAGAGAAATTTTTCTTGTAGCCAAAATTTTCTACTTGTACAGTATTCTGTACAGTTTATTGCATCTAAGATATCATATACATGAGATTCCGAAGATTTATGTCTAAAAAATTGAAGACTCCATTCTTTGTGTAGGTTACTTGGTTCCATTTTAAGGCTTTTGTTCCAAAAGTGAGGGTTTGAAAGATAGGACTTAAATTTCTGGGAGTACTCATCCTATATCTCTCTGTTATCCCAGGACTAGAGCATTGCTATGCAAATCCAGACAAATGTGTTGATCCATTTGGAACCTTATCTGTGTAAATTTAATAATAATGCCCCTCCTACACTAGAACAAGTAGTCCATGATTAGACACCAGAAATATACAAATTTGTATAACTTTTATAACTAAGATCTTTGAAATGTTTGAATTTGTAAATAATATTGCTGAGCTCTCTACAACCATAGAGTCAGTAAAATACCTTTGAATGATCTCTGAATTCCATTGTTCAATCTAGTATCCTGATCAAGTATTTCTTAGTAAATTCTGTTTGAATCCTTGATTCGGTTAACTTAAAATTGTATTTGGTAATGTGTTTACATTTGCTTCAAAATTTTACCACATCACTCATTCTATCATTTACTTTGATTTTCTATTTTTCCCTATTCAGAAAGATTTATAAATACTCTTTTACTATCTATTCATAAATTTATAAATACTCTTTTACTATCTTGTTATTACTTTAATATTTTCATTATAATCAGTGATTACATTCATTGTTCATTCGTTATCAGAACTGCGGGAACATGGACCAATACAACAGAAGGTCTTTCTCCACAACTTTTGGACTTCTGTTAGTCGTATAGAATAAATTAATGCATCACAAATGCTGTTGACGCATATAATATTTACTCCAGCCTGAGAGAAAAGCAACATGTATAGATTCTTGAATATATCCACATCTATGACAGACCATATTTCAATAGCTGCAGCAGGCATCCAGCATAAGAAGAAAGTTACCACATTTAAGATGGTTGTCATAAGTGCCCTGTAGTTCTTACGTGCATGGTGGTTTTGTGAATTTTCAAATCTTTGTTGCCTGCGAACTTCACGAAAGATTAATATATACACAACTAACATTATTAGAAAAGAAAGAACTATCAATCCAGGCAGAATAAAAATTTGTTTATCATGCTTTGTTGTTTCTTCTAGAATAACAAAGAAAGGCAATGTCCAACAGAGAACCAGTCTGCAGATAACATAGCGACAGCGACACCATTCTTCGTAACGCAGTGGTTTCATTATGGCCACATAGTGTTCTGCTGCTAAGCAGATTAGGTGAATTAAAATGACGCAAGATGAATATCTGTTCACCAAATTTAATTTAGAAAGCACATTTAGTACTGGAATTCCCCATATTCGACAATGTTCAACACATAGAGAAAGCAAATAAAATACCAATGGCAATAACATATCGGCCACAGTCAGGCTTTTAACAAGAGCGAAGTAAGATCTCCTGGGTGATTTTAATCGACACAGCACTACAAGCAGAAGTACATTCCAAAGAATTGCTGTCAGTTGAAGCACTTGCCATATGCGATTTTGAAGCTTAACAATTGTAGAAAAATCCATATTTAGAGTTGTCAGCCAATCAGCATTGCATTACACATGTAAGTTTATATGAACTAGTGAATAAATGTATCTACACAAGTTTGCCTCACCATCCAAGAAATAATCTCATTACAAAAATGTTGATGATGATTGCAGTTTTCTACTTTTTTGCTGTTTGACTTTTCCTTTTTAAAGAGGTTGTTGACACTCTGTTTATTTTCCCAATTTCCCAGGATGTTTCTTGCAAAAAATTTGTAATGGTTCTGAAACCTGAAATTTTTGCAAGATGAGGCTGTTGTAGTTTGATCACAAAATACCCTTTTGAAAGGATATTCCTCTGTTTTGTTGTGTTTTATATAATTCCACTGAGTCACATCCCTTATTCATTATTTAGAGGATATAGGATTAGCAGTGTATGGGCAAGATCCTATCAGGACATTTCCCCATCACCACTGTTCCCATCAGGACAAGTTCCAATCAGTAATATCAATTGAAACACATAAGACACGAAAAATTCAAAGCTTTTTGTGAGGGAAACTTGCCCATCCCTCATATTTTTATGCGACCTTGTCCTGATGGGGAACCTGTCAAAGATAAACAATTAGCTTAGTTGTTTTTTTTCAAATGCCCTGTTACAATTTATAATATAAAGTGATAAGGGCAAAGAGTATTAATCTCATCAGTGGACAAATAGAAGTCTTTTAATTGATGTACCCCTATGTAAGTTTTTCATCAGTTACAGTTGCGGATACCTTTGGACCCAGCCATTCCATGAAACAAATTCAATTTTACACCTCATCCATATTTTATTTACAATGTGCTTAAATAAAAGCACTGAAAGGTATTTTATTCATTCTATGATTTTATTCTTCGATGTACATAACTGACTACTGGGTGGTGGTAGTGAAGGGGGGGGGGGGGGCTTCCACTGTCCTTACTTTGTTTTGACCACCCAGAGTTTGGTGTCTGTGGAAAGTTGTGGTCATTAAGGCCTTAAGTAGTTAGGTGCTGAGTGTCATTGGGAGTCTATGGTTTAAGCCTTGTCTGGATCCGAGTTAAATTCCGGATGTCATGATCCGGAACAGAGAAATATTGGTAGAAATGAGCTGGTCGGTGAAGGTCTACGCTTTTCAATTGCTTTTCTGCTCTGTTATAAAAGTACCAATGGCAAATAATCATCCAGATATTGAGACAAGGCAAGATCTCACTTGCCACTGAATCCTTGTTACATTACCACAGTGCAAGTTGTTGAACCCTTAAGGTATTACCTTAAGGTATTTTTATTTATCACTATTTTTACTATTTATTATCGACCATGCAATGGATTTTCACCTAAATACCAGGACATTCAGAAAGATTGATTTTTTTACCCCTGCCATAACTGATTAGCGTTACAATTATGTAAACAAGTCAATAATTTTTTTGTAAATATTTCACAGAGTAATCTACAAATATGGTGAAAGTGGCCCACTCCAGGTTGACTTCAATTTAATCTCAAGATTTGGCCAAAACTTTGAATCAGAGGCTTTGAGAAATCCCACAAGTCTAAGACCACATGCTTAGTGTAAATCTAAGACAAAGGTCTATATATTAAGTGTGGGGTAAGTGTTTTGTGAAACTTGCCTCAAATTAGTAGCCTTTAATGAGTGTTTGTCTGCCACTGTGGCTTAGTGGGTAACACACTCGCCTACTAATACAGAGAACCTGGATACAATCCCAGGTACAGGCAATCATACAGTGGCTTGGCTGACCATTTATAAATGACAGTTCTCTGTTATTGGGTTCTTTCCCTAGTAGCATGATAAACAAGGCTAAAAAGTCTTTCAATCTACAGGCAGGAGCAACAAAGCCATCAGTAGGGCACTGACGTCAGTGATTGGAAGCAATCGGAGACACGAGTAGTGCACAAGAATTTATGAAAGTCTGGCTACAAAAAACAAATTCCCAGTCAGATACATCCCAGACCTGGATAAGATCTCAATCACCCATCTAACTAATAACATAGCCCAATGCTGGTTAATTTCAATTAGGAGATGGGTACTCATCACACTATGCCAAAATTCATCAAAGTCTGCTGACAAAAAAGGACAACGCGAACAAAAAAGTGATCTCTAGAATCACGAGCCCCTCTACAACTTATGCTTAAAATCCTCAGGGATGTTAAAATGTTATCACTGAGTCTTTTAGTTAAGGGAATGCGAGTCACTCAAGAGCTTGGCTTGAATTTGTACAGTCAGTATAAGTCAATTAATGCATGGAGTCCTGGAATAAATGAAATATTGGATATAAGCTACAAAATCCAACATATTACGTATTCTGTCTAATCTTGTAAAAGTTGTTTGCATTATTGCATGCAACAATTTCTTTGGTCTCACTGGATGTTGCAAAGTCACATTTAATTACCATTGTGTTACATTTAAATTTAAAGTACACTTGTAATGTCATTCTATTGTTAAAAGTGTACATTATTTTTTAGGTAATGCACATGTTTGTTCTAATTGACAGACACCTGAAACAGTCAAATTGTTTTTGCCAGAACCCTGAGATTAATGCTTTAAATTGTAAAAAAGACTGAAATTAATGATGCATTAATAGGATGACATAAGTGTGTTTAATTCTAGTAAATCAGTTGAATTATCCAGTTCATTTGCCCAAAAAGTGTTCTGCGTTATAAGCAATTTATTATAGACACTTTTATTCCTGCTATCCATTTTAGAGTAGAAATTATACAGAATAGAAGAAATACCAGATTGGGCCAATATACAAAAGCCAATATATAAATAACCACTAATCAAGTACAGTGAGATTCAGGTTAATTGGTTTGTCAAGAGTTTTTAAAACAATTCCATGAAAGTGTAGTGTTTCAGGGGGATTTCCCCAAAATGTGTGAGAGCTTTAAGTTCGGTAAAGTATTCAAAAGTGTGCCTCACTGGGAAAAAAATGTACACTATTACTCGACCCCTTCGGGGTCTCGTAAAGTGTGCATTATTTTTCCAGTAAAATATTATTTTTATGTCTAAAATTGTAAGATAGTGGCTTAAAATTGTGGGGCCAATTCAATTCAAGTGTTTTTGATAAAATGTGTCAAAACATTTGATAAATACATTACAAAAAGGTTGGGTATGAAAACCAGTTGCCATTAAGGAACGACATTTCCAAAACATTGTCAACAAATGTTGTTTAAACATTTCATGTGTACTGTTTATCAAACATTTCATAATGAATGTTCTAAAACATTTTCAGCTTAACCTTTATTTCTTACAATAAATGTGTTATATATACTGGTGATCTGTCAGTATCTTGTCAATATCTTGGGAAATTATCTCTTCCCCACTGCAGTTGCTTTTAGTCTGGGTATATTGATTGACTCATAGTTTAGTGTCACCAATCACATCAATTCAATGATCAAATCCTGTTTTTCTATCCTGAATGACTAGCATTGTATCAGACACAGTCTCTTCATTGAAGTGTCGGCCATGCTTGCAAATGCACTGGTCAGTAGCCATCCGGATAGTTACAATTCACTGTTTTGTAGTTTGTCACCCAAAATTATCACAAGGCTCCAGAGTATACAAAATTGTAACATGATTTGTTACTGGTACTGGGGCCATGGTGGCAGAGTGGTAACACTCTCGCCTCCCACCTCTGAGGCTGGGGTTCAGTTCCCGGCATGGCCTCAAGTGGGAAAGCTGGTAGCTGCTTGCCATTGGTCGGCAGTTTACAATACAGAACCCTAACAAACTGTATGTACTGGTTTCCTTTGCCCTTCCAACTACCCGTCGTGATATGACCTGTACAGTGTTGAAAGTGACATAAAACCCCAAATAAATAAATTGTTGCTGGTACTCCCAGATTTAATCCTGTTACTCTAACAATCAAGTTTCTTCACTGGCTTCCTGTCAAACAAGGAAGCATCTTCAAAACCTTGAAACTCATGTACGAGTACCTCATCACTGGTAAGCCAAATATTTTGTAATATATGTGTCTTTATATACATCGGTTGTTAAAACAAGATACAATAATCTGGAGATGTTCCTTAAGGTTCCTTATTATATTTCCTCAATTCTTGAATTAAACGTTTACTTTAACAATGCTCCAAAACTTTGGAATGATTTACCACTGGAAATGCGAACTGCTCTTGCTCTTTCTCGTTGCAAAAGATGACTTAAAACCTATCTGTTTCAGAAGTCCTTCCCTCGCTCCTTCTCGACTACCAAACACTGATGATCTCCTTGGTCAAGACTGTTGTTATCACATTTCATAACATTTTAGTTACTGGTTATGTTTTGGATGGTGTACCTTAGAATCCACTAGTTTTTTGGAGATTAAGCACTTGGATACCTGATACCTGTCCCAGCTATTTGAAGGAATATAAAAATCCAAATTTTCCCCACATTATATAGGATATAAAAGCTGTAAATAAGGTCAGCGAGCTTCTTCCTGAGAATTGTTTTTAAAAATCTTTAAGCTTATCTATTTATTATTTAAATAACGAGATGCATAGTTTCCACATAAAATTAAAAACCATAAGAAATAAAAACCATTAACCAATAAGTGTACAAAATTGTATTTTAAAATTACTGACAAAAATCTGATTTTTGAAGTTTTATCCCACACAGAATATCATAACGACGGTTCAAGTGCATAGTGTTTTAATATCTTGGTGTCAGATACTTTAATATTTTCATTATAATCAGTGATTAAATTCATTCTTCATTCGTTATCAGAACTGCGGGAACATGGTACAATACAACAGAAGGTCTTTCTCCACAACTTTTGAACTTCTCTTAGTCGCATAGAATAAATTAATGCATCACAGATGCTATTGATGCATATAAAAGTTACTGCAATGTGAAGCAAAAGTAAAATGTATGGATTCCTAAATATGTCCATATCTATAGCATGCATATTTCAAGAACTGTAGAAGGCATCCAGCATAAGAAGAAAGTTCCAATGTTCAAGATGGTTGTCACAAGTGCCCTGTAGTTCTTTAGTGCATGGTGGGTTTCTGACTTTCCAAATTTTTATTGCTTGCGAACTTCACAAAGGATTAATATGTATACAACTAGCATTATCAGGAAAGAAACAATCAAAATAAACAAAATAAAAATGTGTATGTCATCCATAACTGAGTTTTCAAGAAAAACAAACATCAAAGGAAATGTCAAGCCGAGTACAAGTCTGCAGATAACATATCTACAGTATCACCATTCTTCGTAATGCATTAGTTTTACATTATGGCCACAAAGTGTTCCACTGCCAAACAGTTTAAATGAATTAAAATGACAAATGTTGAATATCTATTCATCATTAGCAATTTCTTAGTCGCATACATTGAAATATTGTTTAATATTGGACAATGTTCCAAACATAGAGAAAAAAATAAAAACAGAAATGGTAATAACAGATCAGCTACAGTCAGCCTCTTTATAAGAGTGAGGCAAGACCTCCTGGGTGATTTTAATCTACAAAGAACTACAAGCAGAAGTATATTCCAAATAACTGCCATCAGTTGAACTACTTGCCAGATATGATTAGTCATCTTACCAATTGCAGAAAAATCCATATTTGTTGTCAGCTCATTAAGTATTGCATTACTCACTTGGAAGCTTATATGAACTTCAAGTATCTACGTTGATACCTCACCGTCCAAGAAATTACTAAACATAATTCTACTTGTTACAAAATGTTGAGGATGATTGCACTTTTCCCTTTTTTATGCTGTTTGGTGTTCATATTGAAGAAGTTGTTTGCTGACTGATGATTTCCCCATTTCCCAGGATGTTGCTTGCAAAGAATTTGTAATGATTCAGAAACCTCAAATTTACAGTTTCATCAGGAAATACACTGAAAGTATATATCTCTGTAACGTAATGTTAAATTCTACTTAGGTGAATCACTTTTTTGGTATTTAGAGTCTGTGGGATTAGCAGTACATGGACAAGTTCCTATCAGGACATGTTCCTATCAACAATGTTCCCATCAGGAACAGTTCGAAAAATCTGGGGTGGGACAAATTCCAATAGGCAATCTTGATTGTATCTGAGTGGCTACTCAAAACTTATTACTGAGGTTGCATGATTACTGGATCAATGAAGCTCTTTTTTTATTGAAGTTGCATAATTAATCACAATTTATTATCAGGTTCTATGAATACTAACATTAATAGAAAAAAATTTTAACATTAGAATGTTAAAGAATTTTTGGTGATGGAAAATAGTCCACCCCTTATTTTCCTGATGCAGCCTTGTCTTGATTCAAACATTTCCCTATGGTTACCTGTCATGGATAGAAGATTAGTTTAGTTTTAACAACTGCCCATCTCCAATTTATAATATGAAGTGATATGGGTGAGAAATATTTATCTTATCAGTAGACAAATGGAACTATTTAAATTGACGTGCCCCTATGTAAGTTTTCCATTACTCACAGTTTCAATTACTTTTGTACCCAGTCATTGCACGAAAACAAATTCAGGTTCACAATCCATATTTTGATTTACAATGTTCTTTAATTAAAGCATTGAAAGACATTTTATTCATTCTATATTTTATTCTTTGATTTGCATAACTGCAAGGCTTGGGTCAATTACAGATGTAATTGAGTAATTCATTACAGTTGTCTTGAAACTGTAATATAAAAATATGTATTTAAAACACTGAGTAGTTGTATTTGTAATTGCTTTTGAAAATTTTACATTGTAATTGAAAAATATTGGAATTTTAATTACACTTGATACTTTGGTGAGCATTCTGAATTGAAGTTCTGTATACAGCAGTACAAATCATTGCATATTTTCCTTCCTCCTTTAACCTATATAACCTCCCACCTCTGAGACTGGGGTTCGGTTCCCAGCCCGGACTCAAGTGGGAAAGCTGGTAGTTGCTTGCCGTTGGTCGGCAGTTTACAGTACAGAACCTTGACTAACTGTATTTACTGGTTTCCTCTGCCCGTCCAACTACCCATCGTGATATGACCTGTACTGTGTTGAAAGCGCCGTAAAACCCCCAAAAAATAAAAATAAAAATTAACCTATATGACTCAATGGTGTAAAGTCATCCCATCACTCATATTTAGCACAGGACACCTAGACCAGGGCCCATATTCACTAACATTCTTATACTTAGAATAAGAATTTTCTTAGAATTTTTCTTAGAAAATTCTAAGAATAAGTATTTTTGGTATTCACTAAATTCTTATTCTTAGAATTGTTTCTTATTCTTAGAATTTTTTCTAAGAATGATGCTCAAATCTAAGAATGATCAAGACCTTACATAAGTTAAGAAAAAGGTGACATATTTCATATTTTTTATCAATTGCATGCAAATAGACATTTTTTTCTATGACCAGACATATCCAGTGTTTGTTTTTTTCTGATCTGCATTAATTATTTACAAGAACTTTATATTTACAGATAAAGACTGAAGTGAATGATTTATGCTAGCTATCTTGTTGACTGGTTTTAAATATGGCTGCCATGTATACTTTCCCCACTTTAAAATTTCAAATGGCTAGAATTAAGTTAAAAATACTTACACACCCCTCTATTAGTTTTTTGTATGTTTTTAAGAGGTTAGAAGGTTCTCAACTGCAAAACTTATCCCTTTCTGATCCAAGTGTCAACCGTAAGTGGACAAGTTTTACAGTGTACATCAGTGCTTATAGTTACTGCAACACTGTAATTTTCTTTTCCTTTTGAAGTGTAAATCTGATTTGAAATGTCTTATTCAGAAATTGTATGAATTTAAGAAGTATTTATATAAGAGTGATGGAAATGGGTAGGTTAATGCATTCATTTTATAGCCGTCAGGACTCAGGAGATGAGTTAACCAGTTAATATTGATACTTTTACCTGTGTGGGATATACTTATTTTATAGTTAGTTTAAACATATTTTATTCACAATTAGGCAACAATTGATTTAACAATTATATCAAGCCTTCTTGCACAATGGGATTTATTTACAATGATAAATGAAATGAGACTGCACTATCACATCATGAATACCTTGCACAATTAAAACCGCTTGCTTTGAGCAATGAATTTGTGGGCTGCATTAAAAATAACTTTATTTTGATCGTATTTTAAATTTCTGCTTCCGTATAAGAGTAAATTGGCATTTATTGTTATTTGGCCTTGTATAAAGTGAAGGGATTCTAAGAGATCATGCCTGATGTTGGCATACAAAGGGCAACTGATGAAAAAGTGGTCAGGATCTTCATTTGGAAATCCACAGATGCAAGACTCACTTTCTCTTACATACATATTTTTCTTTAAATGTGAGTTTAGTTTACTGTAACCCAGTCTAAGGCAAGTATGGGCAATGTTTGTAGCCCTGTCCCCCAAATTGTATATTATTTGTAAATTTTTTAGATAAGGTGATGGTTGTAGCTTGTAAAATTTGAGAACCTCTTTGGAAAAAGAACCTAGTGTTGGTTGATTCCTAATATAGGTGGGTATTTTGTTCCATAACTTAGCCCCAACATATGGAAAGAGACGTTCTTGCAAATGAGTCCTGTTTCTAGGGAATATGAAATCACCTACTGATGGCCTGGTATGAATGTCTTGACGGAGTCTTAGTAGTGAAGATGGAACTTCAGATAATCTTGGCAATAAGATGTCTTTCATATAGTTAGCACTTTCATTGTTTATAATTTTATATAACATTTTGAGAGTAAGAATATGCCTACGTGTTTCAAGAGATTGCCATCCTGTCTCTTTGTATAGACTTGATATGTTTGACCTTGCAGGGGCACCAGTTGCAATTCGCATTCCTTGCACTAGTATATTATCTAGTTTAGAAAGTAATTGTATGGGAGCTGCTGACCATACAACACAAGCATACTCCATAATTGGTCTAACATAAGTCAGAAAAAGTTTTTCTAAGACTGCCCTTGACACTGTAAGCTTGAGACTTCTTAAGATTCCTAATAAAGGTAAACATTTATTCATACTACAAGTTATATGGGTATCCCATTTCAAATTGTTAGATATCCAGAGTCCTACATGTTTGTGATGGGGAACATTTGTTATAGGAGTATTGTAAAACACTAAGCATGGAAGATTGCATGCTTTGTGAGTTTGGAGAGATATAAACATTGACTCGGTTTTAGCTGGGCTAAACTTTACCAGCCATTGTGAGGCCCAAATTTCGATGTTACTTAAGTCTTCATTTAATACTTTTGCAGATTCGTAGGTGGAAGAAGACTTAGTAAAGATACAAGTATCATCGGCAAACATCCTTATTTCAGAATGTTTCACTACAGATGTAATGTCATTAATAAAGACAAGAAATAGTAGAGGCCCCAGGACAGACCCTTGAGGGACTCCAGCAATTATTGGTAGCCAGTCAGAGAACTGTCCATTGATGATTACTCTTTGATACCGATTGCACAAGTAATCTGAAAACCATTTTAAAAGGGTGCCATTAATTCCATTTTTCTTAAGCTTATATAATAGGCCTTTGTGCCAAACCCGATCAAAGGCTTTGGATATATCTAAATATACAATTCTGGTATGTTCACCTTCCTTTATGGATGTACTAAAATAATGATAGAGTTCTAGTAGCTGTGTTACAGTTGATAATCCCGATAAAAATCCTGACTGCCATTTACTTATTAATGAATTTTCAAGAAAAAAGTTGTAGATATGCTTATAAATTATACGTTCAAAAATTTTACCAAGAATGCAAAGTAAAGACACTGGCCGATAGTTATCAGCAAGTTGTTTTGAAGATTTTTTGTGGATAGGTACAACATTTGCCCTTTTCCATGCAGATGGGAATACTCCTTGGCAAAGTGAGAGGTTGTATAACTGTGTAAGAGGTTTAACTAAGGCATCAGTTGCAAGTTTAATAAAGTGAGGGGATATACTATCAGGACCATATGATTTATTACAATTTAAAATTTTCAATTGGTCTAATACTTCATCTTCTCCAACTATGATGGAATCTAGTAACAAACGAACGTCAGAGTTGTCATTCTGTGGTAATTTAGCGGACGAATCATCCAAAACAGATGCTGATGCAAAGAATTTATTAAAGTAATTTGCTTTATCCTGATCATTAACAATTATATCCCCATTTTCAGTTGCAAGAGAAGGAATGGTGTTTTCACATGAGGCTGATAAAACATTTTTGGCAAGGCTGTAAAATCTTTTAGGAGATTTAATTTCATTTTGTAAAGCATCATTTCTTTGCTTTAAGAATTCTTTTTTCGCCTTTTGAACTTCTCTAAGATACAAGTTTCTTTCAAACCTAAACTGTTCCCAGCACTCGGGCGTATTAGAGTTTTAGCTTTGTTATGTAGTCTGTTAAGCTTACGTTTCATTTGCCGTAATTGGTTGTTGTAAAATGATTTATCATTAGGACTTATCATTACAATCTTGTTGGGAATGTTTTTCTTAGCAGCACTGAAAATTATTTGTGTAATACGATCACATGATTGATCCACAGTTTTATCAGGACTGAAGCAGGAATCCCAATTATAACTACTCAGAAACCCTTTATAGCCTTCAATATCTGCATTTGAAAATTTCCAAATTTGCCTCCTATAGGATTTACCAATTGAGTATTTGAATTTCAAGTTAAGAAAAATTGTGCAATGGTCATTGTTGGCCAGTGGTGGGAGGACCCCTGTGTTTTTAATGAGCGTGGGACAATTTGTTAAGCATTGGTCTAAAACGGAACTTGATCTTTCTGTTATCCTAGTTGGTTGGTTTATATGAATGGTAAGCCTGTTCGAATGTGCAAAAGCTTTTAATTTATTACCCATGTTTGTGTTCAAATCTGAGTTTAGGTCACCAATTATAATGAGATGATTTGGAGATTGAAGGGTATTATCCAAAGAGATTTGGAAGTCATCATAAAATGATGTGACATTTGGTGGCCGATAGACTGTGCAAAGTAAAAATTTCTGATTGTTGCACCTTACTTCCAGCCAGAGAGCTTCAAGATTGATTACTTCGATGTCGTATCTACGTTTAGCAGCAATTCCATTTTTTACCCAACAGAGAACTCCCCCTGCATGGCTTGATCTGTTTAAGACAAAAGGTGGCTGAAATCCTTGAATTTCAAAATTATTTAGGTTATCGTTATTAGTAAGCCATGTTTCGCTCAATGTAATTATATTAAATGACTTTGACATTTCATTTCTGATTAGATCTAGTTTCAGCCTTTCCCCATTGTATGTAGCTTTAATGCTTCAAACATTTATATGACAGATGCTTAAATCCATCATTGGACTGAGATCATTTTGCGGACCTGGATTCAATTCAATATCCCAAGATATAAGGATGAGTATGTCTGACCATGCAAAAGCTTCTGATATATTACCCAAAGGTGTCTCAGTTAATATAGAAGAAGTAATCAACAGCCAGAGATGGAGGTCAATTCTGTTGACTTCAAAAACAGTATTACCACTGATAAATGAAGCCCATACATGTCTACTAAAAGTATTCATTGTAAAATGTAAACAAGAAATACATGTACGTGCAAAATGCTAATGAAGAGATAGTGCAGCTGATGAATGAATGAAACAAAAAGTAAATGTATATGAATTGTATTTTATAGTTAATATGTACACTGCCCTCTGATTTATGTTCGATAAATTTGGTTACATGAAAAAAATCAGTCTTGGTCCTAAGTTGATGACTTTTGTTCAAGCTGAAACCTGCTTTACGAATACCTATTTATAAAAATTCCTAGCTGAAAAAAAATCTTGTATTTAAGACTGGGCTACGCCTAAGCAAAGGCTAAGATTAAGACCTTTTGTGAATCCGGCACCTAATTCTGACTCCATTTCAAACAATAAAGGTGTAAATATATCACATGACTGATCATGTGACATCAAAAACTATATGCATGCACATGTTTCTGTGTACTATTCTTAACTAAGAAAATTCTTATTCTTAGAAATAATTCTTAACTAAGAATTGCTTTGTGAATACAATTTTTTTCTAAGAATAAGAAAATTCTTAGATAAGAAAATTTTCTAATTCTAAGAAAAATTATTTTTCTAAGTATAAGAATGTTAGTGAATATGGGCCCAGGTCTTAATAACAAAGGTAGACAAGAGGGATTGCTTAGCTGTGTTGATTGCATAGTATATCTTAAGGATGATATAGCTGTCCCTTGGCCAGTTTTAGTTACGTGGTGATCAGTGTATCTATCAGAAAAGAAAGGAACATTTAATGGGGGTTTTCCCTCCCAACATTGGGATTGTTATTTAACACTCATTCAAGTCTAATTTGTAGACTAAGTTAACATTATTTGTATATTTTCAGAGTTACGGTCTGTAAAATATGCACATATTCATATGTTGCAGAACACAACTGACACAGTTCTGAAATTTTATGTATACGAATGCACACTGTGCACATAAACTTCAGAGACTCACTCAAAAAATAACTTTGTAGATTTGAAATTGAAACATGTATATATATATTAGTCACTGTTAAAGAAATAAATATATAAAAATATCAAGCCACATGAAACTTTTTGACTACTGAGAGTTTGTTCTCTAGAGCATTGAAATTATAATACATATTTTATTTGTCAACATACAGGGCACACTTTGAGCAATCGAGGTTACTTTTTAAGAGTCTGCTCCTAAGGGGTTCAGAGTTGTACAGATTTTTTATTTTTTCCATTTTATTTTTGTTAAAAGACTTTCATGAATTGTGGAGTAGCATGATGAGTGAATGTCTTATCACTGAAGTTTAGCAGCAATAGGTTAGGTTAGTACATGGATGCGCACTTTAACACAGAAATATATTTTAAGTACTATTGGCACATTATATTTGAAAAAGTGAGCATTGAACATTGATACATTTAACACTTATATCAAATATTTCTGTAACAAAATAAACATTGATACCAATATATATTTAACACTTATTTCACACATTTCTGTTACAATATATCAATGTCATTGTCAGAGGCAGAAGCGACATTGCTTCTTTATTTAGAGATAAGTATGCTAAGCTTTACAGCAGTGTTCCAACAAGTACAGGTGACTTGCATTATCTTACAAATTACGTTGAAAAGGAAATAACTTCACGCTGCTTCACAAAAAGATGCTATCATGATCATCATATTCGTGTCCAAGATGTCAAACTTGCCATAGACCAGTTGAAATCTGGCAAACATGGTGGTCACAAATGTTTTTTCACTGATCACCTGATACATGGGAATGATAGACTGCATGTGATGCTGTCTTTACTACTTAGTAATATGATCACCCATAACATTGTGCCTGATGATCTCCTGGAATCTGCCCTGATTCCTATCCCGAAAGATAAAAGGAAATCTCTGAATGACTCAAAAAATTATCGTGCCATTGCCATGGGTAGTATTTTATTGAAGTTGCTGGACTTATGCATATTAAATAGGCATAGACACACCCTCAACACTAGTGACCTGCAGTTCGGTTTTAAAAAGGACCATTCTACGAATCAGTGTTCATTTGTTGTGAGGGAAGTTATACAGTACTATAACAATAAAAATACTGATGTTCATGTCATGCTTCTAGATGCCTCTCAGGCATTTGATAGAGTGCAATATGCTACCTTGTTCAAACTTCTATGTAATCGTGGCCTGTGCCCGGTAGTCACTAGATTGCTTCTTAATCTGTATACACATCAAATAATGTGTGTCAATTGGATAAATACACTCTCTGAACCCTTTACTATAAATAATGGTGTCAAACAAGGGGGAGTCCTTTCGCCAACCTTATTTGCCATATATGTTGATGGCTTGTTTCAGCATTTCACACAAGAGACTTGGGTGCCACATAGGGTGTACCTTCACAGGTGCCCTGGGATATGCAGATGATATAATCCTGTTAGCCCCTTCTAAGAATGCATTAAACAGTATGTTAGACATTGCCAATAAATTTGCAGAAACAAACAGTATTATTTTTAATGCAAGTAAATGTAAATATCTTATTATGGGTAAATCTAGTGTAGAACAGAACTCTATCTTGTTTAACAATGTAAATATTCAAAGCTCTAAATGGGAAAGACATCTTGGTAACCTGCTGGACAGTTGTAGAAGTGACAAATATGTAACTGATGCTGTTCATACAATGTATTCTAGATTTAATTCATTAATGTTTAAATTCCATTCTGCTACTAGTGAGCTAAAGTATTTTCTGTTTAAAACATACTGTATGGCACTGTATGGATGTCAGTTATGGAATTTTGACTCCAGTATCACTGAAAAGGTGTATATTGCCTGGCGTAAATGCTGCAGATGTCTTTTTCAGGTTTCTAATAGAACACATTCAAACCTTATTCATCTACTCTGTGCTGATGTTGATATTAATGTGCAATTACACAGACGACAATTAAAGTTTCTACAGAATTGTCAATCTAGTCCAAATAGTATTGTTAGACTATGTTACAACCTTGTCTTGAGAGGGAGTAAATCTGATGTATCTTGTAGTCTAAACTACTTAAGTTCACAATATTCATTAGACAAATATCAGCTATATTGTTACAACAGAATGGAATGCTTCAAGGTTCCCAGTGAACAAGATATTGCTATAGCTGGTACTATTAATGATTTCATTGAAATGAGAGATTGTGCTCTACTTCCTGATTGTGACAAAAATAACATCTCTCATATTATAGATTTCCTCAGCTCTAGTTAGAGCGACTTATTTGCAGATAATATGTAAAAAAATATATAGTTGATCTCATTTCTGTACATTCAAGTTCTCATGTTTTTGTTTTCCTGTGTTTTGTGTTCAGTTTGAAGTGTTATTGTACATGCTTTAATGATCACTGTGCAACTTAACGAATAAATGAATTATTATTATTATTCCCGGTTCCATTCAAGAAGTCTTCAATTGAGATAGTTTGGTTTGACCTCTGCACACATAGGTTGAACATTTTCTCTGCTTTTTCTTGGGCGGTTGTCCACAGGCAAATTGAAGCAAATGGGCAATTGCCAGAGCTGCATCGTCTCACACGATCTGTGAACCTCCAGACTGAAGGATGGTCATGACAAAGTGTTTGACAAAAAGAACTGTTCCATCCTTCACAATAATTATTGGTGTGGTCCGCTTCACCAATCTTGTAAATACTCCTCATTTTCACAGGGTACTGTGGAGGTGTCTTCTTAAAATGAAACTGTTGAATGACTTCTGCCACAATAGGCCTTTTGAATATGTCGGAAACTTCAAGTGACACAGGTGTGGTCAAAGTAGCTCAGTTGGTCATCAGCAAGTGTGTAGCATTTCCCCCATGGGTACTGTATCCCTTCCCTCAACTTCTTCTACTGGTAGGAATCAAGCACATCAATCATCCCACAGAAGTGTTTGAAATTTTTACCTTCATTGCAAAAATCCTGTTGTCCAAGATTTTGTATTTTCTGCCACATACTTTGTGTTAGGTGGTATATGCATCCTTTTATAGAAATATGAGATCATGAAAATCTCAAAAAGGGTTTATCACTGGACACTCCAAAATCCATGCGGATACCCTCTGGATCGGGGCTCAATCCTAGGATCTTTCATCTGCCCACAATGGCCTGCTCCATTTCAATGTAGACCTCTTGTGATTTTCCTGATAGCAATGCATAGCTATATGTCGCTGCAGACTCTCCAAATTTTGCCCAAATGACATAGAATTGCTGAAAAATCAGCCGGGCCACAGAAAATGTACCATCAGTTAACCAAGTGTCTGCAAGAGCTAGGTGCACCAGTCCATTATCAGTACATAATCACTCTCTTTCTTTTACCATCACAGATGTGATAGAGTAGGAAATTCTTTGGATCAGCTCTGGATGTCTTGGTCTGTTTCCCTTCATTGACTAGCTAGTTCCTCATTGACCTAATGGTTAGTAAGCTTGGCATCTAATCACAGGGTGTCACCTCTGTGTGGGTTTGATTTCCACAACTGACAAAGCTGAGGACCTGTCCCAATATGATCCTGGCTGTTGAATTGGACGTAAAACACCAACTTTAAACTTTTTAATGACTAGTTCTTTCAAGGTCTTTGGTTCCTTTGGGAATACGGTGAATGGATCTTTTGATACTCTGTTTTGCCAACCTCAGCCCAGACATCATTTTTGGCTTGTGACAGCTTTGGGCTAAGGATAGATTGTGGCTTTTCTCTTGATTTTTGAGAGAAACTTTTTGTCTGATTTCTAAGCTTGGCCACTTCAATTGGCGTGCTGCTACTATCATGGCAATGTGGATGTTTAACCTCTGGGTTTTCCATATCAATAGTAGTCACAAGTGATACCTTACACTGAAGACCATTTCTTTGGGAGCATGCCCATTGAAATTCTTAGTCTTTGACCTTATGGTATACATGAACCCTCAAAATACAACTTTGTGCCACCTTTGTTGGTTTAAATTAATTTCATATCTCACTCTTACCGATATTACATTCAAAGATTTATGCTTATTCCACTGTCACTGTAGGACTATGTATACACACTGATTCAATTGCACTTAAAATGGCGGTCGTCTGTCATTGGGTCCTATTCCCAGTGGTAGGCTAAAGAACCTCAAGGACGTTGATAAATGGTCATCCTTGAGCCTCTATCTTTCAGTTAGGGGAATGTGAGTTAGTTATGAGTTGGGACTGTACTTCTGCAGTCGGATGGGATAAATAGCGCTTTGGGTCCTGCAGTATATCGAGATATTGTGCTGAGTATAAAAATAAATACACAAATACACAAACAATTGCTTCCTGAGTAGGTTTCTGAGTGGTTTTCAAAAGCTTACCTCAAAAAGGATGAAATGCTATATTTCTTACAATTAACTGCCAGAGTAGCGTTCAAATAACTATGCTCATTTACAATGTACCGGAGTATTTTCTTTGAAAAGCAGATTGCAGAAAATAGATTGTAATTGATGAATAACCCTTAATCACCTTGATGCAATTTATACAGAGGAGTAACCCCTATCAAAGAGATGTAGTTGTTCCCCGAATAGGTTTCAAAGAAGTATTATTCTTTATTTTTGTAATCAACTACCAGGACACATTTCAACGGACCATGATCATTTCTGCTTTGTTTTCAATTGCCCAATTATGTATTAATTAAAATAAATATTTTCAAATAGTAGTAATAGTACTTCAAAGGAACTATTCCATGTAAAACTTAGTTGCATATACAACTACATAAATAAGAAGATATGAAGTAACTTTCACATCAAAGTAAAGATAAAAATATTTTAAAATTTTGGGATGTACTGTGAAATTGAGCTAAATTAAAAAATATTCAGAGACCAGCATTTTGTCCATCCTGCCCCAAAACCAGCCGGCATTTTCTGTGTTCATGTAGAGAGAGAGAGAGAGAGACAGAGAGAGAGAATTTCTTATTATAGTGACAAGTACATTAACATATACAATGTATTAAATATTAAACACTTTGTACCCAGCCCAATTGGGCTTATTTGTCACTTCAAAGCAAGTATCTTCCAGTGTGTTGTAGCTTCAACAAATAAAAGCAGGAAAATGTTACATAACACAAAAATTCAATAAGCAAAAGTAAAATATATATATAATTATATATATCAATCTACATAACAACAGTGTTTGAGTAACGTAATACTTTCATAGTTTTATGCAGTAGCATATAGTAACTCTCTGCGTTTCTCCCATGAATTAAATAAGACATCAGCAACTTGCTTTATACTATTATTCATTAAATATTTAAGCTTATTATCTTTCTCAAGAGACATAAAATTTTCATTTTTAATGGAGGCTACCTGAAAGAGTTTTTGTCGCATCTGGTTGTAACAAGTACATTCAAGCAGAAAATGTGTTTCGTTTTCAGTAAGACCTGCATTACATACTAAGCAAAGTCTTTCTTCAGGTTTAGCTTTTCTAAATTTACCTTGGTTATCTTTTATAAGCTTATATCTACCAGTTTCAATATTGAGTGGTAATATCCCTAATCTAAATTGTGCTAGTATAGATCTTTTCCACTTGGGCAAGTTAAAATATAAATAGGATTCTGTACTAAAATCATGCTTGAAAAGTTTGCAGGTTCTCAACTTAGGTTTGTTCCCTATATTGGAGAGCCATTTCGCCTTGTATTGATCCAACATACATTCTAGTGAACTATCAGTTCCACACTTTTCCTTTAACAAAAATTTATGACTTTGATCAGACTGCTCAAGTAATTTCCTGATTTGACTTGACCAATTATTTGTTTTCTTTTGGTAATCCCAGTTAAAATGATCTTAGTTAATCTATCATTACTCATATCTAGCATTCTATTCCAAAATGATATCATGCTCCTGTGGCGTCTTAATAGAGAGGGTACCCATGCAACTTCTCCTTCAACTCCAAGTAATGGTGCAAATTTGTCAATACCCAAAAAGAATCTCACTCCCCGATTTTATGTGTCATCAATACATTTGTAATTTTTATAACCCCAAATAGCAGAACCATAATCAAGTATTGGAGCCACCCCTGAATTGTACAATTTTTCATAAGTTTTAAAAGTGCAATCTTTCAGTGTTTTGAATTTGGAAATTATACTACCTAAAGCCCTACTTCCGGATTGTGCTAATACTTGTGAACACTTTTCAAATGTTAAATGTTCATCAAACACGACGCCCAGATATTTGCATGATGAAACCATTTCAATGTAATTTCCACTGAAATTAAATACAAAGTCTGTTAATCTATATTGCTTTGGTCGAAAATGCATAATTTTAGATTTGCTTTCATTAATTTTGATTTTCCACTTATTACACCATGTAATTTTGACTGGCAAAATGTCAGTATAATAGACAATCATCCCGATTGTAGTTTGTGATGAGTTTAAGATCGTTCAAATTGAAATGATCGACCTTCCAATTGGCAATCATGAAGGATCATGTTCCAAAACGGGGAGATGATTGCAATTATAGTGGAAGACCCTATTAATATTTATGTAAATATAAACTTGTTTTGCTAAATATTCAAACAAAGGGCTGGATGATAAAAAATAACCCTTGTGGAGTACGAAGCTATGAAAATTTTCCACCTTGTGATAAAATTAAGTGGGCTTTATGGCCTTTTGGTGTTTAGGGTGTTTGATGTCATTGTGGATCTAGGGTTCAGTCCATGGCTGGGGCCTAGCAAAATTCCGGATGTAAAAACCTTAGGGATGTAACAAAATGTCATGCTTTTAGTTACAGGAATGAGAGTCACCTGAGAGCTCGTGTTGTACTAGTGCAGTCAGCATGGGTCAAATAAGGCAATGAATCTGTGAGTAGATGAAATATTGAAAGTTGTTAATATTCCAATGCCTTGCATTATTGCTTGCAACTACTACTTACTTTTGGTCTCAATGGATGTGGACAAAGTCTGTAGCTAATACACATTTATTTTCCACCGTGCAACATGAAAGTATAAATGCCGGGTAGTAAAGACGGAGGTTATCATTTTGTTGTAAATTTTGCGGTGTAACTTACTATACAAACATACAAGTGCCAATAGTTCTGAAGCTAATAACCTACAAATAAGATGGACATGATGGTCGCCTTGGTCGAGACCATTATCACATTTCATAACTTTTGAGTTATTGGTTATGTTTTGGATGATGTGCCTTTGAATCCACTAGTTCGGAGATTAAGCACTTGGATACCTGATACCTTTCCAAAGTGTTAGGATATAAAAATCCAAATTTCCTCCACATTATACAGGTTATAAAAGCTGTGATAAGGTTAGCTAGATTCTACATTAGAAATTCAAAATTATTTTAAATATAGAGATTTAAGCTTATGTTTTTATTATTTCAATAAACAGATACACGGGTGATCACTGAGATAAACGGTCATAGAGATAAACGGTCTTCAGAAATTATGACTTTAAAACGATTAAAGGGTTTAAACAATAATATAACACAAACCAAATGTTATGGTAAGCATTATTTAAGTATATGTTGTTATTTATTTTGTGTGATTTTGTTATTTACACTATTTAAATTTGAAAGATTTGAAAACCATTTATCTCTATGAGCGTTTATCTTTGTGACAACCCGCGTACATTGTTTTGGCATAAAATTAAAACAAATAAAAAAACCATTAACCAATACGTATACCATATAGTATATTGAAATTACTGAAAAAATTGATAGTTTTATACCATAAAGAATATTACATTATAAAAAAGGTTTAAGTTCATACTGTCTTACTATCTTGTATAAGATATTGTATATCTTTACATTTTTTATCACAACTAGGGGCCATGGTGGCAGAGTGGTAACACTCTCGCCTCCCACCTCCCGACCTTAAGTGGGAAAGCTGGTAGTTGCTTGCCATTGGTCGGTAGTTTACAGTACAGAACCTTGACCAACTGTATGTACTGGTTTCCCCTGCCCTTCCAACTACCCATCGTGATGTGTCCTGTACAGTGTTGAAAGCGACGTAAAACCCCAAATAAATAAACAAATTTATCATAACTAGTAATTTAGTTCTTTGTTCATTGGTCATCCGCAATGTTGGAACATGAACCAATACAACAGAAGGTCTTTCTCCACATTTTTTGAACTTCCGTTAGTCGTATGGAATAAATTAATGCATCACAAATGCTATTGAAACAAATAATGTTTGCTGCAATGTGGAGGAAAACTAAAATATATGGATTCTCAAGTGTATCCATATTTATAGCAGACCATATTTCAAGAACTGTAGCAGGCATCCAGCATAAGAAGAAAGTTACCACATTTAAGATGGTTGTCATAAGTGCCCTGTAGTTCTTTTGTGCATGGTGGTTTTGAGAATTTTCGAAACTTTGTTGCTTACGAACTTCACAAAAGATTAATATATACACAACTAACATTATTAGAAAGCACAGAATTATCAATCCAGGGATTAATGGTTGATCCTGGATAGCTGTTTCATCAAGAACAATAAACAACAAAGGAAATGACCAACAGAGTACAAGTCTGCAAATAATATAGCGACAGTGACACCATTCTTCGTAATGCAATGGTTTCATTATGGCTACAAAGTGTTCTGCTGACAAACTGATCAGGTGAAATAAAGTGACATAAGTTAAATACCTATTAATCATTTGCATTACATGGATCCCTATTTTTTGGTCAGTCCGATAATACATTGTAAACATGAAAAACAAAAATGGTAATAACAGATCAGCCACAGTCAAGCTTTTCACAAGAGAGAAGTAAGATCTCCTGGGTGACTTCAATCGACATAGCACTACAAGCAGAAGTACATTCCAAATGACTGCTGTCAGTTGCAGTACTTGCCCAATGTGATCACAGAACTTAAAAATTGTCGAAAAATCCATAGTTGCAGAAGTCAGTTCATCGGCATTGCATTACTCACATGGAAGCCTGGAATTCACAATCTAGTACATATATTTCTTCGCTTTCCATGAAATTACCAAATATGGTGCTGTACAAATGTTGAAGATCATTTTGCTTTTTCTCTTTTTATGTTGTTTGAAACATCCTTTCAAAGAAGTCATACATTATTTCCCAATTGCTCAGAAAGCTCCTTGCAAAGAACGTTTGGTATTCAAAAACCTACAATTTATTCAAGATATTGAGGTTACAGCTTTAAAATGAAATACACTTTTGCAAATATATGTAGCATTTATTTGGATTCCACTGAGTTAAAACACTCATATTTTTTTTCTTATTTACAGAATGTAAGATCAGTTTAGCTTTACAACTGCCAATTTTCTAATTATGTTGAAAACAGATATGGGCTAAAAAGTATTAATTTTATCAGTAGGCAAATTGAAATGTCCAAAATTGATATACAATTCAATTTACAATATATTTTAATTGAAAAGTGTGAAAGGCACTTTTTTGTTTCTGCATGCTTGTTCTTTCCTTTATGTAACTTATTAATGCTGGGTTCCACTGTTCTATTGTTTTGTCATAACCTATTATAAAATGAAGTGGTCAGTGGTCACCTGCTTTGTAGTTAGTTAGTTTGATTTCAGAGGGGCCATAGTGGAGCAGTGGTAACACACTCTCCCCACACCTTTGAGATCAAAGTTTGAATCGTGGCCTCACTTCAAGTGGGAAAGCTAGTAGTTAGTTGTCATTAGTTGGCACTTTACAGAACCTTGGCCATCTGTATGCAATGGTTTCCCCTGCCCTTCCAACTACCTGTCACAATATAACCAATAAGGTACCAAACTTGATGTAAAACACCAAATAAATAAATAAAAAAAAATAAATGTTTGAATGGAAGGTCTAGGGTTCATTCATTGGCTTGGTCATGGAAATTGTATTCTTGGAAATGGTTCTTGTGCATATGTGTCCCTCTTAATTTTGCAGTATAAATGGGTGTGAACGACACTTGCGGGTGTAATGGGGGTGTTCACTGGAGCCGACTCTACAATCATCTCTATGTGCATCCCAGCTTGTCCGGATCAAGATTCCGACCTGATTTAGGTTTGG
The DNA here is from genome assembly GCA_964017235.1 of Sabellastarte sp. h YS-2021. Taxonomy (NCBI): domain Eukaryota; kingdom Metazoa; phylum Annelida; class Polychaeta; order Sabellida; family Sabellidae; genus Sabellastarte; species Sabellastarte sp. h YS-2021. Next base: position 93,369,715 of record OZ024933.1, on the reverse strand, counting down.
GATCTTCTCCACAACCAGACAGGAACCTACCTGGACAAGCTGTAAACCCCTAACAGACCATTTTTATCAAGCCATGACAAGCAGTACTGACAAACCAACAGGACTGGAGCATTTTCCTAACACACTCTGACTAATTAATTTCTGGAGTCGGGATCAAGCCAACACTATATAATCCCCTTCTGGCTGCTGTAAATCATCATTTATCACTGCAAATATGCCAGCTACACATCAGAAAGACTTTCGAGACAAGGTTAGGGTACTTTTGTTTTTTTATTAAGTTTAATATTGTGATTTTTATGATGATTCCCAGACATAAAAAGACACATCTGAACCCAGCACCTGCCCTACAGCCAGCACTTTCACTAGAGCCACAGCCACCACGCAGGTGTAGAAGTAAACCATCAAACCTCTGGGTCATGCCCTGGATCTTTTAAAGAGAAGAGGATGCTACAGAACTCTCCTGGCCAGCTTTGTACAAACTGATATCCCGGGATACCTTAATTTTGTCAGGATGCCACTTGCACTTTTTGACCTCATTGAGGAACATATACACCACCACACCAAGAAGTTAGTCACCAATTTCAGGACGCCCTTAAGAAGTTGGATTGAAACTTGCAATAATACTGAGACACCTGGCAACAGGCGAGATGTACACTTCCTTACAGTATCATTGGCTGGTTGGCTGAACCATCATCTGAAAATTTGTTGCTGTTGTCTGCTGAGCCATCATTGCTGAATTCCAGGAAGAGTATTTGACCTGTTCTACTAACCCTGAAGACTGGAAAAAGATGGAGAAGTTCAGAACCAGATGGAATATCCCCACACTGTTGGGGAACTAGATGGGAAGCATATCTCCATGGGGAAGGCAAAGAAATGTGGCAGTAAATATTACAACAACAAATGCTTCTTTTCCCTGGTGCTGCAAGCCCTGATCGATGCAGAATACAGATTCCTCTGGGTAGATATTGGGTCATTTGATCTTCATTCAGATTTTAACCAAAGTAAGTTGAGGGAGAAGATCAAGGATAACACCTTGGGGCTTCGTCCACCTAAACCCCTGGAATAGGGAGGGCCAGCTTTGTGCTCTTTCTTGTTGGGTGACAATGCCTTTGCCCCGATGCCATGGATAGTGAAACCCTACAGCTGAAGACATCTTACAAGGTTAGAGAGAATAGCAAACCGCAGGATCTCCAGAGGCAGGAGGGCAGTGGAGAATGCGTTTGGCATACACTGAGCAGATTCAAGGTACTACTGGGCACCATGGAGCAAAGGCCAAAGGTTGTCAGAGACATTGTTTTAAGATGTGTGGTGTTGCACAACATGCTGAGAACACACGAGAGGGCACAGCAGACAGGGCACCAACCCCAGCAAGTGATATAGTGGCTCTACAAATTGAACAGATGGTGTATGTGCCAGGTGAGAACTACATGAATCCTTTGATGGAGGCCAAACATTAGCGAGATCTGCTGAACGATTGCTTCAATTATCTGTGTGCATTGGCTGGGCACAGGGACAGAAGAAGCTGGCATTTGTCGGTCCTTTTCAGGACTACCCAATTATTCCAAGAACTTTATCTAAGCTGGTGTTGCTTCCAACAAGTTTTCAAACAATTTCCAAACAAATCACAAGTCCGATCATTTTTGTTGCCTAACATCAACACAAGCTATGTAAAAATGTCTCCTACTGAAACTCAAAAACTTAAAAGATAAATATAGGTTTTTAAAAATTTCCTTTTCTTGCAAATTTGCAAGATATTTCGAAGTTCAAAACTTTCATAGCTATCGAAATCTTTTGAGAACATCAAAAGTTTCTCAAAGGTCAAAACTGAAAAGGTCTGAAGTTCAAAACTTTCATAGCTATCGAAATCTTTTGAGAACATCAAAAGTTTCTCAAAGGTCAAAACTAAAAAGATCAGAATCATTCCACAAAATGTTAAAAATTCTTATAACTTAGTGTTTTTGACTTTTTGGGGTCAATTTTTGGCCAAAGTTTCATTTTGGGTCTTTGGCCAAACTTTTAATTTTTTGGGGCCCCAAATTTTTTTTATTTTTTTTTCAAATTATTTTTAACAAATTTAGTAATGTTTTTTGCAAAGTGCAAAATTTTTAAATTGATTAAAGTTTTCTCTAACTTCAAAATTTCAATCACTCACACACTCATTCACTCATGTGTTTGGTGTGGGGCGGTGCAATGCTTCTTGTTTGGGGATTTTTTTTAAACAATCAGTTGAATAATTGTTTTTTTTTTTAAATATTCGGGTGGTCCTGAAAAGGATCTATAAATTTTACAGCAATATTCAAGAAAAGGGCGGATTGTAGACAAGTGCAGTGGTTCTACTGCTGCTGCTTGGGGTCAGCTGACTGCTGGAGAGGCTGGGCTGGCTCCTGCTGAGGCTCTTGCTGCGTGGTGGTGGTTTTTGTTGGAGAGGCTGGTTATTGATACAAGTCATTCAGTGAAAACAGTTGAGGTATATTGATCTGCTGGTAGCTCATAACTGACTGTAGATTCCCAAAGAATCTAGAGAGTCTTGATATGTTGTTTGAACTTTTTTGTCTGTAGCTGGGGCAACTGACGGGTTGAAGTGCTTCATCAGGGTCAGTGTGAAAGTAAGCGGTCTTGTGCCTGGATTGCAATTACAATGTGCCTGCCTCTCATACACCCTCTGTGGCCGTTTTAGTGTGACCCTTGTGCAGTTTCCTCCCTCCAGGTTTCCTCCCTCTCCATCTCCTCTGTTGTCTCTGTGCCTCCTCCTCCCTCCCTCTCTGTTCTCTCTCCTGCCTCCTCCTCTATTTGTCAGCAGCTGTATCCCCCAACTCAAAATTAGTAGGTGTGTGTGTGGGGACTTCTATCTTCCTCATTCTCCTACCCTTTTTAGGACCAATCTTTCTTTTTAAAAGCAGTGTTTGTAAAAACAAAAGCCTATCAACATGTCAACACATCTTGTATCTCAACACAAAATCCTGGTTAATTTGTAAAAAACAAAAGTCTTATCTTTAACGCTGCCAGATGTAATCCATCAGATGCTAGATTCCAAATTGAGCAAACTGACCCATCTTATATAGTCATAGATTTCATAGCTGATAAGCTGTCGGTTGGTAAAATGAGGTCAGCTTGTCCCATCCACTTTCTGGCTTGTCTGTTGCTGTAACTGCCTTGTTGGTTTCTGTTTATGGTTTGTCGTGATGTGTTCCCAGCTTGTCCTGCTGAGATGTTACTGACTCTATGGTCGAAGACTTGAAGACTCCCTGTCTTGATGGGAAGTGACCAAGTCAGGTCGGTTATAATTATGACAGGCTAGTTACTTTTCAACTACAGTTGGTTTGTGTGTACGGCCTGTTGGGAAGTGGTGTTCAGGTACTGAACCACCACAGGCTGGGAAGTGCTTCCAGATAAGACAGTTACAGTATAGGACAAGATGGAACAAAAGTTAAAATAATGCATCATTTCGGTAATTTTCCAATTTAATGTTATCTACTAAAAGGTCTTGTAATGTGATTACCTCTGCGGGGGGGTGCATTTCTGAAGATTCAAGAACTAGGATAATGTTAAGAATATGATATAGATCTTTGTAAACTTTAAACAATTCGTCCTTTGGCCCTACCCACATAAAGAAATTTGATAAAGATTTGTTTATTCCTTTTGGCGTAATGTAACCAGAAAACCAAATTCATTGAAAATACATTAAAAGTTAGACCTTAGAAAAATTCAACTTCATAATGATCCATACGGTAGTTTTTGAGTTATGCTGTAAACAAACAAGTAAACAGACTGAATTTTTATGTGTGCATAGAGCCTGATCAAAGGCAGAAGTGGTTAAATTCTGGAAAAGATCCGGATCACATTCCGGGCACAATTTATAAGTCATTATCCTACAATTTTAGATATAAAATAATATTTTCATTAGTGAGCAACCTACATAAATATTGAATTTGACCTCTGACTCCAATTGAGGTCAATATTGCTAAGCAATGCCAAAGTAATTATAATCTTCATTTGTAACATTTTTCCAACATTTGTCATTAAAAATGTAATGAACGGCATGAACAAAACATTTTGAAAACATTCTATTACAAATGGGTTTCATACCCAACATTTTTAAACCTTCTTCAAACGTTTGCAAAACTGAAAAAAAAAGTTTTCTGGATTGTTAAACTTATCAAGTGTTTTCTTGTAACATACTTAATCATTTCTATTGCATTGTATTTTCAGATGATAAGTTACATGGATATATACAGTGATTCATCATTTGATGAGGATGACTGGATCAACAAAGTCTACAAAACACTTCACATGACACCATTTGGCGGTTACTTCATCATGATTTCTAGATCTGGATTCCAGCAGGACATCAGAAGTATGTTGAAACACGTTGTCTAATAGATTTACTAATCTATTCGAATAAAACCATTTTAGCGTATTATTGTCAAAGCTAGATGATTTCAGCATTTGTGCTGATCCTATCAAAATAGATGGATACACTGGTATAAGAAAATCAGCTCCTGGCAAGTTCGTCGCCTTAAAAAGTTGGCCCTTAGAAATATCAGCCTCCTAGAAAGATTGTCCCTGTAAAATGTACCCCCAGTTAAAAGGAAGCAATGAAAGAGATTGGCATTATAACTAAATCTCATACTGGATTAAACAATAATATGATCATGTTATAATAAGGATAAAAGGGGGTTTGATGGTGCAGTGAGTAACACACTGGCCAAAGGGTCTGTCACAACTCTTACCCTTTTGGATCTATCCGCAGCGTTCCACACCATTCTCCTGGACAGACTTAATGTTTTCCATGGAATCAGTGAACTAGCACTAGGCTGGTTCAAATCATACTAGTCGGGAAGGACATACTTGGTCAAGGTAGGTAGCACACTGTCACATCCTGCTGCACTCCAGTATGGGGTCCCCCAGGGCTCCGTCCTTGGTCCAATTCTTTTTTCTCTCTACACTAACTCAATTAGCTCAATCATTCACTCTCACAGTAGTAGTAACTACCATTTCTATGCCGATGATACCCAGTTATACATAACACTCTCACCAACAAATTTCTCTCACTCTATGCAAAAACTAAAGAACTGCCTAAACGACATACAAAATTTCATGTTCACAAACAAACTAAAACTCGACCCTGACAAAACTGAGTTTATTCTGATAGGCTCCAAAAATAACTGTAAACAAGTCCTTCCTCACTTTCCGATCAACATTCTTGGTAATCAGGTCTCACCAGCATAAAGTGTCAGGAACCTCGGAGTGGTGTTCGATTCCAATTTCTCAATCTCAGACCATGTGTCACAGGTCATAAAGTCCACCAGAGTTCATGCGAGAGACCTCTATAGAATTTGTCCCCTTCTAGACCTTAATACATCAGTTCTTTTAGCAAATGCTTTGGTGAGCAGCAAATTGGACTATTGCAATTCCCTGTTCTTTTCACTGACAGATTTCGAGTTAAGGAGATTGCAGTTAGTCTAGAACTCACTCTTCAGGGTTGTCACCCATTCCTCTAAATACTCTCACATTACCCCTCAACTAAAAAAACTCCATTGGCTCCCAGTCAAATATAGGTACAATTCAAAATAGGTCTCATTACATACAAAATTCTCAACCAGGGTCAACCAGTTTACCTAAGAGAATTAATTCATCCCTACACCTCTTCCTGAAATACAAGGCAAAGTCCCCCAAAACTCAAGTTCCTTCATACTCCCACTTTCGTCTGTAAAGTTCATAAATCAAACACTTTTCCCAATTCTTTCAGTCACTATGCCCCGGTTCTTTGGAACTCCTTCCCCTTTCAAATAAAAAATAGCCAACAGGATCAATTGTAGCTGCTCTCAATTTTGAAATCAGCTTCTATACAGTGTGTTTTACCTGCATCTGATTCAGCCATGTTTTTACTGATGGGATGCATTCTCTATCTCATAATATGTTAACTACAATTTAAAACCTTACAAATCTTGAGTGTAATTAATTTCTACACATTTAAGGTTAACTTGGTGGTCATGTTAGCTTAAAGTCAGTTTAAATTGACTTCAACTATTGCTAACTTAGAAGTTCTTTCCTGCTTTCACTATGTGCTCTTAAATGACTTTCCTCTTAAGTGAATGCTTGTATTCTAAATAAATTTATGCAATTCTGAAGGATAAATAAATACCATGTATATGACAGGAATTTCTTGAAGCATGAAGCTTGTTTGTTGTAATGGTAAGTAATTAATAGTAATCCGGAGGTCACCTCACATGTGTTCAGTAAATTTGTGGTCACATAAGGTCACCATTCAGAGTGGCCATACTGTCCTCATCGTAGCACTCAATAGTATGTTTATAAGATAAAATGTAGTAAAAATGAACATAACTAACAATTGTTATTTGGTGTTTACCCGACATTAAACTTAAATTGACCTTTAACTTTACTGTGTAGGCCACAGTAACCCTGGCTGTTGAACATGAAGTAAAATCTTAAAAATTAATTTTGACAGAATTCAGCAATTTCACGGCAAGCCACGCAACAGTGATGGATGATCTTGGATTTATTTGGGATTCAGTAGGCGATAATGCAGAATTAGACAGCATAGATGATTATGACTACGAGGTAGTGACAACATATAATGACACACGAGGTAAGCTAGTCATTAAATTATACTTTGATGGCATTTAGTATCTGTACTGGTAAATTCTTGAGTTACCGTTCAAATTACATTCAGACCTTGAAAAGGTGTTAAGCACGTATGTCCTGCAACATTCTCAGAACAGCATGTTTGTTTTAATTACTAAAGATAAATTATCACAGAAACCACAATGAGTTCTACGAATTTACCCAAAATTCCTTGTGATAAATACAAAAAAAATGTGTACATGTTTCATAAAGATTTGTTACAAATCTGAGCCTTATTAAGGCTAGATGTCCTGATATTTTAAACTGGTAAGCAAACACATTTAGGATTTATTTTAAGACATAATTATCAAGAGCATTGTTAGGCGTCTCATTTCAGATTATATTGGTCAAGTCAGTGAACTCCTTAATTCCTGAGCAAACAATGAAAGGGAAGCAAAACATTTTACCATTGTCATTTTAATGGACGTATGTACTTTTATTATTAAAAAAAAGAAAACACAAAAACAGTTAGATATATGTAACATAATGACTTATATGTATATATGATCATTAACTAAGCTATGCGCATATACCTGCAGCAGAAGATGTTTAAGTCATCCAACAGCCTTTTATAAAAAGGTAATGGATTGTTTGAATGTGAAATAATAAAATATACATAAGGATGTCACAAAGACGAGAATACTAAGAAAGTGGAAGTTATAGTTTTCAGGAGCAATTACCTGTAAGTAGCATGAAAGCAAAGTTTCAAATGAAAGAAGCTGGAGACAGTTTCTTGAGCATTTATAAAATAAACTTTATCAGAATGTTTTTGTAAAGAGTTTTTTATTATTATTATTATTTTTTTTTTTTTTTGGGGGGGGGGGGGGGGGATTATTGTTAACATACTTGGTTATTTTTGCTCTTTCAGATGTTTATTCATTATTTTATATACATAATTTAAAATTGTAAAGTAGTCTAAAGTTGTCAGCATTTTATTAAATATTCATCATTTGTCTAAATCAGTAAATTTTGTACCTACTATCTCAGCAATAAAGGTCAGGTACCTTCTTGCATTACTTCCACATTTATGCAAAATGTGTCTACCCCACAATCTGTGTTTAGCTTCTCAACTGATTTGAAAGCCACTTACACGACTTGATTTCAATAGACGGGCCCAAACACTCCAAACATATCAATGACAGCAAATAATAATGGCTAATATGAAAATTATTTGCTATCAGTCTTATATCAGGTGGTAAATAGTTTGATATAAACATCTCTTAAAACTTGTGTAAAGAACCAAAGAATCCCAGCAAAGTAAACATTAGAATCCCACCAAAGTGATGATATCTATTCCTATTCATGCACACCTCAAGTTGAAGAATGCAATGAAAAGTTTTAAAAATTAGATAACACATGAACAAAAGCAATCAGAGGTAAGTCGTATGGAGATCCCAAACTCATCAATTTTGCCCTGTACGAATGTTTCTAATTATTATTACTATATTACTTGGAGGTTTTCAGTGGTTGATTATTTTGAACCAATAATGAATACTGTTTCCACCACTGTTGAAATTGCCCTTTATAATATTGCCACGATCCGACAAACCATATTATTATCCGACAAACCATAAACATGACCTGACAAATGACAATTTACCCTTTAATATTTTAATATCAGAATGTTAAACATATATATATATATTTTTTCAAATGTTTTACCTTATTTTTGTAGCACAAATTGTCCTAGGCCGGTATTCACGAAGGGTGTTAGACTTAGCCAGGTCTTAGGCTTAAATGTGGTCTTAAAGTTTTGTCTTAATTCCGTATTCACAAAAAGAGACTTAGCTAAGTCCAAGATTATCAAATAACCACAGTGGTTTTGTGTGTCATGTGACCTTTCTTTTCTATTTCACACTATACTATTGGTGATATATACATTTAATGCATTTTATCAAAGGAAAAGTGCTGTTTTGAAATGGAAAACCTTGTTACCACACATAAACTCCCAAAGACTGCTTTAGTGAGATGTTCTGTATAATTATACTTTATTTACAGCCATTTCAAATTTTGAAGTGGAGAAAAGTTTATGGCGGCCATATTTAAGTCCTCTTTACAAAATTTAAGCCCACTACTAACCAGTCTTAAAGTTGAGCCCTTGGCTAAGCCTAAGACCAGGCTTAAATTATTTGTGAATACCACTAAGCCTAAGACAAAAGTTTTAGCAGTTATTGGGCAGAAACTTGAGACAAAAGTCTCAACTTTAAGCCTAAGCCCTGGCTAAGACCTTTCGTGAATACAGGCCCTGGTGCATTATATATTTTGATTGTTCTACATGTGTATGTGTTGTCTGGGAGTTGGCATATTGGTATGAGAAACTCACAATGTCTGTTTTCTGGGGAGTTAATTGGTGTCGGATGTTTGGGGCAAGTTTTGGCCAATTAGGGGGGAATTTATCATGCAGACCTTTAAAGGTCAAGACTTTGACCCAGCATTTTGGTATAAAAGGCCATGCAGACAGACATTCTGCCTGGTATAACAGCACTCCCCAAGGAGTTCACTCGTGACTAATCACTAAGAAAACTGCATTGCAGAATTGCTTCAAGATACCTGCCCAGAAGCAGGTGAGATTTTTTTACCTTTATTTTCTGAAATTAAAGATGAGGGTTAATGTTCGTTAAACCAGCCTCGAGTTTTATTGGGTTTGTAAATTTGTAGATATTCTGGTGTGGGAAATGTTTTGGGTAGTTTTGGGCATTTGGATACAAATTTAATATTGCTTCAACTTCATACCAGTTTGAGTAAATGGCAAAGGATTTGTAATGTAAAATTTTTTCCAGTATATCTTTTGCTAAACTAAATAAATGTTTTCCCTGTTTAACAAGATCTTTATTTCCAACTGAACCCTTTGGCACATTACAATGTAACCAATTCAAAGGTACTTGTCTCAGCATAAACCACCAAAAAGCATAAAAGCTCCTGCATAAACACTTACTCAGCCTTGTGAAGAAGTTTCGTTACTACATGCTATGAATTAAAGAACGTGAAAGCAAACCCACCTTATAAACTATGGGGTTTCATAAGATCATAATACCAATTAAATCAGTGATATAAAAATGTTCCATAGAACAGCTTATTTTGTATTATCTACTTGTTTTGTATCACCCCAAATCTGATCCAAATGTTGTGCACCGTTTTGTAGGATAATAAGTCAACTACTGATACAAAACAAGTCGGCCAAGTTATACAAAATAAGGCAAAACAAGTCGGTGATACAAAATAAGTCAAAATTTGATACAAAATGAGTCAGGTGATACAAAACATGTCATTGATGCAAAACAAGTTCTCACACGCTGCCTGCATAGGTCAAATAATGCTGCGATTCCTGTAGCAAAGGAGATCTTGGAGTATACATAGATCGGCCTGCACCATGATGTGATCGGAAGTTTCTATCTGTGTGAATTTTTCTCAGGACACCTTGTCTCTAATTTAGTGTTAATTTAAACTTGCCATCTGGCTAATCTTAAATGATCTGTTGATTTAAAATTAAAATAGGGTTACCTTAAATTGTATTTTAACCTAAACTAAGTTTTCTTTACATTTTACACTTAAAATTAAACATGTTAATAAATGTTGGTCTTGCTTGCCTAAATAGTTTAATAGTGTGTATACCCACAGTTTTTTGGTAGAATCTTTCTTGTAACATACTTAAAACAAGAGTGCTCAGAGAATGCCTACCTCCACCAAGGCCCTTAATTATAAGTAAATGAGAAAATCCAGATTTTTTTTTGTATCCAGATAGTGATCCAGATCAGTCTTAAAATATCATGGGATCTAAGTTGGCCAAAGACTAGTCTTCTGATTTTTCTTTATGAAGGTCCAACCAGTAATATTTGTGTAATACTGCTAACAAAACCAGACAAATGAACAAACAGACAGAAGGACGGTTATGAAAAGAATGCCTCATTTGGAGAGGTTCCCTAATTCCCTAATAAACATCCTCCATCACAAGGTTAAATCAATACCAGGACACGGTTTTAATTATGTTTTTACTAAACAACGTAGTTTCTCATATGTTTCTCTATTTGCAGGCGACCCAGCTTTAGCTGTGGTGTTTCAAAAGACACTTGATGGAGAAAGGTTGCTAAAAACTCTTGGCCCTGAGCATGGAACAAGATTTATTGATCTGGAGATAAAGAATGGTAACTGTGCAAGACTGTTTTATATTGGTTGCAACATAATGAACATTTCTTGTCTAAACATGTGTAGGTTAAAACTTGTGTAAATAATTAAAGGTAAAAGCTTTCAATAAGAGGGACGAAAAAGCAGAAATCACTGCCGGACCTCTGCCTGGGAATAGAGGTGTACAGAAAAAAGTCCATCAGGAAAAATGTCCATCAAGTGAATCCCATCAGCAAAACAGCCCACCAGGAAAATTTTTTCAGGGATCTGGCAATGGACTATCCCCATATTATGTAGTTTCCCCAAAATACTGCTCTTTTATTATATCTTCAGTAATTTAAACCGCAAACACCTAATCGTTCAAAAATGATACTGTTGACAAAAAAAATTTTTTTTTGTATCAAGAGAATGATCCTGTTCCTTTATAAACTTCAATGTTTTCTATGGTCTAATGTGGGTGTTCCACCACACGACAAAGCTTCCCGATTAAGGGTTTTTGGGAGTTGGTTTCAAATATTTGCTTAGTCCCAGACATCCTGTAAGGGTCGGTAGTTGTCGGTTGTGGCCGTGAGAGAAATCAAACATGTTTGATATTTCTCACCTATATTTCTCCTGCGACCCTTAGTCCCAGGCCTCCGTAGCTTAGTCCCAGGAAGCCTGTTTGGCAGTCCCCGACTCATAACAGATCTTTGAAGTTTCATGCATGTGAAAGTGATTCGGTTTCATTAGTCCCGGGAAGCCTCACACCATCTCCGGTGTCCTGGGATGATGAAATCTGGGTCTGGGACTAGCCCCGACTAAGAGAAGCCGACCCTAACTGATCCAAGCCGGCGTCCTCAGGCTTGGACAACACAAATTTAGTCTGTGACGGTCTGAGGACGCCCCAGGAGGCCTGGGACTAAGAACTGATTAAGAGCCAATGAGGGGGTCTGGGACTATATAAGTGACCGCGCACACATTCTCATTGTTACTGACTGGATGGCTACTGAGAGACGTGTGTCTCTGTTTTGTAGGGATTTTCATTTTTTTAAATATCATATAATACTTGAGCTTAAGGCAAATTTTACAGTTAGGAGACACATTTTACTTTTTTACTTTTTTTTTGTTATTGACTGGAGTTATGAGGAAAGAGAAAGGAGGGAAGAGAGGGAAGAAGAAGATGGATGAGAGGCAAGAGGAGAGGGAGAAGGAAAGTGGAGAGGTGGATGAAAGGATTGAGGAAAGGACGGAGGAGGGTACAGACGAGGGTACACAAGAGACTGAGCAGTGATTGGATCTTACTGAGGAAGCTTGCGAGGAAGAAGAGAGGTGTGAGGAGGATTTAGAGAGTCACTCGGCAGCCAAAAGAGCCAGGGTCTGCTCAACTTTCACTGACAGCCAAGAAACTGCAATTGTGGAGTTTGTGAAGGAGCATCCAGAGCTCTATGACAAGGAGCATGCATGTTTCCATGACAGACAGAAGAAGGAGTCTCTCTGGGCAGAAATCTCTGCAGAACCTGAAGCTCCAGCCCTTTGATGTCAGAAGATCATTCGAATCTCAGCAAACACATTATGGCAAGCTGTCAAAACTACAATCTGCCCAAGCCCCAAGGCAGATGACCAAGAGACAGTCCTGGGTCTACCAGCAGATGGGTTTCCTAAAGACCCTTATCAGATGAAAGGGGGCCAGCAGAAGTTCAGGGTTCGAGGCCAGTCCAAATACCAGCAAGCAGAACGAATTTCGTGGGTCTACTACTGATACAGAACACCTTGAGTCCAGTGTCCTCAGAGAGAGTAGGAGTTAACCTATGTTCACATCTACACCAGTTTGAACAGACTCCAAGATATTCGAGCACTTTGACCAGATGAGGACATTGATCTCAGGTTTCCTGCAGCACAAGTCAGACAGGCAGCCCTTCTTTTACTATTTGGCATCAGAGGCTGAAAAGATGACCCAAGAGGAATTTGAGGACCTTAAGGACAGAATTTTTAGAGATATTGAAAGCATTAAGAGCAACCGTAGACGTGAACCACTAGCCAGAAGATCAGCCACTTTTACCATGGAGTCCCAGAGGGTCAGCATACTGCCAACAACTACTCAACAGGCGTCTACTTCCACCCAAGCAGCAGCTAGCAGCAGTTACGTCTGCTACACACCAAGCCCCCTTGTCTTTGGCAACCCTCCATCAGTTCTAACAGTACAGGACGAGAGCAGTAGACACAACTTAAGTCGAATACTAAGCCAGCTACCAGATCTGACATCTACTCAGATCATTGAGCAGTCTCAGCAGCAGCAGCAGCAGCCGCAACTCTTCACTATCACCACTACAGCACCACCTCAACAGCAGCAGCCTCCTCAGTAGCCATCCAGTCAGGGCAGGTCTTTGACCTGCCAGGCCCTTTTCAGGGCCACCCAAATATTCCAAAAACAATTATTCAAGCTGCAAGTTATTTTAGTTCCCCTCCCAAAACATAACAGTTCAGTACAAATACTTATCAAAAAAAAAAAACGTCCAGCACCTACACCACCCCAAACATGAAACAAATAACCCATGGTACCACACATAAAAAAGGCCACATAGAAAAAATAATTAAAATAAATAAACTCCCAATATGGCCAATAATCAGTCCATTTTTAGTTTAAAATCCATGGGATTGGTTAACATATTTAATAAAAAAGTCCAACACTTACACCATCCCTATAGTTAAAAGGCATTATCACATACTTACCAACCCACAAACACACAAACCCAATACCAAACCTAACCCCCAACTAACAAACACACAAACCAAATACCAAACATAACCACCAACCAAGAAACAGACAAACCCAATAGCAAACAGAACCCAAACCAAAGAACTGACAAACTATTTTGCCAACATAACCCCCATCATTGTAAAGAAAACCTGTTTGGTGGTTATATTTCCTAAGATTTGTGACCTGGAGTAAAAGATTTTAATTTTAAGATTTCCAGGAAAACATTTGTTTCAAATATTTTTCCCCCCAAAAAAGCCAAATGTAAGTAAAATTAGGATGTAGCTTTCAAAATATATGAAATATTTATTCCATTTAGAAAGTTATGTTTGGCTTTGTGTGTTTCTTTTGAGAATTATGTTTAGCACTGGGTTTTTCTGTTTGTTAGTTGGGTGATTTCTGTATGGTATTTATTTCTGTCTGTTTGTTGGGTGGGTGACTTATGGTGGGCATTGGGTTTGTCTGTTTGTTGGTTGCTTGACTTGTGTCGGGAATTGGGTTTGTCTGTTAGGTGGGTGACTTATGGTGGGCATTGGGTTTGTCTGTTTGTTGGGTGGATGAATTATGGTGGGAAATGGTTGTGATATTTTCAACAAGCACAGCTGATTAATTTTTTTTGAATATTTGGTAGTCCTGAAAAGGACTGGTTATTAGTCCTCAAAAGGACTGGTTACTGCAGCAGGAGTTATATTCTGCCATCTTGCCAGGCCACTGCTCCCTCATTATTGAAGTCCCTGAGGTAATCCCTCTGTATTTTGGCTTCTCTAGCAGGGTTTCTGTCTGGACCACCACCAGCAGCACCACCAATCAGTCGACAATCACCAGGCACATCATCATCAACATCATCTTTAGGCTCTTGACCACCATGTTGACCTTGATACTGGCTTCTCAGTATGTTGTGCAGAACCACACAGGTCATGACCACATCCCTGACTGTTTCTGGGGGTAGTTCAATAGTGGTCATCATGACTCTAAATCTTGAGAGCAGGATGCCAAAAGCATTATCCACAACTCTCCTGCCCCTTGATATTCTGTAGTTGGCAATCCTTTCCTCTCCGGTTAACATCCTTCTGCCATAGGGTTTCATGAGCCAGGTCTTCAGGGCAAAGGCATCATCTGCCAAAATGAAGTAGGGGATATCTCTACCACCCTGGGTTATAGGAGCTGGGTCAGGGAAGCCTATCCTGCCATCCTTAATCCTCCTCTTCAGCTGACAGGCATTAACTATCTGGGCATCTGAGCAAGATCCAGCTGTACCAGCATCCACCCATCTGAATTTGTACTGCCCATCTGCCAAGGCCAACATTACTATGGAAAAGAACCCCTTGTAGTTGTGGTACAGGGCTCCAGAGTTCTTGGGCTTCTTCAGGGCCACATGCTTTCCATCAAGGGCTCCCAGGGCATGTGGAACATTCCACCTGATCCTGAATCCCTTTCCAGTTCTTTCCACTCATCTGGAGCAGTAGGACATCTGAGGTACTCTCTGGTGAACTCATCCTGGATGGCCCTGCAGACCTCTGGTAGAAACTTGGAAATTGTGGATCTGCCAACCCTGAACAGACAGGATAATGATGTGTAGGACTCTCCAGTGGCCAGATATCTGATGGTGAGGGCTAACTTCTCCCCAACACTGATAGGAGCTCTGTAGTTGGTGCCTGGCTAGTTGGTGCCTGGCTAGACGTGGTTCCAGTCTGGTCTTTATCATTTCAAAGAATTCTGGGGTCATCCTCATGTAGTTGGTGAATCCTGGAATGTGTGTGGCATACAGTTCAGCCATAATGTTGTGATAGGCCCCCCTCTCCTCTCTCTGCAGTCTCTGTCTAGTTGGTAGTGGTGGTGGTGGAGGTGGTGCTGCTTGTGGTGGTTGCTGTGGTCGACGTAGAAATAGCAAATACATCATTATATGTAACTGAATAAAAACTTAAAAAGCCCTAAGTTGTTGCTGAAGTTGTGTTCCATTAAAAAGTGGCATCCTTTATATATATACCCAGAAAATCCTGTTATTTTGCAAAACAAGAATCGTCCATCGTGGTCTGGGGAAGACTGAGGAGGCCTGAGGACGCCTGAGGAAGCCGGAACTTAATCGGGGGTTAGTCCCAGGAGGCCTGAGGCCGGTATGTGTACGACAGGATCATGGTTGAAACCGACTAGAAAACTGGCTTACTTGGTTCTTAGTCGCAGAACAGACGGGGACTGTGTAAGGCCACCTGGGGCCTCCTGAGGCTTCCTGATGCCGATCTGTACTTAATCCCATGCTTTGATGCCGATTCAGTATTCCCGTCCATTTTACCATTTTTTTCACCGACTGTCCATGATTAAGGGTCGCTGACAGGATCGGGCCTTAGTCCTTTGGTGGAACAGGGGCATAACCCAACCAAAAAAAATAAAAAGATACTATACATATATATATATATATAAGATATTAGTACTTTTAGTGTAATCATGAACACAGACAGAAAAACATAAAGAAACTGCACTCCAAACAGTTTTTTTCTGTATTGTATTGTACAGCCCAAATATGAAGCTACTGACATTCCCCAAACTGAAAGACAGAGGCTCAAGGATGACTATTCATTAACGTCCTTCAGGCTCTGCAACCTGCCACTGGGGATAGGACCCAATGGCAGATGACCTCCATTGTAAGTGGTCATCTGAGTCACTTTTTCTGCCAGTACCTGGGTATGAATCGACAGCTTCTGTGTTCTTATGGAATATGTTACCCATTAGGTCACAGTGGCAGGCACAACAAAGCATAACCTCTTTGGTGGTGTTTGTATAAATTTCAGTTTAAGTGTATTAATAATGGTTATCTATCAACATCAGCAAACTCATTGTTTGTTATAGTATGCTTGATCAGAAGAAAATCTCTTTGATAATTCGCTTGTATACTAATCCCACCTGTGACTCGAAAGTTTTTTATTGTCCAATGGTTTCAGAGATAAATTTCAATCATATACTTATTGTTTTATCACTTTCTGCAAAATTACCCGAATGACACATTTACAGAAAACAAGATATTGGATAGGGATCCATATCCATAGGGAACGCAGACTCAAAGTGGTAACACTCTCGCCTCCCACCTCTGAGATTGGGTGGAAAAGCTAGTAGTTGCTTGCTGTTGGTCGACAGTTTACAGTACAGAACCTTGACCAACTGTATGAACTGGTTTCCTCTGCCCATAAAACTACCCGTCGTGATATGACCTAGACAATGTGTTGAAACCGACATTAAAACCCAAATAAACAAAATCATATACCGTTCATTGTTGTGAATGAGATATCGTTTTGTTGTGTTTAGCGAAATATGTTTTACTTTTATTATATACCCTTTTGCACGAATGATCAGTAAAATAAGTCCATATTTACCGAAAGAGTGATAACTAAAAAACTAGTGGTATCAGTGAATATAAAAAGCTTAAGCTTGAGATTGCTCTATCATTTCTGCATGATTTTTAATCCATCAAAAATGAGCAGTAGATTTGTAGAAAATATGGTAGTGTACCTAACATATGTCCAGGTGAATTGTACTGTAAATGAACACATTCTCTTTTCTTTCTACATGGAAACAACAAGTTCAGGGATCACTCATCGTGGTTTGCATGTATGGCAACATAAAATCTTCAGACTATGTTTTTCAGTTGACCATTGCATTGAGCCTTTGGGGCCATTTGATCAACTGAAGCATGATACCAGTGTATACGGTTTAAATGACCAGCTGGAAGCCAACAACCCAAGAGAGATGCATATAGACGTAGGGAATATGATCGGATGCTCTGGAACAGTCTATGGATGGGAATTTATACCTGGTACAAAATTCAAAGTTTTTTTACGTCCACTTCAACGGCCAAGGTCATGTTGAGACAGGTCCTCGGCATTGCCACTTGTGGGAGTCGATCCCATATAGAGGTGACAGCCTGTGATTAAGTGCCACACTTGCTAACGACTAGGCCACTGACGATATTTTGTACCTGGTACAGTGAATCATAATTAAAGCATTGTATTGTATTGGTTATTTATACTCTGCACAATATTTCCATTACTACAGGACTCAAAGCACTTTTTGGCTCACCCTGACTGTACGAATACAGCCCAATCTCTCTAGTGACTGACATTTCCTTAGCTGAAAGACAGAACATCACAGATGACTATCATTATCACAAAGGTTACTTTACCATGCCCTTAGGGATAAGACCAAATTTCAGTGGACTGTCATTTGAAGTCAGCGTTTGAGCCAATATGTATCTGAATGTACCTGGGATTGAACCCAGGTTCCCTGTGTTCCTAAATCACTGTGTTGCCCACAATATCATAGTGGCACTGTAACATACAATATTACAATGCCAGGTATGAAAAGCCAAAACTGAGAATACATACTTTATTTAACAATTGAAATAGTAATTAAAGTAATTAAATTCAATTGAGATGCTGCAAAGGTTTATAAAATAACATAGTGCAATGATGAAATCAATCTGACGTGGCAACACTCCTCTTTCCATCTAAAAATTGAAACCAGTTTGTCCACTCTCTCCTGTAGTATGTTCAATATGAATAAGAATACTGTTTGCATCCACTTGACACACAGATAAATAAATCCACAGTTAGATATAACAACTTGAAGGACTACAGTTAATACAGGACTTTAGTGTAATAGTTGTATTCCATTCCTATATTTTGTGTATACTAATTTATTGTATAAAACTTACAGTTACTATGAATGTAGAAAAATTGCTTTGAAAGAGTCGACACCAGCTTTCCTAAAAGACCCACACACAATATATAAAACATGGTGTCAGAAGTGGGAAGTTTCAAAGGATCTTGGTTCTATGGATATTGAGGCTATGAATATTATTACAATAGATATGACTTCCTTATTGTCAAGATTTGAAAAAAGAAAAAATACTAAATAATTAAAACAGTGCATAATGCATTGTTGGATAAAATCATTGGTAAATTTACTAAAAAAGTCTTGACAAAGTGCTAAAAATAGACAACAAAATGGCAAGGAGCATGCAACAACTTATTTTGTATCAACGACTTATTTTGTATTACCTGACTTATTCGTATCAATTTTTGACTTATTTTGAAGTACTGACTTAATTTGTAGTAAAATTACCTTATTTTGTATTACTTGGCCGACTTATTTTGTACAATAGTTGACTTAATATGTTACAAAATGGTACACAGAATTTCGACAAGATTTCAGGATGATACAAAATAAGTCAATAGTACAAAATAAGCTGCTCCATAGACAACTTGTTTTGTATCACTGACTTATTTTGTATTATCAGGTTATAAAACTCCGAACTATCTAAGAAATATATTTTTTACAACTGTGGAACTCTTTGTTTATTCATTGTATCCAGCGGATGCTATCTGGATGCTATCCGGTGGATACTATGGATTTTGCTTTGTTACGCCGCAGTGTGTAGAGAGATTTCACCATTCCCACTCTTACGAAAAAAATATTGCAGGATATATTCATAATCATAAAGTCTTGCCTGGGAATATTTTAAGCCTAATTTTGAAAAACAAGAAGGCCGCCCCAGGCATTTTTTTTTACTTTCAGCAAGGACTTTTGTTGGCCCTCTAGAGCAAAGGGTATTATAGGTAGAGATCTCAAATTCGCAGGATATGTTCCTGATTACAAAATCTTGACTGGGAATCTAGGAATATTATTGGCCTCAGTTTGAAAAACAAGATGGTCGCCATGGGCGTTTCTTTGTCAGTCATGAAAAGTGCTTATATCTTATTATTGGTCCTTGAAGTTGGGGATGGTAAACCAACCTACAGGAAATCATGGGCTGGGAATCGATTGGTGTGGTAATATTTGAACTTAAAAATGCTTATAACTCGCTTATTATTGGTCCTAGAGGTTTGCAATGTGAAACCAACTGTAGAAAATCATGGGCGGGAATCTTTTGATGTGAGCAGATTTGACCTTGGACCCTTCTTTCAAGGTCAAACGAGGATTGCCAGACTTAAAAGTGCTTATGACTCACTTATTATTGGTCATACAGCTTTGTGATGGTAAACCAACCTATAGGAAATCGTGGGCTGGGAATTTTTTGATGTGGTCAGATTTGACCTTGGGCCCCTCCTTCAAGGTGAAATGAGGATAGCCAAAATTAAAAGTGTTTATAGCTCGCTTATTCTTGTTCCTAGAGGTTTGCTATGTCACACCAACCCATAGGAAATCATGGGCTAATAATATTTTGCCGTGGTCAGATTTCACCTCAGGCTCTTCCTTTAAGGTTAATCGATGCTTGATTGGCTTTGGTGATTTTCTTTCTGGTGGATACAATTTGTATCAGTTCTCCGATGTGCTAGGTCTAGTTATTTTTATGTTACATTAAGACTTTCGCATAGATTACACTAAAACATAGATCATAAGTTAGGAAATACACCCAAAGTGTTATAATTTTCAAATATTTGCCTCGTATCAGCCATTCCATGAAAGACCATGCAATTTCCTTGGATGTGTAGTCATTCCTATTGTAAATTGAAGATCCTTGCACATCTCAGAAATGCCTGGGTAAAATTATGTGAAGCTGAGTTTGATTGGTTTACCATCTTAAGAATATTTTAGAAGTAATGTTACTGAACAACTTTTTTGGTATATTATGATTTTGTCACAATATGTGGTGTATTATTTTCTTTATAAGAGGTTTGTAAAGTTGCATTTAATTAACCAGTGTAATTATAAGAATATTACAGCATGGATTACAACGCAGTTTCCTAAATATTCAGAAAGGTGCATGAATATTTTGTTTTGGTAAAAGTATAGAAGTTATAACACAACTGGTTAATAGGAACTTGTCAATAATCAGCATACCATTTGGGCGGTATTTTCTCAAACTCCCCTTTAGCCTAAAATCAGCTCAAGATGTCTTTCAGAAGTCGATCATTGAAACATTTCAATATATAGATTCAGTATGATCACAAGCTTTTAGAACCCATCTTCATAAAGTATCTGTAAAACATAATTAAAGACTTCAGATAATGTTGTTCAAGTTACAAAAGTGTGACATCATAATGCAGTTCACACCAGAAAAAGAAGTAATGGTTGCAGCTCTCCTGTCACCCCAACATAGCACAAAACTGGATAGTTACAAGTCAAAAGTTTCCTGGAGAAGTTGAATACCATGCACCTACTTATTAAAAGCCATGTTCCAATTGCCAATGTGATATTACAAGAATTACAAACTGCTTCAAAAGCTGATGTCCAATGTCAATTGCTCCCCAAGACAATTGAAGGTAGATTGACAAACGACTGCAAAAACTGCTTCTAATATCTTTCAGAATAATGATAGCTCACAGCTGAAAAAAAACCTGTCAAACACATACGGGTGATAACACAGAAAAGATGTTTGGCAGAGTGGCATTTAAATGCTTTACTAGCCAGGCAAAGACTCTCTTTGTGAATGTAATTTTAATTAGGAAATACATGTTGTATTTGAATAATAAGAGTTTAAAAATAATATAACTATCATTTTTCTATTAAAAAGAGGGCATGTCATGATTGTATTCTATTCCCATATTTTGTGTATGTCATTCTATTGTATAAAATGTGGTTACTATGTATGTCGCATAGAAATAAAGAAGCTTTAAAAGAGTTTGGTAAAAAAAAAAATAAAAATTCTGTGTCATTAGTATTTCGCAAACATTGGCATTATGTTACTGGCACCTTAACATTACATGATGATCACCTGAAACATTATATAATAATATCATAACTTTAGATGACCCACAATTTTAATTTGGGGTTTCATTTCAAAGCTATAAGGTGGCCTTAATTTTGGGGTGGTTTATTTTAAATCACTATAAATCCTGCTTTGCATTGTTTGACAGCCAATTTATTATATTTTGTTTAATTTTTCAGCCAATGATGAAGAGATTGCCTATTTTACAGTGGGATATAGGGACGGAAGTAACTTATTCTTGGTTGGAATACATAAAATACCTATGGGGGTGAGTGAATCTTTTAAAAAGAAAATCATTGACTGAAAGAATTTGTTCACTGAAAGTATATCTCTTGCTAACACCAGTTGAGGGACCACGGTGGCAGAGTGGTAACACTCTCGCCTCCCACCTCTGAGGCCGGGGTTTAGGTTCCTGGCACGGCCTCAAGTGGGAAAGCTGGTAGTTGCTTGCGGTTGGTCGGCAGTTTACAGTACAGAATCCTGACGAACTGTATCTACTGGTTTCCTCTGCCCTTTCAACTACCTGTCATGATATGACCTGTACAGTGTTGAAAGCGACATAAAACCCCAAATAAATAAACAGTTGACGATTATACCAGGTACTGCAGTGAAACTGATTCAATCAGTCTAGAGCTTAAACGAGTACTGCAAAAACCCACTATTCCACCATAAAGGTCACAGAACAAAACCATGTAGCTATTTAATGAACAAAGTTATTGAGTAAAATCTATAGTAAAATAGGATTGATAAAGTAATTTAGAACATTGTCACTTGGTTTAGGAGTGCTAACAGAAGTTATGCTCACAAAAATATGTTGTTACCTGCAGGGCGTAAGGTGTGGAAAGACCATATAAAAATAGTTATTTTTGATAAATTTTGATATTTTGTATTTATTCAAGTGACCATTGTTATATGATTGCAAAAATATTGCAATGATTAAAGGTTTAATACCCAGCCTGTGAGTCTTATTAGTCACTGAGTGTGGAACAGAGATACAATGCATTATGTATAACTGTTACAATTAATAATTTGAAAGGGTTTTTTCTGCCATGTAATGCAAATGTATAGCTAGTGTATAGGTTGTGTTGAATGTATAAAACCATTGATTGGTTTCATTCACTATTGAATTTGTAGACTCAATGTTATGGTCATTGCATGTACACATGCAATAACAAACAGCCAGTTCTGAATCTGGAATCTTTATACATACATGTAGAGATAGTTATGACTACTTGAACAAACTTAAAATAAATATAATATTAATGGTCATAGTGAAAATTTTGCTTTAATTGTCAATTAATTTGAGAAGCAAATGGTTGATTTTATCTACAAAACCTGGAAAGTAAGACAAAATTTGCTTAATAAATGGAACATACTTATTTATTTGACAAAATCATTACTATTTGTTTAAATGGTGTATGCGATGACTTCTTACGCTTCATAGCACTGTAATTGCTGGTAGCATTGCATTTGCCTGACACAATAACCATGTTAATTATTGTCGATCACGAGTGACTTATAAGCTCTTCATGGCTGGGCAGTTTTGTATTTTTTCTTGTTCCTGCATTTGTATATCATATATTGCAAGTCCATATGATAAATAAAACAATAATGATTGTTGGATACATGTGCAGAATGAAATTATTTTGTGCAGCAGCAAGTGTTTGAATCTTGGGATAACATTTTTGTATTTATATGTGTTTTCTCAGTGTGGTTGTAATTAAAATGCATTACAATACCAAATGTTGTATACAGGCTAAGAATAAAGAAATATATACTTACTATATATGTGTTGCTATGAATATTTAATGTTCCATGTTTAATCTTTTCCCTTTTCTCTTTGCACTTCAATGACTTGAGTTTAGTAAATATATATAACGATCAATTTCCATCTTCACAGTGGCAAAAATTGGATCAAACCTTGTGAAATTACAATTGTCATAATGTCTTTAAAAGAATCACATATGCTATCAGCAGTTGCTTGTTGATGCAAGGAATAATTAAAAGCATTCTACAACAGTGCATCTAAAACCTAGAAACCATGTGACTTTTGATGAGCTTTCCTCTGGGTATAATAAAAATACCCTCTTTATTCCACATTGGCTCTCACAAAAATCATATTTGTTTATTTTTATATTATATAAAACACCATGCCCCAGTCCTTTGGAACTCTTTCCCCTTTCATGTAAGAAACAGTCCCTCTGTTGCATCTTTTAGGAAGCACCTCAAAACCCACCTCTTCAGCTCTAATTTCCCAACTTAGTTTTCTTCTCTCATGGTCACACCCACAATCCTCGATTACTGACCTTGAACGCCCCTTGGCTCTCCTTATGATAATGATTTTGTTTAATTAGCACACTGAGTTCCCCTTTGTGGGGAAGATATTGTGCTTGCAATAGGATCACATAGGATCAGATATAACTCCTGATGCAATACTATATATTTATAATATTAGTAATGATATAATAGTATACATTTATTGGTTTGTAGGATAGCATTATAACAGATAGTCTAGAAATCAACTATGTCTGCCACAGACACGAACCCATCCGTAATGTGGATCCAGGTTATTTCTATGGTTTCATGACAGAAGATGAATCTGGAGCAGCAATAGCCCCACCAATAAAGTGAGCGTTATGGATGTCATACCTTTACATTTTACCAGATTTTGACCTAAAATACCTCAAAAAAAAGTGTTTAATAATTATCACACATACAGATAACAGCATTTTTTATGAGTGAGGAGGGACCTTCTACTTTTATTATCATATGAATAAAAGGTTAAATAAGTCAATATTTAAAGAATTAATGAAATGCTATGACATAGAGGGGCAACATAAAATATACTTCATATATTTAACTTAAAATTTCAACCAGAATGGACAGAGGTTCTGTAAAATTACTTTTCTATTGATGAAAATAAAGTATTTGTTGCCTACATAATGAATGTAAAATTATTAGAAAGCCAGCACCCGTTGATGAATTTGTATCAGTTATGGAAAATGGCACCTAGTTTAATAGAACACATAACCCATTCTGTATGCCAAAACTACTGTATTCTTCAGTCACCTAGTTCTTATATTGTACTTGAACAGTTCCATTCATTGCATATTAATCTGTGGTGACTTCAATGCTTTAACTGCTGATGGACTGGACTATATTAAAAATATTGACTTTAAAACAATCGCGTAGTTGTAGATAAAGAAAAGAATACGTACAGTCAAGATTTTGTAGATTTCTTAAAAGATTCTATAACATGTCTTACTAATAGTAGCGTGGCAATAATTTTGATAACTATACTTGTATTAGCACCCAGGAATCTCAGTTTTGGGCTATTTTTAACACACCAAAACTGTGAGAAATGTGAAGTTTGTTAAACTTGTTTTGTTAAATCTCAACTACGTTCGAGCCGCCTGATTACTTAGTTTTATCAACTGGCTCTTCACCATTCAATAGTGATAAGTTATTAAATTTTGCAAAAAAAAAGTAATCCGAATCAAACAAATTCATGAAATTAAGGACACTTTATGCGTGTTTAGCAGGACTATAGATGGTATAACTTTCAAAGACCTCAAAATAATGTTATAAATAATCCAGTCTGGAAAGAGTCTATACAGGAAATAACTGTGTCACTTTGAAAAAAGAGTAGCTATCACAACAAGTAATTAATATCCTATACAGTAAATGTGTTACATGCCTGTAAGATGAAATAAATGTTATTTTCTGGATTGCAATAAAGTGACTAGAAAAACTCATAAATACTAGAATCGCATTGAAAGAAATGTCCAATGCTGATAAACAACTGGGGAAATACCAAAACCCAGAAAAAGTAACCAATATAAAGTATTTGTAGAATACAGAAATATCAAATAATTGTGTATTGAGACAAGGATGTACACTGTCACCCACACTGCTTAATGTTTTTGTTAATGACCTTGCAGGGGCCACGGCAGCAGAGTGGTAACACTCTTGCCTCCCACCTTTGAGATTCAGGTTCGGTTCCCGGCCTCACCTCAAGTGGGAAAGCTGGTAGTTACTTGCCGTTGGTCGGCAGTTTACAGTACAGGACCTTGACCAACTGTACGTACTGGTTTCCGCTGCCTTTCTAACCACCTGTCGTGATATGACCTGTACATTGTTGAGGGTGATGTAAAACCCCAAATAAATAAATAATGACCTTGCAGGTGAACGCAATAGTTTCAAACTTGGATTAGAACTAGGTAGTACTCAAATTTGTATACTACTTTATGCAGATGATATGGCTTTACTGTCTGACACTGCAGAAAAATTTACATTGGCGAGTATGTACATTGGGGGTACAGGTGCTAACCACATGCACGGCTGCTGCTCCAATTACCATATATTCTGACTTAGAAGGATTAAGCTTGAGCTAGTTTGAATCCATCCAAATTTGAATCTCGCTTCAGCTCTTCTTGAGACGGCTGAAAGTAGTTTCCACATCCAGGGCAATGTGGCAGTAAATCCAAGTATCACCTACATAAAATAATACTAGTCACTTGAAGGCCGAGATGATTTAGTTCTAAAGGTGCAGTATACATAGAAAACAGTATAGGGCCAGAACTGAACCTCATGGTGCCCCGTACTTCAGAGTATTTGGAACGGGTACAGCACAGTGCATCTTAATAGAGTGACACATACTTGACAGATATGACATAAACCATTTGAGGGAACACCTGATAAACCATACAATAATGCAGAATAGGGCCCAAAACTGATCCCTATGGTACCCCATACTTCAGAGTATTTGGTACAGATACAGCAGTGTGCATCTTAATAGACTCACACATATTTGATAGATATGACATAAACCATTTTATGGAACATCTGAAAAACCATACAGGTGGCACAAGAGAGTAACATGGTTACAACTGTCAAAGGTTATAGAGTGATCCATCATGTGGAATGATACTGCTTATAAGTTGACTTGTACTGGCAAGATCATTTGTATTGATATGATTTGCGACTTAAACAGCAACTACCCTTGTCATTAGTTCAGAAATGAATGGGAGACCTGAGACAGGTCCATAATTTATTTGGATCATTTTTAAAGCGTCTGCTTTTGACCATGGGAGTGACAATAGCGAGAAAATCTGTTCAAGTTGTAATAGCTGTTAAAATGCTTTAAGTATTTTTAAGTATTTCTTTACGTTTGTTGAAATGACTTGTGAATCTGTTGGAGGTCCTCGCTGGCCTAGTGGTTAGCAAGTTTGGCATCTAATCATACGCTGTCACCTCTGTGGGTTCGAGTTCCACATGTGGCAATGCTGAGGGCCTGTCCCAATATCACCCTGGCTGTTGAACGGGATGTAAAACCCCAACTTTGACTTTGTGAATCTGTCAATTTAAATAAATCTCCATATCTTTCATTGAAACACATTAAAATTCAATAGACCAGTTGCTGAAACATGTTAAATTTTTTATATATTTCATTAATATGTTATTATTATTATTATTATATATTTCCTTAAGACACTTTCTAAATGTCTTGATGTCATTTTAAACTTCCAAAATATCTCTTTTATTTATTGAAACATATTCAAAATCCCCACATATTTCTTCCAAACGTGTTTAAATATCTTTATCGTTAAATGAAAAACCATGAAAGCCTCGTTATCTTATTTTAAATGCATTAAAATGCTTGTTCTTGATATTCTGCAGAATCGTATTTCCCATAGACTATTCAGCTGCAAGATATCCATGTTCTAAACAATTCACATGGGGAGAGGTCAGTGTCATAACACTCTACAACCGTGATATTGCTAATGACAGGAGTTTCAGTCAAAGTGATCTTGAGCGGACTTTTTCTGGAGCTATGGCCTTGCGCCCTATTATGGACCAAGGTAAGATCTCAGTTAAAGCTATTACTTCTTCTACTTTTCCTAGTACTGGTAATATTATTAGTAATGTGACTACAAGTGCTACCACCAGCAATACTACTAGTAATACACAAGCAACTACTAATAGTATTAACTGTTATTTTAATTCTTAAGCATATTACATACAATAGAAAATGTATTTGTAAAATATCTATTTAAATTAACGTAATAATCTGTCTGGCCTGCCATGCTCCCAGGGGACAACCAAATCTACATAGTTTAATGTATGTCCTTCGCGGGAGGTTTCCTTACTACATCACTGAGTATGGCTTTTTACCTAGTCAAAATTTTGTCTGTCTATCCATCTGAAATGCCAATGTCATGGTGTGACCTTGATTTGATCTTTGTATTTGACCTTCAATATATTGGTCAGACTATATACTGGCAGACAGTAAGGTGTTGAAAAGTGGATATGTGATAGGGACATTTGTTAAGGGTGTAGATGAGCAACATTGTTGTGTGACCTTTAGTTGACCTTTGACTTTGTCACACTCACCTTCATCTCTAAAATAGTGTCCAGGCTATATCTAAGAAGTCACTTGGTAATGACATTGTTTGGACGTGCAGGTGTGCAACGTTTTAGTTTGATATTGATTTTACTTTTAACCTTGTCACACAGACTTTTCAAATGTTGTCCATACTATAACTCAGAAACCATTAGGTGTATGAAGTTGTTACTCACTAGTTATATATGTAGGATGATGTGACAGTGAAGTGGGACCATGGTTTTTGGTTGTGCCACCATGTTTTCTACTGTCACAATTACCAAATATTGATCATATCACAAAGCTTTATAGATTACTCCATCTAATTATGGTATGTACCTTTACCTAGTTATGGTACCAGCATTGATAGCTATAATTCAATTAATAAATAAAAAATAATAAATTTTATAAAACTGACGCCTTTACTTGTCTTGTTTTGATGACCATGGCTGTTGAACGGGGGGCATGAAACTCCAACTTTGACTTTGTTTGGAAAATTTGTCTTTACACAAAACGTTTTTCTTGCTTAAGGCTTATTTGTCCTGCACCTTTACATAGTGTACGCTACAATTATCTTTGTAATTTTCCAGCTTGTCTATATCCCATTGTGTCCAATACTATTTCCGAAGGCTGGGGAGTACATATAATATCTCTGATGCTGTTTTTATCAGGTGTCAAACACAGTGGAATACATTCTTGTTTCAGGGTTTATGTACCACTGCAAGTGTTCTGAGGACCAGGATTGCCACGAATACAGGGATATTAACATGATCTGTCAAAATAGCGTTTGTGAATGCCGAGAATACTATGTGTACAACAGACGCCATAACCGTTGCCTCTTTGGTATGTATCGCCATATATTTAAGTCCCATGTTGAGAGGTCAAAGAGTATGTAAAAATATTCATTCCTCTATCAAATTTGAGGTAGCCTTCAGTGGCTTAGTGGTTGGTAAGTCTGGCATTTAATCACTGGCTATCGCCTCTTTGTGGGTTCAAAACCCATTATCAGAATAGCTGAGAGCCTGTCCCAATATGACTCTGGCTGTTGAATGGGATGTAAAACCCTGACTTTGATTATCAGTAGTAGTAGTATTTCTAGTTTGGAGCATTTTTAAAGCTCCAAAGTGATGAAGACATCCTCTTAGGCGTTGGTGTCCAGGAAGGAACAGTCCAAATTCTGGAAAGAAGTCTGTCCATGTTAGCATCCGATGGGTGAGAAAGACTATGGTGGAGGGTAGGCTAACCTGAATAGATCTTCAACTACAGTCTAAATCCACTAATACTTTTCTGTGTTCTGATGGCATAAGGGAGTTTGTTCCATTCAGTAACCATTCAGCCACTGCAAAACTGCTAATCCCCATGTGTTTGTTAGGTTTATTTGAGGAAACTGAGAGGCCAGTGCTCTGTGGAGGTCACTATAGTTTAAGAGGACAGATATAGACAGGAGGCAGATATTATTTTGTAAGTAAGAAAATTGCAATTAAACAGTATATGGTACTGAATCAGGTGTAGTTCATGTAAGGAAGTTGTAACATGACACAATTTGTTTAGCTTGCTCATCATGCAACATAGTCTTTTGATTTCTTTAACGTCTACAAATATTAGTTTTTTATGTGATTCAGTCGGGATTTGCAGTAGTACAGATGGCTGCTGGCATTGGCATTTGACACTATCACAGGTGTTTTATTGGTTAGATAACTACGAACCATTCATGAGTGGTAGCACTCTCGCCTCCCACCTCTAAGACTGGGGTTCGATTCCCAGCACGGCCTCAAGTGGGAAAGCTGTTAGTTGCTTGCCGTTGGTCGGCAGTTTACAGTACAGAACTTTCAGCAACTGTATGTACTGGTTTCCTCTGCCCTTCCAACTACCTGTTGTGATATGACCTGTACAGTGTTGAAAGCGACGTAAAACCCCAATAAATAAATAAAACGAACCGTTCATAGTTCCTGGATATGGTACTAACATACACAACATAAATTGCATTGAGTTGTCGGCATCAAGGGTGACACCAAGGTTTTTGGCTGATTTGGCTGGTTGCATGATATTACCAAGGAAACTTACAGGGAATGATGACTTCAAGGAATTTCTATTTTGGTCATCAATCAAAATAGGTTTAGTTTTGTCATGATTGAATTTGAATCCATCCAAACTTGGATGCCTTCAAGGCAATTTTCCAATTCAGTGATATTTAAATTAAAATTAGCTTGTTCCAAGTAAATTTGTGTATAATCTGCGTACAAGGGATATGTGACATTGAATTTACATATGATTTGGCAAAGGGAAATTGTGTATAGAGTGAAAAGGAATGGGCACAAGACAAAACCTTGATAAACCCATAGGGGAGTTGAAAAGCATCTGAAAAATGCCCATCGAGGTATGACTGTCCATATGAGTACAATCCCGGCAATGTCATACTAGTGTTTAAGGCAGTAAAAGAGGAAAACTCGCACCTCAGTAAGCAACCGCCAGGGGAAGGTGACTATGGTGGTGGGTATGCTAGTCTTAACAGGTTAGTCTTGAGTTGGTTTCTAAAGCTCGAACTGGTCTACTGGGATCTGACATTAAGTGGGAGCCTGTTCCAGTCCACTGGTGCAGTCGTGGCAAAATGAGCCAACGGCCTATCTGGGATTAACTGAAGAATCTGATCTATTTCCATGAGTCACACTACAAGACTTGATTAGAGAGGACAAATAGGGGTGTGTGAAGAAATTTAGGGCTTTAAAAGTGAGGAGGTTGTATTTCCAAAGGATACAATATGAAATGGGAATCAGGAGGAGATTTTCTAGATAGGGTGTGACATGACTAACCCTGTTCATTCTGAAAACAGTGTGGCAGAAAACATTTTGAACTTTTAGAATTTTAGCAACTCTGGCCCTGCTAACCCCATATAGTAGGGAATAATAGTAGTCTAGTTGACAACTGACTGTAGCGTTCTCCACAAAAACTGCAGTGTCAACAGTCAAGAGTTTATGGATATGTCTCTTCTGCCAACAAAATAGGGCTTTGGAGGAATGATACAGCAAAGTTTGGTATAAGTGACTCTCCGGTATGCATCACTAATGATGATGAATTGTAACCTTGTAAGGTTTAGGTTTCATTTTCACACCATTCATCCTATCCTGAACAGAAAAAAAGAAACTCATCTCAATACTACTGGAGTGAAAATTCCTAGAGTCTATTCCTAAATATATCTCGCTGTCATCAGCATACGGATGTTATGTGACATCAAAGCCTAAAATAACTTGACTAAGGGTACCAGTATAGAGAGGGGACTTAGAACAGAACCTTGGTGACCCCAAAAGAGAGATGAAAAGCCTCAGAAATCACTGTCTCCTAGTTAAATTTTTCTGCTTGGCCTACTAATTAATATATCTCTCTCTGATATGCACCACCAACGATTCAGAAAGCAACATCAGAGGTTAGAGGTGAATGGTTTAACAACATATATCATGTTTTTATTCCTTAACACATATTCCAGCATGTTTCTCAGCTCTATCTACATCTAATACTTTGGTGTATTTAGTCTGCTAACCCAATATGTGTAAGCATGAAAATATTAGCTTTAACCTCTGTCCATGCACATATATGCTGAATACTTTGAACTGTCCCACGTCTGAGGCATGTGTTTCTGACTGATTAACACATATTTACTCAGACTGTATCATTATTACATTTGCGATGATGTGTTCAAATTCAGTTGTCACCCAAACAAGTAATAACCATAGATCTGTTAAAATAGAGGCTGCGCTACTGAATGAAACTTAAATCAAAGACTTTGTTTTGTCTATTTATTCCTCTTATGGGCTTAGCTGTGTAGTTTGTGCACTTACCCCCAACCTCTGATGTTGCTGGTCTGTATCTTGGCCCGGGCAGTGCATATCAGAAAGAAATATTAGTTACATGCTGATGCCTGGAGGTTTTCATTATTTTACTTTAAAAAAATAATGAGCACTCTTTCCACCACTCTTGAGACTATCAGTCATAATATAACCAACACAAAAGTACTTGTCTCAATATAAACAACAACAAACAAAAAAGCTCTTCTATAAATCCTTACTCAGCCTTGTGAGAAATCTCATTGCTGCATGCTATGAATTCTAGAATGTGAAACGCAAACCCACCTTACACACTATGGGGGTTTCGTAAGATAATAATACAAAGAAAGTTGGGTGATACAAACAAGTCGTTGATACAAAACAAGTTGTTACATGCCTTCTTCCAGTCATATTAAGTTATTTGTGGATACTTTGTCAGATGCCCAGAGGAAGTTCATCTGGTGGTCTCATGTCAACCAGAACTTATACAACTAAGAAACTAAGAAGGAGTATGCTCCTAGAAATGAAAGTCAGTTAATCTAGAAGATTTTCTTCCCTATATTGACAATTCTGCTGTTGACTCCTCATCCTCATAGTAAGAGGATAATATTCACCCGGAGCTTTCAGAGGCAGGGTGGCTGGAGGAAATGACTGCCTGTGTGCAGGAAGCTGTATGTTCAGATTTTGGCATGCTCATCCCTCTGTTGGGCAATTTTGAAGGAAGGTGTTAGAGCTAAGCTTCAAAAATTCTATCTCAAGTGCTAAATTATGTAAGAGGAAATATTCAGACCCAAAGAAACAGTTTCTGATGGAAGCTGTTTTTCAAATGATTGATGAAAAGGCAATAATACGAGTTCAAAGGTCAAATCCCTGTGATTTTACAGTTGTCAGTTTCTGGTCCCTAAACAAAGGAAAAAATGATGATCATTGATAGATTTAAGTCAATTAAACAAGCATTTGCATGTGCCTACCTTTAAAAGGGCAATAGCTAAAAATATTCAGAATTTGCTATATGAATGTAACAGAGTTGCCTCGTTCATCCTTACAAATGCATACGTTCTTGTATCAATACACCCAAGGTTTCAAAAACATCTTTACTTTAATGTAGGCAACCGATCCTATCATTTCACTGCTCTACCATTCTTCTTGGTTAACAAGAGCACAGTTAAAACAGCAATGCCAAGTGAATACTCCAAGATTAATTCACTTTGTCAAAAGCTTAGGTTGGATTACAAACTACAAAAAGTCAGATTTATTTCCCACTCAACAAATTGAGTTCCTGGGTTACAGATTGACCTAATGACAGGTTTTATCTTTCCAGGTAAAATACATCTTCAATGGAGGTCATGTCTTTAATAGGCAACATGGCATCAATAGAGAAGACACTACCATGGGGTCGTAAGACCGATCCAGTGGTATTTGAAAATTCACACGAGACATCCATAGTCTGGATATTCTAGTTCCTGTGTCTGAGGTGCTGAAGAGGTCATGATGGACAAATCTTTTAAATTTGAAGGGCTCGCCACTCCATTAGAAGCAAAGTCTCTTCGTGTTCATAGATGCTTCTGACCTAGTGTTCATAGAAGGTCTGACCTAGGCATTAGAAGCTAAAGGTTAAATGCTATAGAAACTGTTAAAGAACTAAAAGATCTGGTAGGCCTATTTGTATATTTTCTCTTTTTTATTTCTTTTTTTTCTCTTTTTTTATCGCAGCCAATATCCCATACAATGGCACAGACGTCTACCAGAGCAGTGTACTGGATGACTTGGAGATGTGGGAACCTGAGGCAGCAGTGGATGAGGATTCTGAAGCACACATTCTGAATGGAACCTGTGCTATGACCAAAGAAGCAAGGAATCCATGGTATATAGTGGACCTGGGCATGGAGGTCACTGTATACGGAGTGGAGCTTACAACTCCCATACCTTTAGGTAAGATCTCTATCTCGCTTTTCCAGAAAGGTGTCCTAATGTTCAATATTCCTCCAATCATACCATCTGCAACGGGGTTTGATTTTAATTTCCTCTACTGAGGATGTATTAAATTCGTGACTATCTATTTGTTTGTCAGTGGGATTACACAATTTTGTAAAATTAGTTTGAACATATAATAGATACAAAGGCATAAAGGAATACAAAATACAGACAAACTCAACAGAAGATATTAAAACACAGAGGTACAAATGTAATGCTGAATACAAACAAGCAGTGCAGGACATCACTTCATTATTATTAACACTCATGACAATACAGATGTGCTATTGGCAGTTATAATAGTGCATAAATCTTTCTGTAAATCTCAACATTTGCATATCAAATATTCCTGTATCGGTAGAGGTCACACAGAGCTTCTGTTTTGCATTTCAAATTAGACAAAAAGGCTGAAAAATAAATCTGTTTATTTTACTCACGCTTATTTTAGATAGTTTTTTGCCATGGGGTATTAGGAAATTAACAATATGAAGAATAAGATCGTTGGGAGAAGGTATTCCAAATAAGATGTCACATGTGACATGTTTTCGGATTTTGCGAATACTATTGGTCACATCTTCATGAAAAAATTAGATGATGGGTCTTGGTCCAACCAATATACCATTAAATTTTGAGAGTTATCCGGTATCGGTATTGTTTTCACCAATGGTGTCCCGATGGGTATGTGAGCAATCAGGCAGCAGGGAGAAAAAGTTTGTCCGGGCTGTAACTCAGAAACTGAAAAGTGGTTAACATTGATACTTGGTAGGGACCTTGGGGGTTGTAGTGACATCATAGTTTGATGGTCATTTGACTTTTGACCTTGCCATATTGACCTTGACCTATAAAATCTTCTCCGGGCTATATCTCAGAAACCATAAGGTTTAGGAAGTTAATACTTGGTGGAGACATTGGTTGTGGGTTGAAAGTGTGCACCATCATGGGGTTTCTTGCCATAGTGACCTTGACCTATAAAACCTTGTCTCGGCTATATCTCGGAAACCTTATGGTGTGGGAAATTGATATGTCGTGGGGACACTGGATGTGGGTTGTAAGTGTGCAACATTATGTTGTGACCTTGATTTGACCTTTGATCCTGCTGTAGTGACCTTGACCTTCAAAATCTTGTCTAGGCTATATCTCTGAAACCATAAAGTGTAGGAAGTTGGCATTTAGTAGGGACATTGCTTAGCGGCTGCAGGTGTGCAATATCATGGTGTGATCGTGATTTGACCTTTGACCTTGTCATAGTGACCATGAGTTTTAAAATATTTTTTTATATTTTTATTTCTTTTTCAAAGGTGTTCATATTTACATATATTGTACTTCCTAACAATACCAAGCTTCAATAGTCTGTTAAAAGAACAATTATAGTATTACAATATGAGAGTAGATGCTGTACAAAATGCATGTTACAAAATCAATTCTGGGATAAAGTCCCATTTCTTTTTAAATTTACATTCTTGGTTTTGTATTTTTGACACATACTCCTGTTCCACATAGAAACTTTTCAGCATTTCAAGAGCTTCGACTAACTGTGGAGTTTTTTCTTTCTTGGATGCAATAAAAATGTATTTCTTCATTATTATTAATAAAATATTAGCAGGCCTCATTTGTTTTTCTTGGAAGCCCAAAATTATGTCTTTACTTGAAAAGTCTACTTCCTTATTTGTGTTGGTTTTAATTTTCCTGGATAGGTCCTCCCAAAATTTTCTTGTGGGTTCACATTGGCTGAATAAGTGTACTAGAGTTTGTTCATTTTCATTACATAATTTACACACATTATCTTGTGTTATGCCTATTTTGAATTTTAAATTTCTAATTCCCAATATCTGATTCAGGATTTTATATTGAAGCCAAATTAAGTAATTGTCCTGTATAGTTTTGAAACAAATGAGGTAACATTGCTGTCACATTTTTTCTGTAACTGTAATATTTAGTAGTGTTTCCCATTTATGCCAAAGCTTATCATCATTGTAGGATTTCTGCAAAAGTAAAGTTTTATAATAATCTCTTGACCCTTTTGTGCCTTTGGAGAGCAAATATAATGTTTCTGGATGGATGGGCCTTATGCTTTGTCGAGATATCGGATTCGCCTATAAAGTTATTTACACATTGTCTGACTCTATGATAGTCTAAGAAATTATAGGGTCCTGAGTACTTTGAGATTAGGTCATGGTGTGAGAAAAATTTTCCTTGGGAGTCAATTAAATCAGATACAAAAACGATCCCTTTATTAAACCACTGTGGCAAATAGAGTTCCATTTTAGAAACCTTTGGACTATACCATACTGGGCTAGAAAGTTTCTTGTTTTCTTCATCGGGTATGTTTGTGTCTAATAGACATGCCCAGGATAGCAAAGCCTCCTTCCAAATCATATTTGTTATATTCTGTACAAGGTTTTAGGGCCAAGTTGAACCAAAATATTGTTGCCTAAGAGGGTTTTTGATACAATGTATTTCTGCAGTTTTCCACACCGGTCTTTCATTGCTCAACAACCTTTTGATCCAAAAAATTTGGAGCCCAGTTATGAAGGTATCTATATCTATCATTCTAAGGCCTCCTCTTGAATAGTTTTGTGTTAGTTTTGCTCTGCTTATCTTATATGGTTTATAATCCCATATAAAGGAGTAAAGGAGTTTGTTTAAGGATTTTATAGTTTGGGGGCTTGGTCTGGGAATCGTCATGGATAGTGTTACAAACTTTGTTATTATGAACGTTTTTAAAATGCATATTTTGCCAACTGGGGTTAGGTTTCTTTGCCTCCAAGGCACAAGGGTTCTCTCTGCATCTGTTATTATAGTATTATAGTTTAAGCTGGACATATCAAGAAGATTTACTGAAAATGTGATACCAAGAACTCTAAAAGTATTTATTCCCCACTTCAAGTTGGCCTGCAGACCCATTTTCTTGTTTCCCTTTTTTGAACCAATCCATATTATTTGAGTTTTTTCTTTATTTACTTTTAAGCCAGAGTATGTGCCAAATATTTCAAGGATATTTAGCGCCAATTGGAGAGAGATTTCATAATCATCTAGGAATAGTGTTGTGTCATCTGCAAACTGCGTAATTTTTACATACCGTTTATTTATTTTTAATCCTTTAATTGAGTCACATGCCTCTACTGAGAGTGTTAAAAAAGCGAGCATATTATAAAAAGATATGGAGCAATCGGGTCTCTTTGTCGGCATCCCCTTTTAATACTGATTTGATTTGATAGGAAACCACATTGAAGAACTGTTGCAAAAATATTTGTGTTAAAGGTAATTATCCACTTAATAAAATTCTGTCCAAAACCTAATCTGATTAAAGCCTCAATTAGGAAATCCCATGACACCGAATCGAATGCTTTTTTTGAAATCAACTAGCATTAATAAACCCGGAATTTTTTTGCATTCTGCAAAATGAATTATGTCATATATCAAGCGTGTACAGTCACTCATATAGCGTCCACTTATAACCCTGTCTGCTGCTCTGGAATTAAATATGTTAGCACCTTTCTCAGTCTGTTGGCTATTGCTGATGATCCTATTTTATATGCTACTGACAGAAGTGAAATGGGGCGCCAGTTTTTCAAGTATTCTCTAGGTTTATCACCTTTTTGAAAGCATGAAATTATGCTATGACACATTGTAAGAGGTAATTGACCTATTTTTGGAACTTTAGTTGTCACTGCCTGACAAACAAACGACCAAAATGGTCGGAAATTAAATTGAAAATTAGGAGAAAACAATGTAAATAACAATTAATAATTTTCATAAATAGTGGCATATGCTGTAAATATAAAACGTTTAACTCGGAACTGGTTACGCAGGGCATGCACAGTCCACATATGTGCAGCAAGTAAGTACTGAAAAGAATTTTTCTTTCCTGTTAGAAGAACAAGAACATGACAATAAATCACTCCTATAGGACTATATTAAATGTAAGATTAGAGGAATAACCATAGCCAAACAAAAACGATTTTTATTAAAATAACCCTAAAGCAGAACTATATCAATTACACTTAGATAGAGCCAAAGGCTCTGTCTTAAGATCCAAAGCTCAGCTGGTAGAAAATGATACAAAAGTGTAAACTACATGCAAAGTATAGAAAAAATGGAATTTCAACACAAAATTTTGAAGGCTTCTGAAAACACAGAAAGGGGATAATGATATTATAAATGAAGAAAAACAATACTATAAGTCTTTATACTCTCATGACATTTCTAAAAAATAATACCCACCATTGTAAAAAATCTCTAGAAGACCTTTTCTTGCTTACAGATAATATTCCAAAACTGACAGAAACTGAAAAATGTGCTTGTGAACAAATGTTATCTGTAAAGGAATGCGGCAAGGCTTTAAATGAAATGGGAAACAATAAGTCCCCAGAATGTGATGGCTTTACAGTCGAATTTTATAAATTTTTCTGGGATGAAATAAAGATGTTCCTTTACAATAGTTTTGTCTGGTCATTTCAACACAAGCTTTTATCACTAGATCAAAGAAGGGGAGTTATCACTTTAGTACCAAAAAAGGCAAAGACTTATAACATTTAAAGCATTGGCACCATATTACCCTTCTTAATGTTGACTATAAGATCTTAACTAAAGCACTGCCTATGAGAATGAAAGCAGTATTTGATAACATTGTAGATCATGATCAAGTTGGGTATATAAAGGGTCGTTTTATAGGGTTAAACATTCGTACTACTGCAAACATTTTAACCTTCTTCTTCGTACTACTGCAAACATTTTAACCTTTTACCTTAAAAACATTTCTCAGTGTTGACTAATAGCCCAAATAGACTATCAAAAAGCTTTTAACACAGTTGATTGGTCCTTCCTATTGAAATGTCTGAAGCTTTAACTTTGGTGACACCTTTACATCCTGGGTGAAAAAACTATATACCCAAATTGAAAGTTGTGTGATAAAGAATGGTAAATCTTCAGAATTTTTCACTCTAGAAAGAGGTATAAGGCAAGGTTGCTGTCTTTCTGCCCTTCTGTTTATCCTTGTGGAAATTTTAGCCATAAGCATTAGAAATAATAAGGACATTAATGGCATTATTATAAACAAGGAACAGATCAAGATAAGCCAACTCGCAGATGACACCACTCTTTATCTTGCCGATATTTCTTCCCTGAAAAATGCATTATTATTATTAGAAAGGTTCTCAGTGTGTTCTGGACTTTGTATTAATCGAGACAAAACAGAAGTTATTCCTCTGAATATACAAAATGTTGATACATATAAGTTAGGTATATTCTGGCAAAAAGGAAGTTTTAAAATGCTTGGCATATGGTTTAGCAGTAATGAAGATGAGATGATTTGGCTAAATGTGAATGACAAAGTTGAAAGAACTAAAAATACAATCACAACATGGTCAAACATGCATCTAACAATGTTTGGAAAAATAACAGTACTTAAAACAATGGTTCTCAGTCAAATCTTAAATGTATGTAGCACTGTGTATGTACCAGAATTCTTCATAAAACTAATCGATAAATTATTTTTGCCATTTTTGTGGGGGCAGGGAAAGAGGGCAAAAGTGAAAAGAGAAGTTATGATTAATTCTAAAACCCTAGATGGAGCTAAAATGATTAATTTTCAAAACATGATTTGTTCTAGGAAAGCATTATGGATAAAAGGTTTCTGAGCTCAACCTCAAAATCAACTAACCTTGCTCTGCACTTTGCTGGTATTAAAGACAAAAGTATTCTGTTGCTTAAGCTTCCTGCTGCAAAGTTTCCTTCAAGTTTGTCAAAATTTGATAGTCAGATCATTGAATAATGCTATAAGTTTTATGCTGTTTACCCTAATGGTATACAGGAAATTTTAAATGAAAAACTAGTTTATAACAAGTTTATTTTAATTGGTGGAAAAACTATTAGCCCAATCATATCTTTATAAAAAGACAAATATTTCACAAGTTGGGCAGCGTTTTAAACATGGCAATTTTGAAAGTATACAAGAAATTGAAATGGAGTTCAACTATAATCTAGAAGACCTAAGATATCATTCTGTTCTGTCAGAGATCTAAGAGAGGAAGTTATAATCCTATAACTATTTTGCACCAAAAGGACACTGTCATTAGTATATTGTACAACATTTGCTGATTAAAAGTATTTATTAAATATGTGTTGTTAGTTTTCCTGGGCATGCTGTTATTTTTCCGAGGCACATAATGATAGATAGAAAAAATTCTTATTTAAATCTTAAACTTGTCAGAATAGACTGAAAAAATTCAACAAAAAGTGAAAAATCACAAATGTATTCATAAAAGTATTCCTGAATATGAATACTATTGAAATGTATTCAAATACAAATACTTTGCATTTTTTTTCACAAAAGTATTTGAATATGAAAACTACACTGAAAAGTGTATTCGAATACTTATGAATATGAATGTGAATATGAATACACCAGGCCTGGTATCAGTAAAGGGGAGTAATGCTGCTGTCTAAAATATTTTACAATAAAAATATAGTATTTCAGCCTTACTAGAAAAGTGAATGTACATGATAGTTGTGTTTAAATGTAAAATAAATATGTTAAAATTGTCTGTCTGGTTATATAATGCATATCTGTATTCGTCAAAATTTGCATTTGCAATTTAAAAATTAAGTCTTGGAATTTAGTTTTAGTGTGTATAAAGTGACTACATAATGTAGTGCAGTAGTTTGTTCTATTTCCTTTTCGGTGCAATTAGCGTATTATCAAATTATTCTGTTTTGTAGCCTGTACCTTGTAAGTATGTTATACCTACAAAAAAAAAGAAATGAAAGATTAAAAAAGTGCTATTAAACAACAGGACTTAAAACTCCCAACTTTTGCACTAAATGTGAAAAACCTGAAACAATGGCCCTTAACAGGTAGCAGTGTGTGCCTTTAATGTACTACATCTATTGAACTGCATTAAAATAAATTGTTACATCATATTTGATCCACTGACTGGTATTTGCAAACATGGTACAGCAAAATATTAACAAAATAAAAAAGAAAACAAGAAAAAAAAACAATCTAGTTATAAAGTTCATCCTCACTGTTTATGGCCAATACAAATAAAGAAGAAAACACTGTCATGTGACCTTTTTCAGAGAAGATACACTACTGGGTTGCTTTGGTCCGTCTTAAATGTGACCCAATATAAAATACTATAGCTTTATATGAATAGCAGTTGACTTAAATTGACAATTGCAGTGTCGATAATATTACAGAAAACTAGTATACCAAATTCCTGGCATCTAAGACGAGAAATAAATTATTACTATACAGATAAAAAAAATAAAAGAATTACTTTTTTTTCTTTCAGATGTTTATCTAGAAGCATGGGAGACCATTGCAGATCCTCCTCCAAATCCTGTTCCAGATCCTGACTGCTTCCTGCATGATGATAAATATGACAACCTTACTGCCACTTCACACTGTGGTGTGGACACCATGCAAAGAATAGATGTTCATGGTTAGTTAAAAGCCACAGTTTCTCTTACACATTTGATAACTAGGTTTAGACTCCTTAATGTCAACTTAAATTTTGAGTTAACTGTAATACTAAAGGCTATGATACTATTAAACTTCTGTATACTTAGACTAAATAATATCACGTCATACTACTTTGTTGGAACCAACCTGCTTTGTAGATTAACATTGAGTGTCTAACATAATAACTTTTATGTTGTTTTAATAATAATAATTCCAAAAATTGTTGTTACATTTTGGCAATTTTATTGCTTTGCCCCAAACTGCAGATAATAATTTATTTTCATGCACTTGTACCCCCACCCCAATTTTTTATTGTTATTTATTACTGTGTCACCTCGAAATATGTTGTATTATTAGAAAGGTATTTTTACAGAGCTTCTGGTTGTTTTTGATGCATTGAAAGTCGTACAGAAATGCCAGAGAAATCTAAAACTGAAATATATTTTTAATTTTTTTTATTAATTTGCGATTCTGACTATGGATTTATTTAACAGCTTCATTTTGGAATGAATATGGAGATATTATCCTTTTGCATTTATAACTGTTTGTCTGTAGGATTTTTGGTTCATTTCTTAGCAGGACATTAACATAGATGCCCATTAAACTTTGAGAGGGATCCGGATCACTGCCTAGATACAAAAAGAAAGATCCAGGCTTTCCCATTTACTTTTTCTTGAAATATTTAAAAAAAACCTAATGACTTGACAGAGACCTGCACTTATTGAGTGCTTTTGTTTTATTGTGGAATTTTATAAATTGAGAATAGAAAATATAAAACCTTGTCCAGTGGTTTTGTATTGTGTTGTGATACAATTTCTACATATAACGAACTCTGCTAGATTTTCCATTTAACAATCCTTTGGCTATTTAATCATATGTTGCACTATTTGAACCTACAGAGAAAGTACTGTTAATGTACTAGTAATGCAT
This sequence comes from Sabellastarte sp. h YS-2021, assembly GCA_964017235.1. Lineage (NCBI taxonomy): Eukaryota > Metazoa > Annelida > Polychaeta > Sabellida > Sabellidae > Sabellastarte > Sabellastarte sp. h YS-2021. Next base: position 93,327,946 of record OZ024933.1, on the reverse strand, counting down.
GCCTATCTAACAATAACATAGATTATTTGTGCAGGACCATTCCCATGGAAAATTGAGACTGAGGATCAGTCTGACTTTGAGATCTTGAACAGAGAATACAGGGATGGCGTCAGAACGTATTACTACAACAAAGCCGCAGGAAGTAACATGGGCAGTGTGGGTATTTACACACAAAGAGTCAGTAGGATAGGTAAGTGACCTTGATTAAAATGTTTTGGTCATGGCTTTGCTTTTGATGCTCCCACTCTTTGCAATGCTCTTCCTGGTGGGATTTGTGCATCCCCCCTCCCTAGCCTATTTCAGAAAGCAGCTTAGATAGGTAGATAGATATTTTATTTGTGTGTCACATGTGATAATACTCAACCCGCAAATACAAAGAAAAATTGTACTTTAATATTCACATCCAGCCTATATATAGGCTTATGAGGCACATTGAAACTTTCAGATATTACATTTCACTATGAATTTGGCTGTTAAATTAACAATAGTTGGATCACTGAGCAACTTTTCCATTTTGTCATTTGGACAGAGAGAAGTGAAAGTATTATCACGTTTACAAACCTTAGAAACCAGTTGCTCTCTTTCTTGAGAAAATTTGCTACAGTACAATAACGTATGTATTTCATCATCAATACTGGAGGAATTTACATATTCTCAAACTTTTTTCAATATTCCTGATTCTTCCCTTTTCAATTTCTAGTTTACTAAATGTAGAGCTCCTGAATTTTGCTATAATGGACCTATTATTTCGGTTTTTACATGAATTTACATACATTTTTTCCTCAATTTCTAAAACTGAGTCAAACTCGTTATAATTTGCAAGTCGTGACATTTTTTCAACTGATTTACACATTTTTTCTTGATTCATAGACATAAGGTAATTTTTCATTCTATCAAATATATGAGTGAAAGACAGACCTTGAGTATTGTTGGTATCAAAAACATTAATTAATTTTGCGCCAGTAAACCAGTTTCCTATAGCAAAGTTGAGATAAAGTTACCTAAGGTCAAAGGTCATATAGAGGTCAAAAAGTGAATTGAGTTTGTGACAATTTATTTATACGTTAGTAAAGATGTTAAAATATATAAGAAGGGTTAAAATCTTTAAAAATTTTCAAAATATTTTGTAAATTTAAAGCCCATCAGGCATCTATAACATAGCATCTAGTGCAACATATCACAGCAAATGTAACATAATGGCAACTCGTGCATAGACTCATACAATGACATCAATCAAACCAGTATGACATTTACTATATAGTGGACCACCCCATACTGCTGAACCATAATCCATAATCTTACAAACCATTGCATTATATAAAGTTTTATATGTATTTGAGTAGAGCCCATTTGAACTATAATATTTCTGGACAAGACTACCTAGTGACCTGCTACTAGCAGTAGCTAATGTATTCACAGTTTCCGTGTGGTGCTTGACCTATTTTCTGTCTATGGATACTGGAAATGATCGACTGTTTTGGTGTTGTTATGCCTTAGAGACCCCTTTTATTAATGGGAGATTAAGCGCAATAAAAGTTCAATTAGAATTAGAATATATTTTGACATTTAACATGCTATTTCTGTCTTTCCTTCTGACAGCCATTATAATGTCATACCAAGCGTAAAGTGGAGGTCCTCAGTGGCCTAATGGTGTTAGGAAGGTTTAACATCTGATCACAGGCTGTCACCTCTGTATGGGCTGGACTCTTACAAATGATAATGCTGAGGACCTATTCCAATGTAAACCCTGTTGTTGAAGGGAAGTAAAACCCCAACTTTGATTTTTCACCCAAGTGTAAAGTTACTGACACAATGATTTTTGAGATAATGACTCCCCTCCTTTGATCATTTTGGAGGAGTTCTTATCTTACACAGGGGGAATGAAATATTTTGATTCCCCCTAAGGACCACACCTGTTTCTTACTTAACCGGCATGAAAGCAAATAATCTGTCTCAGAAACCTTAGTAATCAGGGGGCATTCCGTTAACTTGTTTTCAAATTAATAAAAGGAATGCCCCCTGATTCTTAGTGTCTGCAGCCTATTGTATATATACATGAACGTTTCTCAATACATTTATTTACATATTTTCTATATTCACAAAACTAAAGTCACAAAATTCCACACACGTTTACAATGCCTTTATAATGCAATAGAAGAAGTTTAAGCATATATTTTACTATATTTATGTATTAATAACACAATATCTGTAGTTTTCTATTGTGAATTAAAAGATCCCTCCATGAAGACACCCCCTCTTTTCAAACATGCTGAAGTTTGATTTACTCTGGATGGCACTTTTCTTGTTCAATTATAATTCTCTATATTTTACCAAATATATGAAAAACAGATGTATATTTGTATCACAATTTTAAAATTTAGATTTTGGTAAGTTGTCAGAAATTTTAGCTTTTTCTTTGAGGTTTGTTTTGCTGCAGATCATACCTTCATGATGAGATATTTTTCTTTATAGGAACAATATCTCACAAGAGAACAGTGGTTTGACCAGCCGTGATAAAGTGTTGTTCCCTACCATTTTGACCCCAAGCCGTTTAACACAGCGAGGTCCACTGTTTTAAGTGGTGGACCCTGCCATTTACACCTAATAATTAGGTTTAAAATAAAGCTTCTAAATGCCTGAGTTATTTAAAACTGCAGGCAAATAAAACTGCAAGTAAACAATAATCAAATAAGACGGTAAAGATAGTAGAGTACAGTAAGACATTTTTTAAAATTCGGAAAATTTTTACTATATGTAAGATTGCGTAGTTGCTTTCACTGTCTTAATCACAAGTTATGAATTAGATTGATAATAATTACAATTGAGGAACTTGGCTTTAATATATTGAGCCTTAAATAATCAGTAGAATATGTTATTTATTAGGGCAAGCAATCCTGGCTTGCCACAAAAGAGTAAGCTACTTCAACTTATTTCCTATTTAGAAAAATGAAAAATGTATCTGTAAATTACGGAGCCCAGGAAGGGACCTCAAACTGTTTTCCTATCATTTTTTACCTCGTTACCACAAGATAGTAAGTCATTACCACAAGTTAGTAAGTCATTACCACAAGTTACAAAATCGATACCACAAGAAAATAAGTCGTTCCCACAAGTTAGCAAGTCATTCCCACAAAATAGCAAGTCGTCCCCACAAGATACTAATTCATTCCCACAAGTTGGAAAGTCATTACCACAAGATACTAACTCATTCCCACAAGTTAGCAAGTCATTACCACAAGATACTAACTCGTTCCCACAAATTAGCAAGCCATTACCACAAGATAGTAAGTCGTTCCCACAAGTTAGCAAGTCATTACCACAAGATAGTAAGTCGTTCTCTACAAGTTAGTAAGTCGTTCCCACAAGTTAGTAAGTCGTTCCCACAAGTTAGCAAGTCGTTCCCACAAGTTAGCAAGTCGTTCCCAAAAGATAGCAAGTTGTTTCCACAAGTTAGCAAGTTGTTCCCACAAGATAGTAAGTTTTTGCCACAAGATAGAAAGTCATTCCCACAAGATAGACAGTCCTTCTCACAAGATACTAGGTCATTCCCACAAGATACAAAGTTGTTCCCACAAGTTATTAAATTGTTACCGAAAGATAGGAAGTCATTCCCACAAGTTAGGAAGTCATCGTAATGAGATATTAAGTAGTGGTAATGAGATACTAAGTCGTGGGAATGGGATGCTAAGTCATGGGAATGAGATACTGACTTTTGGGAACGAGATACTAAGTGGTTACCACAGGATAGTAAATCCTTGTTTTAATTCATACCCACCACTTATCAAGTCGTTCCCACCACTTATCAAGTCGTTCCCACCACTTAGTAACTCGTTCCCACCACTTAGTAACTCGTTCCCACCACTTAGTAACTCGTTCCCACCACTTAGTAACTCGTTCCCACCACTTATTAACTCATTCCCAGGGACCAATAGTATGCAAACAAGGGTTAACAATATTTATTATACATAATAGTTATAATAGTGACTACTAACAGCTTGACAGTATTATCAATTATAACAGAAACTAGTTAATAATACATAAATTAATTTAAGATTGTTACTAGATAAAAGACAGGAAAAATATTTACAACATACGTGAGCACATAATGGTTTGATTCCCCCTAACGTGCCACATGCAGATACTATAACCCAATTAGTAGTAAACCTCTACATTGCCCATGGCCATACTAGAAGAAATTAGAAATTTAAACAGGGGGTTAAGACCAGGGCAAAAATGGCAAACTCTTTGTAAGAAAAAGAAATGGTCTATGGGGAACAAAATGTAACTTATATTGTAATGTATATAAAGAAGGGGATGAGAATGATAAGACTATGCTATTTACAGCATGAAAAGACTATGCCATTTGCATCACAGCAAACACAAGTTTTGCTGAATCCAGGTATAGCTTATATGAGAGTCCGATGGAGATCGTACAAGGTATGCTGTGCCAAAAAGCACTCAATCCAATGTAACATAGTAAAATATCTTAGAAAGACAAAGGAAAGTGCCATAAAACAGGTACCTATAAAAGACAGTAATGCAATATACCTGTAATAATAAGAATGTGACCTTTGAAGGTCACTAGGTAGGTAACTTGGAAGAATAACCATTAAAATTACTAAAACAATAACCCTAATGGCATAAAAGTTGGACATGTAAAGTAATAGGAAACATGCGACATCTGAAGGTCACTAAAAGCCTACAGGCACATGTAAACTTGAATGATATGCTAGTAGATGGGTGACCTCTATATAAGTTAGGTGTCATGACTTTCTGTCATGTGGTAACAACTTGCTAACTTGTAGGAATGACTTAGTATCTTGTGGTAACGACTTTTTATCTTGTGGTAATAGCTTCCTAAGTTGTGGGAATGACTTACTGTCTTGTGGTAACGAGGTTATAAAAAATGCCAAGAAAACAGTTTTATGTCCCTTCCTGGGCTCCTTAGTAAATAGATCAATGTCTGGTTTGCCATGTGGTATACTTATCTAAATGACTGAGTCTTTTAAAACAGCAATCTGCTATTTAAAACCGTGGTCTGCCATTTAAACTGGTTGGTGGGGTAAAAAAAGCATGTAACTGTCCTATGTAAATGACCTTTTCAGCCATGCTTTGATTTTTCTTTCAGTTGATTTTGGGTACATCCAATTTACTGATGACTTGTCTTGTTGGGCTGTGAGCAATGACACAGTGATCAAGCTGACCAAGGCTGCTGGTGATGAGTGTACTGGTGTGGTGGTTTATGTGGAACCCACCAGTGGGGATGAGAACGACTATTACATTCGCCGCCTCTCTGACAGTTACACTCTGGGAGTGCACTCCTTCACACAAGGAGCAAAGGTACCTACATCAGTGGACAGCCTCATAGCATATTTACAACAGATATAGTAAAAGCAATCTGAGAACCTCCAACCAAGGCACATAAAGTAAATGGAAAAGCTAGATTTTTTCCATGTCCAGAAAGTAATCTTGGTTACTGTCAAATTTTATATCAATCCAAGTTGGGCCAAGACCCATCTTCTGATTTAAGCCAAGAATATCCAACCAGAAAGCACTTGTATAGTCCTGCTAAAACAGACAAGCAGCCCTACCTTCTTGGCAGAGGTAATGTGTTTTAATATTGTTCCGTTATGACTTTTATGTTTGTATGACCGTTCCTGTACTGATGGACTACTTCCAAAAAGTGAAACCCCACATGTTAAGATAAAGGTCTATTTAATAAGAGAGATATAAGGTTTATTTATTTTCCTTTAATTATCACAAAACCCTTCCTAATATTTGGTGCAGTATATATCGCTTTTTAAAAACATTCCCTTTTTTCTTTAGTGAAACTAATTGAGGCCCTTAAAAAATTCTTTTATTTTCCATAATTTCCAAAGCTATCTACATTACAAAAATTTTCAATATTCACAATTTCTTGTTGGATATAAATTAAAGTACACAAACCGCCCCCAGGTTATTCCATTTCATCTGAGTTGTTCACACGAGATGTGGACAGCCACTGATTAGACATTGTTTTTTTAACTATCAGTAACAGTAGGATGACAGTAGTACAAATGTTGGTCCCTAAGAAGCAACCTCAGTTAACCTCAACTCACCTTCGGTAGCCATCAGACGAACACATGGCAAAATGACTAATACCTTAACTTACCTTATGTGGCCGTACTACTCCGAAAGACAACCAAATCACAACCTCATGTACACCTCGGACTACACCTTCGGTTACCATGGTAAAAAATTCATATGCGCATGTGAGAAATTGTCTGCACATGCTCACAGTACCAAAATCAGAGGCGGAAAATTCAAATATTTGAAAACTCTGGTAGGATGTGCAACATAATGGACTATTCGCCACTGACTCGCAAGGTCGCATACAGATGTCAGACGGTGATCCAAAGACAGGGACATTTCACCAAAGGCAGGTTACCATGGGTGATGCCGCCTATAGTGTGAATGGGGTATTAGGTCAAGCCTTTTCCATAGGGTCATTTTTGTACATATTGGTTTTCTGCATCACAACCGGTGTCACTTTAGCTTTGAAAAGAGGTTTTGTATCTGGCTATAACACATTGAAGAATGAGACGTCCCATACATCTACCCTGTTGCCACCTTCAACTGTCCAGTTTGTAGAGTTGAATACAACTCATGAAAGGACCTGGCAGGTTTTCCAAAAGAGCTGTCCTAGGCGCAAATCGCATTCAATATTGAACGCATGCTACACAATTACAAATCCCACTGAATCACTCTGAATGAATTCTACCTAGATATAAAGAAAACACTATCACAACGGAAGGTAGGAGAGCCTGTTCGGTTGTAACTCATGACCAAAGACTGGAAACTTGGGAGGATAGGTTACATTTAGATATGCCAATATAAAGCATTTAAAGACTAGAACAGAATTCAAACGTTTATATAGCGCAAAGTTGATTTGAAACCTCGAAGGCCCATTTAATGTCTAAAAAGGGAGAGTCTCAAACTGAGGAAAAGTCATTACCCAGCAAGTGCCTGCCAGGGATTACTGACTATGGGGGTGTGTATACCAGGTTCATCCAGTAGGCTTTTAGCTGACTCCTGAACCTAACGAGAGTCTGCTGTGATAAGATATTAAGTGGACACCTGTTCCATTCCACTAAAATAGCCTTGGAAAAACCAAAACCATCAGTCAGATTGTAAGGAAATGGTATTTATGTCATAATATCAAAACTTTCAAATTGTTATCTACTGTAATCATACTTTTTAATATTTAATCTCTGCACCAGGAACGTTTAAGGAATTCATGTTCTGTTTTTAAAATTACTTTTTCTTCTCCAATGATAATCATTATTATGTGAGTTTGTCATTAACCTCACCCTTCAATTTGGTCAGTGGTTTTGACTTCCTGCCCGTATGCATAACTCGAATATTACACGTCTGATTAATGTCTCATTTTTACACAAGATGGAATCTAACCATGGCTCAATTCAAAGCAAAAATGCTCTGAATCACAACTCTGAATTGACGCATCATATTTCTTGAATTTTTGCAGCACTGCCCATGGGCGACGGTTTTTTCAGACACTGCTTGTTTTGTCAGTGTATTTTGTTTGAAAATATTAACAGAGTAAGATTCTAAAGCTAGCATAAATCAGATAAATCATGGCCAAAATTGTAATTGTAACAACAATTGGGCAAACATTGATTGTTACTTCTTGTTTTGTCTTGATGGCATTTACAGGTCTCTTTCGGATCTGACAGTACCAGTTTTCAGATATTTGCGACCTCTGGTAGCATAACAGACTTTGCAGACTTGTATGATGGGGTTTACATCAAACCAACAAATGATGACACCAAGTGTTTACAGTTTGATGGCAGTTCTCCTCCAGAATTGATCCTGTCGGGCACATGTGACACTTTGTACCTGCACGAAATGTTTGATGGTATTTGTTCATGTATTGTATTTGTAATGTGAATTTATACTAAGCACAACAGCTCCATAAACTACAGCCCTGAAAGCATCGATCCATTCAACTGATCAAATACATCCCAGGTTCTGAATTCATTGACATGTTCCAACTGAAAGACTAAGCTAACGGATGACCATTTTAGGAGGGGAGTGCATTTTGCAGTTGACGGCGTTTCGCCAGCTTCTATTGTATTTCATTTAAAACTAGCATGATACTGAAGGAGCTGTATGGCATAGAAAAGTGTGCAATATGTCCTGATACTTTTCTCAGATTTTAAAATTGACAGTATGCAGGATTATATATATCAATAAAAAAATTTATATGTCAGTGAAAAATATTCCTAACAAACTGCATCTGACTGATGTAAAGTGATGTATGTTCTCTAAACTGTGTCTAGGTCAATATAAATCATATTCATAACGCCATAATATGCTAGAATACAATGAGAAGAATTAATCTTTATTTTTGATTATTGTATGCAAAGTTTATTACAGTCTTTGTAACTTTTGGGGGACTGTATAAAATAATGGGCAAAATGCTGTCCACTTTCGACAGCCCTAATTTTATTGCCATAGGACTTGTAGTACAGATGTGTTTGTACTCATCACAAAATATATTTTAGGCTGCTACGATCATTTAACAGTTTGAGGAACCTCTTTTCATTCTGCATATTTGTTCTCAAGAAAGCTGCATTTTAGTGCTTTTATGGGCGAAATGCTGTCCCCCCTTGTATCAACGTCCTTGAGGTTCTTTAGCCTGTTACTGAAGATAGATCCTTCGCACTGCCCCATTGTATAATTTAGAATTGTTATATTTTCTGTGAGTCTATTGATTGGTATGGAAGCACATTAGTGATGATATATCAGAAACATAGAAAAGGAGAACAAAAATTCTATCTCATTATGATGAGATAGTATAATGTCAGAATGGGAAAAAATTCAGAAATGAGAAACAAAAATACTATATCGTAATTACTAGATAGCATACAACATACAACATTTGTACATTGTAAACATTTTTATTCTTTAACTGAATAATATTTGAATAACATGATCCTTCATACACTAAGTATTATTAAAAATACTGCTGATAGAATCTTCTATTGACTGTTTGTCTGTGCCTTTATAGGCTATAGGACAATAAATATAGAAAACAAGGTTGTGTAAATAACATTAATCCTTACAAATATATGTATATCATGTGATATACTCACAATTCCAATTCATTTAGTTTTGTATATGTAACTACTTAAGTAGTTCTATAGTTCTTGTAAATTTACTTTTTTTCAGAAACCCTCCCCATGTATAAGTACAGACAGGAGGATTATAATGACACCACTGATGGTGACATACCTTATTTTGGAGTAAACATTACTTCTGATACAGAAGGAATACCGTGTTATGAAATATTCAAGGCCAAAGATGTGGATGGTGAGGTTTCAAATACTTATTAGTTTTTTTTCTTGTGCTATAGTTTCTACAATAAAAAACAGTGCATATTGTCAGTATTGCTCAATTCACTCATATCGTCTGGCAGGAGAGGCGACTGTCATGGTGTGACTTTGGTACATGCCGTGACCTTGACTCTGTGCACTTGGAGAAAGAAAATGTCTTACTTTGGACTTTAAAATATTGTCAAGGCCACGCCTCCGCAACCACAGGGTGAAAGAAGTTAAAAGTTTGGCAGGGATAATCCTTGGGGATAGAATTTGTGACATCATGGTCATCTTAAACCTTGACTCATTACACTTGAATAGGGAAAGTTTCTGACTTTAAAATGTTGTCTGGGTCAGATCTTCACAAGTTTAAACGGGAAACTCAGACTTAGCAGGAATGTGCATTGGTGGTTACAGCCTAACCTTTTTGAATGCTTTGGTGAGCAGCAGGATGGACTACTGCAATTCACTCTTATTGCTCACTGATTGAGTTAAGGAGATTGCAGCTAGTCCAAAACTCACTCTGCAGGGTTGTCACTCGTTCCTCTAAATTCTCTCACATTACCCCTCAGCTAAAAAATCTCCACTGGCTACCAGTTACATACAGGGTACAATTTAAAATTGGTCTTATTACATACAAAATTCTCACCCAGGGTCAACCAGTTTACCTAAGAGATTTAATCCACCCCTACACCTCCTTTAGAAATACAAGGCGAAGTACCCCCAAACTCAAGTTCCTTCAAACCCCCACTTTTGATCGTAGAGTTCACAAATCAATTAAACACTTTTCTAATTCCTTCAGTCACTATGCCCCTGCCCTTTGGAACTCTTTCCCTCTCCATGTAAGAAATAATCCCTCTGTTGCATCTTTTAGGAAGCACCTCAAAACTCACCTCTTCAGCTCTAGCTTCCCAACTTAGTCTTCCTTCCCTCCTGGTCACACCCACAATCCTGGATTAACGCCCCTCGACTTCCATATGACAATGATTTTCAATATGATAATGAATTAGCGCACCAAGTTCCTCATTGTGGGGAAGATATTGCGCTTGCAAAGCAGTCAATGATATTAGATTAGATTAGATAAGCATGCTCCAGCCAAGCAAAAAGATATACCAAAGTGTTTCATGAACAATGGCATCCTTATGCCCAACTGTCTAAAGATACATGGATACATACATAGACTGTTGTTCTGTTGGTAAATGGTATGATCAGTAGTCGAATAGTCTACTGTAATTTCTGACTATATGGGATCAACTAAGCCAGTGTTGCTAAACTACAGAAAGTTCAAAATACTTTGTCATGTTGTTTACAGACTGGGTGAAGTTGGTTATGTTACAACCTACATAATAAAACTTCACTGGCTTTCCATTTCATATTGTATTCATTTAAAAGAAAATCCCATCAGTTTTAAGGTTATAACTTTTTCCAACCTCCCTGTCTGTTGTCTAGCAGTCTAGCCTATCCAAATAAGCTATCAGTTTCCTTAATCCGTCCCAAAAAAGGTGATTGGTTGGCACGGTGTTGCCATGGCCGCAACAATGGAATGGTCCCAACACAGCAGATCGCCTTGGTTTTCAGGAGCCAACTAAGGGCCTACTTGCTCAAATTGGCATACCTAACAAAAAGTTATTCCTCCCTGGTGGGCAGTTGCTGCATAATAAACTCTGCTTAGTTTTGGACTTTTCCTCTTTGGACTTGAGGATATTAGATGATTTTACATTTATTTTGCCTTATGCATATGGTTCTGTTAGAAGAGGTCCTCAGTAGCCTAGTGAGTTGGCAGATATGGCATCTAATCACAGGCCATCAACTCTGTATGCGTTAGACTCCCACAAATGGCAATGCCAAGCTCCTATCCCGATATGTCTTTGGCTGTTGAATAGGAAATAAAACCCTAACTTTGAATTTGTTAATACTGCATGGTCAAATTATGGTCTGGATGTTTTGAATATTGCCCAAACATATTTATTTGTAACCTTTGACTCACTGGATGACATTCTATCTGCTACAATGGGAATTGCAAAAGTAAAATCCATAATGAATTTTGATATGACTTTAACAGTGCTTAATCTGCAACAAGAGAGACCCAAAGTTGCAACAACCAAGATTCAAGTAAAAAGAATTACGAGAGATATAAGAATCATAATTTTATTTTCAGACAATATAATAAACAATACAGTAATTCAATAATACAGCATAAATAGAATAATACAGTACTTAGAATGCAAAAATGTTTTGATCTGTAAGACAGGACTCTGAAAAAAAAATTACTGGGACACCATTTTATGTCAGCTGAACAACTCCAAAAGTACAAGGCCCAGAGACATCCTGTTACTTTATCGAGGATGATAAATAAAAAAAAATCATGCAGATCTGTCTGTTTGTCTGTTTCCCAGAGCCATTACAATTGAGGTACCCCCATCAAAAGTGTGAACATTTCAACACTTTAACACTATTTTCTCATTGACTATTGAAGGGATTTCTCTCTTGTCTTGCATATATGTACCAGGCCGTCAGTTGATTACCCTGTGTGAGTATCAAGCCTGGGTCTTTCTTAATTTATTTTTTTATAAATTTTTGAAATAATATTTAAATGCATTAAAATCTTAAATATCTTATAACTTGAAAAGTATTGCATTTAGAGCACATGTGAGCTGATTGCTACAAATCTAAGTTGAAAAAGAAATTTCTAGGGTGTGGCTATATAAAGTCCTGGACAAAACCTATAGAGTAAGGTGACCTTACACTCCACAAGTTTAGACAATGATGTCACTCATTTGCTGTCCCACAAAATGGGAGACATTTGTAAGTAATCCCTTCTTTCCTCCATGAAGAGAGGAGGCAGACAACATCCATCTTGCTAAATGCATTAACTTATATGGGCATATGACTAGCAGTTTAACAGTAGGTTTGCCAAAATGATACTTTATTAAATTTTCTGCTGACTGCGGACATCTAGTGAAAACTTGGCAAGTGATAACTTTGTGTGTTTGCCTCTTGGTCTGCCTAAGTGCATTTGCCATAACCTGTATATTGGATCTAGGTTATATTTTTAACAAGTTGGGGCTTCACCATGGCTCAATCCTTCTGAAAGGTGGTCTAGATCTGCAAAAATATTGCCAGTCAGCCAGCATAATGTTAGTCCTTTCAAATTTCATCTGCTTCAGTGTTTAACGAAAGCTAGTGACACTACAACTCTACTGAATTATTGTTACTGTCTACTTAGGTGGAGGTGTGACTTATGTGAATAATGGCACCTGGATTTATGTGGCTGCTAAAGAATCATACAATGGTTCATTTGAAGACAGTGATCCATTAATATTCCGATCAAATAGTAAGTACCACAGAAAAATTGACCAATTGATGTTTAGTACCTCATCCAAGGATCATGGTTTTATTTATTTGGGGTTTTACATCGCTTTCAACACTGTACAGGTCATATCACGGCGGGTAGTTGGAAGGGCAGAGGAAACCAGTACATACAATTTGTCAGGGTTCTGTACTGTAAACTGCTGACCAACGGCAAGCACCTACCAGCTTTCCCACTTGAGGCTGTGCTGGGAACCAAACCCCGGCCTCAGAGGTGGCAGGCGAGAGTGTTACCACACGGCCACCATGGTCCCCTCCAAGGATCATGGATTTTGTTTGTATGTTAGCAAGTTTATGTAAGAAAAACTACTGTATGAAGGCTACTTGGTTCAACTGGACAACAACATTCTAATTTTATTTGTTCGTTTTTGCTAAATGTACAATATTGTACCATGTATACAAACATAAACTTTGAGTGTTGTTGAAAGTCAATTTATATCAGTTGAAACAAAAAAGTAGTCAAAATTTAGCACATTATAAAAACATATATAGCCACACTATGTTTCACTTGTTGTACAAAGAAAGTCTGTTACTCACGTGAGGTTAAGCTTATCACTGGTTGCAATATCTATATCTTCACGCATCGATAGAATAATGAATAGTGATTTTTATTTCATAAAAATGTAATATACTCTACCATATGAAAACACCTTGGCAGACCATCTCTGGAGGTCTTATCTCACCTTTCATATAAAGTGGTCTCTCAATTCTTGGATCTTCAGATGGTAGTGTCAGACTTCTCATCTGATTTAGATCTCTTTTGCCATGTGATTCAATCACAAGCTGCTCTTACATGTGCCTCCTGTGCTAGATCCTTAGGCTCTGGCAACAGATGCCCTGGAGTGTTTTGGTCCGGAGTACTTGTTTTACTCTTTCCCTCCTGCAGCTCTTTGTTCTCTATGGCCAGGAAGTTAATCAACTTTCAGAGTTGTATCATGCTTCTTGTAGCCTTCCTCGGTAATTGCCAAGTTTTGGCCTCAAGATCTCCTTTAAGAAAGCCATTGGCTCTTCCTCCTATTCTTCTATAACAATCTCATCTTGAGTTTTGTTATTAATTTTTATGGAGTTCCTTTCTTCAAGCTTTCTGGCTGAAGTTTCCGTTAAGAAGAATTTTCACAGGAGGGGTCTTGGAAGATTTTTATCCTCCATAACTGTCTATGAAGCAATGTGGAACTGCTTCAAAAACTTGTGAGAAACATGGCCACTCTGCCATGCTTCAGCTGTCCCATTAATTGCTGTTTGTTCCTTTTAAGGAATTATTTTCAGTAGGGATACAGGTCAGCTCTCTCCAGGTACTATTTTAAGTTGGGTTCTTATAGGGAGCTTGGAAGTCTCTTTTAGAGCTTCTTTAAGTGCACAATAAGGGTAGTCGTCACCTACCTTTTGGTACTTAAACCTTGGTTCTGCAGGCTCTTACCAAGGCTCCTCTTGAACCCTGTTTACTTGCGAGCCAAGTTTTTCACATATTAGTTAGACAGTCTTTCTTACTCCCTTTCTTTGGGAAGAAGGAGGAGTGATTTTGATTCCTTTATTTAAAGGTTTTCTCTCACTCTCTAGGGATGGTTTAAGTCATCCTTAAGTCAGATCTTACTTTCCTGGCTTAAGCCAGTTATCTTCAGAAGTCTCTTCCTGCTTTGACTTTTTGTCTTTGGTCAGGATGACTTAGAGGACCTCTTCTTTCCTACAGTCAGATTCCTAAGATACTATCTATCTAGCTATTCTGACTTTCTTAGGAGGATTTCTTCTTGGTCTTTCTTCTGAAGTTCAAAGAGGGTGATATTGCTGCTCAGACAATATCTTTTTGGATAACATTTTATCCTTTATTCCCTCTAACTCTGTTCCACATGTGAAGGCCCATGATGCTTTTGCCCAGGTTTCATTCCGGTCTCTTCAGTGGTTTCCCACTGCTTCACATCGTGGGGGATTCCTCTCAGAATTCTTGCACTTCACTTATTTTCCTTCAGAGATCTCTAATCTCTATGATTTCTTAAGTATAGTGGACTTTTGTTTCCACTCAGCCCATTTTCTCTTTTCCACTTAAATTCCTTAATTTAAGTCCATCTGAAACTTTTAGTTTCAGAAAAAGGGGGGTGGCATTTTCCTTTTAGGGAATCTGTTCTTTATCTCTATTTTCAGAACCGTGCTTCTTAGTGCCTCCTGGCATGTTCCTATTCTGGGCACAGTGGCATATTTATGCCCTCTCCTTTGAGCTGACCTAATAGGGTGTAGACAGCAGTGCTGAAGTTCTTGCAGTGGTTAATTCTACTCATTTACCTCAGTAGAGTTTTTTCTTCAGCACAGAGGTTTTGGGTTCAATTGCACCAGGAACTATCCTCTTTATGCAATTTAATCTTAGGGTGGTTTTGCTCAGTCTTTCTTTTTCCCACCATCCTTCCATGTGGGCATTCAACCCACGTGTTTTCATATGGTAGAGTATATTACATTTTTATGAAATAAAATTTCATATTCTTAAATGTAAAATACATTTTTATGAAGAAATAACAGCATATGAACCATATGAAAACAGCAAATCACCCTCCCGCCTGTCCCGCTTTTAAAAGACCTTTTTCCAGCATTTATACAGTAATATTTCTGTATTACTGCGCATGGCAGAGTGAATTAGGTCACCATGGGTCAAAGGTAGCAGGTGCATAGGTTTAAAGAGGGTCTCCCCTCATATTTTAAATTCTATGTAAGGTGTATGTGGCGGTCACCGAATGCCAAGCCACGCTTACCCAAGTGTTTTCATATGGTAAGTATATACATTTTTCTTCATAAAAATGTATTTTACGTTTAAAAATATGAAATCTGTCTGCACAATGATTTTTCTTACATTTGATTTATTAACCAAATAAAACTACAGAGCATAAAAAGTACAACAAGCAGAAATATGTATTTTAAACTCCCGGAAATGCAGGAGTGTTGCCATTGACACCAACGATGGATTCACAATAGGGATCAAGCTCAAGTTGAGCCAAAAATCAGCTCAAGTTTTGTATACACAATTGTAAACTTTAACTGATTTTTTTCGCTCAACTTTAGCTTGATCCCTTTTGTGAATACCAACCCAGAACAATAGAAAAATAATTGTGCTGTATTTCTTAGTGAAAAGTTTTTATTTTTTAAACATATGGTAAAGTTTTGAGAAATAATAATATATTGTGAAAATGTTGTTTATGCATAGTACTGTCAGTCTGAGTGAGCTTTGACCAAAAACTCTCAATATGCACCTTTTAAATCCGGATGTTGAAATATTGTTATACAGTAATCATCATATTGAAATATTGATGCATGATTTACCCAATAGAGTAAATGTATTTAATAAAGCAATTTTACAGAATGCAACTGTATATTAAATAATTATGTATATATCTTTTCAGTTGTTGGAGTGCGTGATTTTAATGTACATGTTGGTAACTTCTTTGACGAGAATTCTTTCAACACAGGAGTATTTCGCAATTACTCTCTCTGCAACCAATTCAAGGGCTCACCCTTGAATGGAAAACCATTTCTCGTGGAATGCCAGAAGCCAGTCAGAGGACGATATGTGGGCATTTACCTCAACAGTTGGAATCCCTTCGACAAGATCCAGCTTTGCAATTTGAGGGTGTTCTCATTGAAAGGTATTTTTAGGTTTTTACTGATCTGGGCAGCCAGTCTAAAACCGTAAAATCATGCTATGTTTTTGACATGTACAGGTTTGACTGTATATTTGATCCCTTTCTGCATGTACACATTTTGGGGTACGGACAAAAAGTATCTGGACAAAAAGTATTGTGTATACCCAGACAAAAAGTATTGGGTATAGGACAAAAAGTATTTCACATATATTTTTATATAAGCATTTGTGTGATATATATCTTTCAAATATGAACTGCATTTCAGTAATTTTTCAGTATTTTAAAGCATTTTTTACATTGCAAGATAGTGTTAGGGACTTTTGTACTCACATATGTTTCAATGTAGGCTTGGGGATTAACATTATTTGATGTGCCATTGTGCTATTTGGTTTTTGTCTCATTCAACTTTTACCAGTTATTATGGTGTAAATTCCTTTGAAACACATCCAATTAGGCTTCCCTTTAAATTGAAAGACAAGCTATTATGAAATGAAATTCTTTGAAGACTGTTAGATGTGGCTTCTCAACCTGCCCTCTATCCTTTGCAATCTTTGTGTTATATTACATTCCTTTGAAACACATCAAATTAGGCTTCCCTTCCTGCTTCCCTTTAAATTGAAAGACCAGCTATTATGAAATGAAATTCTTTGATGACTGTTAGATGTGGCTTCTTACCCTACCCTCTAACCTTTTAATCTTGTGTTATATTACTTATACCTTCAAGGGAATCAGCTTTATTGCCTTTGAACTTTCTTTCCTTTTCAATCATATAACAGTTATTATTCCCAACACAAAAGCAACCATGTATGAAAACTAATCTATCATCATTGATAATGTAATTGTAATTAACTCCATGCAATTGGGGTTACCACTACAGGGTTTCTGACTAACAAATTGTGATAATAATGATTAAATAAGCCAGAACACAGATTAAAGGCATGAACCTGCTCCTGGGGATTAAGATGTGTCCTTTAAAGTTAGCTTAAAACAATAAAGCCTGAGCACAGATTAAAGGCATGAACCTGCTCCTGGGGATTAAGACTCATAACCTGGAGTATTGAGATCACTACTATAAAAGGTGGTCAGATTTTACCTGGTCATTATTCAAATTATTTTCATCATGGAGATAATTACAAGTAACAAGGGAGGATTAAAGTTATGTTTAGATGGATATATGTACACTAAGCATCAGACTAAGGCTTCTTCAATTATATGGAAATGTGCTCAGAAGGCAGCTCATTCATGCAAATCAACACTCAAGACTGGACTAAATGTAAGTTTATCACAGTTTTTAAGATAGATAATGTTTATCATAAAACATTGGGTGACTTATAAGCCTAAGAGAAGGCTAAATATGTTTAAAAAATGTCAAAAGTGCAATAAATATTAAATACATAATTGTCTAAATATACTAGAATACAGACATATTTATCATGCTTAATCAGATGTTTTTATCATGTTTGCATGTCTATATTTTACAGAATGAAGATAAATATGTTTAATAAATCTAAAAAGTGGAATAATATGTTTGATCCATATATCCATATTTATTTAACTGTATTAAGTATTGGAAGTCAATGGACTTTATTGGATTTAACCTGATGCATGTCTATTTTTTACAGAATGAAGATCCCGTCGTACAGAAGGCACACAGCCATGAAGGGAGTGAAACAGCAGTGCAGGTGGCAAAGATGAAGGCTGCTATGAAAGACAAAGGGAAATCTTCCAGAGAACGTCCAGGCCAGATTCTTGCACCATACGGAGAATACAAAGAAAGAATCTACCAAAGAAAGAATCTACCAAAAGAACCAACAGCCCTCAAGGATGTAGTGATTGAAGGAGAGTGGACAGAAACTGCTGACAAGGAGAAGTTCCTGATCCATGACAGCGGCCCCACTTCTCATTCAAGGGTGATAATCTTTGCCAGTAAACAAGGACTAACTCATTTGGCCAGGCAGAGTAACTGGTACATGGATGGCACTTTCAGCATGGCGCCAAAGCTCTTCCAGCAACTATACATCATTCGTGCTCAACTCGGGACCTCAGCTGTGACCTGTGTGTATGCTCTGCTGATGGGGAAATCTCAGTGCCACTATGAGCAGATGTTGAAGGCTGTGATTAGAGGATGTGAAGAGCTGGGATGTTGAAACAAAGTGTTCATGCACCCATATAACAGTAAATGTGCAGTCACTGATGAATGTATTTTGGTGTTTATTAACAATAAATGTTCACAAATATGTAAATATCAAAAACTTCTTTGTGCTATAAATGTGCTATAAATGTGCAATGACTTATATGTGTTTTATGTAACAATAAATCTAAAATAAAAAAAAATGATACTTTTTGTCCGGGTATGCAATACTTTTTGTCTAGATACTTTTTGTCCTAGTTATTTTCAGGTAAATACTTTTTGTCCAGATACTTTTTGTCCTACAATCACACATTTTACCTTGATGATATTCATTCAGTGGCATTCACAAAAGTATTCCACTGGGTACATTATAAAATCCGGACTTCCGGAAGGGCGGTCGGACCAGGGTGGTAGGGCGGTAGAATTGGGCGGTGGGTAGCAGTGGTACTTGGACCAGTATCTGTTTTCTGATTGGCTGGGCGGCGAGTAGGGAGGAAATTAATACACATGCAGAGGCCTGTACAGTTTCTCCTAATGAAATACATAGCACAGCTGGCATTGGGTTAAAACTTATCTCTCATCTAATTTTCATTAATACAAAGGCAAGTAAAACAAAAGAGAGAAAAAGTGCAAAATTGTTTTGAAAAGGTCAGCATTTTTTTACCTTGTGATATTTCAGCGAATACTGAATCAACCTAAACAATACTAAGTATATACTAGTATTTATGACAGAAACCTAGAGACTCTGAGCCTTCCATTGGTATAAAACATGTCTACAGAATTCATTAATAGAATTCAGTTGGGTGATACTCGGACCAGCATCTGACCAGCATATGATTTTACCCAGATTCGAGACTGTTTTATGGCAAACAACGTTTGGAGAGAAAATATTGAAAAAGTTGTTGACAAACTTGAACATATTCAAGGTGCACAACAAGAAGTGAATCAGGTGTATCATGAATTTTGTAAATGCATCTTAAACGAAATGGATAAAAATCTAAATTATAAATTTCAAAGCACTGTGTCACGTAAAAAATTTAAAAGCCATAAACCCTTCTGGAATCAGGAGTTAACCAATTTATGGAAAATCATGTGTAAAAAAGAAAGACAATTTAGAAGTTTTGTGGGGACAAGACAAGCAAAATATGAAAAAAGAGCTCAATTTCTAATATCCAGAAAACAATTTGATAAGAAATTAAGGTACTATGAGCGCCAATTTGACAACCGATTCATTGAAAAGTTAGAAAGAATAAATACATCAAACCCAAAGGAATTTTGGAAAACAATAAAAAATCTGGGACCACGGAAATCAAAAATCCCAATGACAGTCTATGATGATGAGGGGAAAGAATGTAATGATACCAATTATGTACTAAATAAATGGGAAAAGGAATTTGAAAAGTTATATAATAGAGGAAATAAAAATGATGAAAATATTGCATATGCTGAAATGCTTGACCACAAATACACTTTGGAAACAGATATACATACAAATGATTACTTAAATACTGAGATAACCTTTGATGAGGTAGAATCGGTTGTCAATATGGCTAAAAAAAATAAGGCATGTGGAGTTGATGAGATTTATAATGATATTCTGTACAGCATAGACTGTAAGGTAGCCTTAATGAAACTATTTAATGTATGCTTTTCAAATAGTGTTGTTCCAGAGTGCTGGCTTAAAGCCATCATCTCACCAATTCCTAAGAGTTCTTTAAAGGACCCATTTATTCCATTGTCATATAGAGGAGTTTCATTACTTTCCCATGTAGGAAAGTTATATTCACAACTATTAAATAAACGTATAATAAGATACTGTGATCAAGTAGATATGCTATGTGAAGAACAAAATGGATTTAGACAATCAAGATCCTGTATGGACCATATATTTACCTTAACATCAATAATTAGAAATCGTTTACATACAAATAATAGTACAGTTGTTGCATTTATAGATATGCAGAAGGCTTTTGATTGGGTAGACAGGGATCTCTTATGGTATAAATTATTAATTCATAATATCAAAGGTAAAATTTATTGGGCCATACGTGCCCTTTATAAATCAACTGTATCCTGTATTCGTTTAAATAATTTATACACAAATTGGTTCAAGGTAGATGCAGGGGTTCGTCAAGGTGATAACCTCTCACCAACGCTTTTTGCAATTTTCATCAATGACTTGGCGATCGAAATTCAGAATTTAGGGTTAGGTATAACAGTGGGGGACAGGAAGGTATCAATTTTGCTCTATGCTGATGATATTGCAATATTAGCCGAAAATGAGGAAAATTTATAAATTATGCTAAACAAACTAAATGAATGGTGTGAAAAATGGCATTTGACTATAAACAATGAAAAAAGTCAAGTAGTTCATTTCAGAAAAAAGAGGAAAGCAAGAACAAGCTATCCATTTAAAATAGGACCAATGGCTATTGAAACAGTGGGAAAGTATAGATACTTAGGGGTAACCTTGGATGAAAACCTGGACTTTAAAGTCTCTGCACAAGAATTAGCAGAGGCTGGAGGTCGGGCACTTGGAGGTCTTATCTCAAAATTCAAAACACACAAAAATATCGGCTATCATACTTTTACAAAATTGTTTAACCAAGGTATAACTCCAATAACAGATTATTGTAATGGCATCTGGGGATTCAAACAATCATCATTTGCAGAAAAAGTACAACTCAGAGCAGCACGTTACTTTATGGGTGTGAATGCTAAAACTCCAATTCATGCACTTACTGGAGATATGGGATGGATAACCGCTAAGCAAAGAATGTTTGAAAACATTCTCAAATACTACAATCGACTTATTAACATGGACCACAGTCGATTAACCTATAAAGTTTTTGAAAATGACTTGCAAAACATCTCAAATGAAAACTGGTCCGGTGACGTGGAAAATGTTTTAAACCAAATTGGTATGTCTGAAAATATCTTTACAGGTGCTGAAATTGACATAAACCTGGCAAAAGAAAAACTCAACACCTTAATAGATTTTGAATGGCAAGACTCTGTGGCTTTTAAACCTAAATTACGAACATATACATCATATAAAAGTCATATCAGTAAGGAAGAATACTTAGAAATAAACCTTACCAAAATGCAAAGATCCCTCTTGGCAAAGTTACGATCCTGTACTTTACCATTGGCTATAGAAAAGGGAAGGTATAAAAATGAAAAATTTTCAAAACGAATTTGCACTTTATGCAATGAAATGGAAATTGAAGACGAAATTCATTTTGTTATTCAGTGTCCAAGATATCAGAATCAAAGAGAAACGTTCTTTTCATATATTTGTGATAATGTTACAGTTGAGTTTAACAATATAGATGTATTTGATAAATTTATGGTTCTAATGAATCTAAAAGGTGTACATATTCGTCGCTTGGCGAAATTCCTTGTGTCAATTTGGGAATGTAGAAAGTCCATATTATATACAACTAATTAATGTTAGTTGATAAAATCCTTTGTCAATTTATAAATGCTGAGAATTCATTAGAAGAGAAATAAGTAATAATTTTCTTTTTTTGTGTATTGGAATCTTAAATTGTAACGTAATTCTTCCTGTCACACGTGCACTTTCTACTAAAGATTTTTGAATTAAACTGACTTGTAAGCCTTTATGGCTGGGTGTTAAGAAATGTATTTAATGTCTGATGTTACTTTATTGTATAACACAACGTCAGTAAAATAAAAAACTATCTATCTATCTATCTATCTGTTTTTCGATTGGCTGGGCGGTGACTAGAGGGGGAAATCACATTTATAGCACAAATAAGTGATTGATGAGCTGCCTTCTGAGCACATTTCTATATAATTGAAGAAGCCTTAGTCTGATGCTTAGTGTACATATATCCATCTAAACATAACTTCAATCGTCCCTTGTTACTTGTAATTATCTCCATGATGAAAATAAATTATGACCAGGTGAAATCAGTCCACCTTATTTAGTGGTCATCTCAATGCTACAGGTCAGGTTCAAACCTTTAATCTGTGCTCAGACTTTTAAAATCTTTGCTTTAAAGTGTACCATCTTAATCTCACTGAGCAGGTTCAAATGTTTAATCTGTGCTCAGGCATTTTTGTTTAAACTTTACTTTAAAGGGTAAAATCTTAATCTCCCTGAGCAGCTTCATACATTTAATCTGTACTCAGGCATTTGTGTTTAAACTTTACTTTAAAGGGTAACATCTTAATCTCCCTGAGCAGCTTCATACCTTTAATCTATACTCAGGTTTATTCAATCATTATTATGATAATTTGCTACTCAAATTTGAGTACACTTGGAAAGGAACACTTAAGAATGTGTCCTGTAATGTTAATCCCAATTACACTGTCACGGGTACCCCATCAAAAGATGGAATTAATTACAATCACATTATTGTTTTCTTTTCATACATACTTGCTTTTGTGATTGAAAAGAAAAGAAAGTTCAAAGGCAGTGAAGCTATATACAATAGATTTAAAGTCATAATAGATTTTCTTTGATTGCAAAGGATACAAGGATATACTTTATTATAATTCAAGTGATTTCACTTCATAATAGCATTTCTTTCAGTGGAAAGAGGGAAGGTTGTGAAACCACATCTAACATACTTCAAAGGATTTCATTCCATAATAGGTTGTCCTTCAATGTAAAGGAAAGAAGGTTGTGAAGCCAAATCTAATATATTTCAAAGGATTTCAATTCATAATAGTTTTTCTTTGATTGTAAATGAAAGAATCCACAATGATTATGTATATCCCAAACACTATGTTGCAATGTAAAAAAAATCTGTAAAAATAACTAAAATAAAGTTCATATTTGTACACATGTATATAATACAAATGCATATGTAAAAATATATAAGCAATACTTGTTCTATGCCTAATACTTTTTGTCCACAGCCCAAGACTGTTTCTTAACATGCAGCACAGCTGACCGTGGGTTAACATTTTTTTCTCTCCAGTTTTATAATTCCATCTCACTACACACACAGCAACTCAATTAACTTGAGTGCATTTTGTTTTAAAATGATATCAATTGCAAATGTGTGAGATTATAAATTCCAAGCTACATGAACAATTTACCATAAGTTTAATAACACACAACTGTTAAGATATAGTGCAACAACTCAATTGCATTTTGTTTTGAATATTGCAATAGAAAGGGCGTTAGTTAGCCTATTAGTTCATGGGCAGCAAATATACCTTTATTATATTTAACAATTTAATTAATGAGCAGTATTAACATGCACTCCAATCAGCCTAATATACACCTTAAATTGCAATTGCTTACACTGGTAAATATGTATAAAATGAGGTCTCTCAGCTGTAGGGATCATTGTATTTCAATGTGTTTGTCACAGTAAAGTCCTCTATAATCATGAAAGTTTTACAGAGCAGAATTATTTTTTTTCAACTTATTGGAGATTTAACTGCAGACAGAAAGTTTTACAGAGCAAAATTAATTTGCAACAAAAACTTTTCTAAGTTTCATTAAGTCTCTTCAACATGAGCCTGCATCCCATCAGGTTCAAGGGAGCAAACAGTGTGCTCAGCAACTTCCACCCACAGTGGATCTATGCAGAAGAGTTAGACATGTGGTACTACAGTGTGGAGCAAGGCTATCAGCACCAGTGTGCCATATATAATGGCTTTGATGACGTAGCTGAAGACATCATTGCTGTTCCTGCCAATCCAGACATAGGAAAGACCTGCAGTTGGCTAAGAAGATATCAGTGAAGAGGAGCAGCTGGAATGAAGTCAAGGAAGACATTCTCTATGACTTCCTTCAGTTAAGGATGGAACAGTATGCCCCCTTCAGAGAGACCCTGTTAGCCACAGACAGACCCCTCCACCATACTGTGGCTAGTGAATACTGGGGGATGGGTCAGAATGGTTGTGGAAAGAATCGATTTGGACAATTGCTGATAAAATTAAGGGAATCTATGAAGTCATCCTGGCCAGCCCCAACTAAAAATGTAAGATTTTTTTAAATAATACAAACCAAATTCAATATAGCTTGCATTTATTCCTTTGTGTTTACCAGGTAATTGTTGGCAATTTGTTGCATTATACTAGTATTAATATTTGCTTTATTTTTCTACACATCTTTAAAGAAAGTAATGCCAGACTCTTCTGTTAATTCAAATTTTACAATCAGTTTAACAGTTGTTGTTTTCATATATTTTACAGGCAGTGGTGTACAGTGACTCAATTCTTAAGCATGTCCCAGCCCAGCTTGAAGAAATGGGATTTGAAATCCATACTTTGCCCGGTGGATCAATTGGAGGAAGAAAGAAGATGGGAGAGTTCATCGCCAGGCAGAAAGACCATCTCAACCCAGAAAGGCCAGACGTGGTGATTCTCCATGTGGGAACTAATGATTTGCCTTTTTGCATGAAAACCCAGGTTTCCTCCTCTCCACGGTGAAACAGCATCTACAAATCACAAAGGAAGTGAAGCAACGATACATGGGCATTGAAGTCATTGTCTCCATGCCATTGCCATGACTAGATGAGTATCACGGGATGAGATCACACTACTCTTACTACCTGAGCAGTGATTTAGTGAAGGAGTCCATTTCTTTTATTACATGGGATCACTTACCTACAGAAACCCTTTCTATGGACCTTTTACATCCATCCCAAGAGCAGGGATTGGCCTTCCTGCACTGGTCCCTGCTGAAGAAAGTAAGAAGGAATATTGAGGCCAGGTCACCGCCCCAGAATTACTAATGCTATTTCAAAAATTGCGCCACATTTGCCAATCCTTCATTGCTGGAATCATGTTAAGCAAGATTTTAAATTTTGGCTAGGGAAGCAAAAAGTGCCCTCTGATCAAAAGACTGTGTACACTTTTGACCTCGATACACTACTAGAGACAGATTCATTGGAGGAATTTGAAAGTTCTTGTGAAAGACTAGGGGGCCACGGTGGCAGAGTGGTAACACTCTCGCCTCCCACCTGTGAGGCCGAGGTTCGATTCCCGGCACAGCCTCAAGTGGGAAGCTGGTAGTTGCTTGCCGTTGGTCGACAGTTTACAGTACAGAACCCTAACGAACTGTATGTACTGGTTTCCTTGGTCCTTCCAACTACCCGTTGTGATATGACCTGTACAGTGTTGAAAGCGACGTAAAACCCCAAATAAATAAATTGTGAAAGACTAACAGGGAAATGGAGCAAAGCAGTTGTTGATTATTTTGAGAAAACCGTAAAAATGATATCGTAAAATATTCAGCAAAGTGGATTTTAAAAGAATTAAATCTTTTCAACCCATATTCTGGTAGGAATGAATACGGTCCTAAAGCGTCTGATTGATTGGAAAGAAGTGCCACCTGATACAGCTGTCCTTTGCATTAGCTATTTACAAAATTATTATTTTAATGAAATCTTAAGGGGATTTTGTGAAATGGGTAATTACAGCCTCAAAAATCACTTTTCGTATCAATTATCAATTCAGGATGTCTCTTTCCCAAAAAATGTCTATGAACCAGGTGTAATTATTGATAAATGTCAGGAGAGAATCAAGCTGTTATTAACAAGTGCTAAAACAGATCCTGTACAGAAACAAGATTCTGAGATTCATAGCAATATTACAGGGCAAGCCAATGCAGGTAAAGTTATTGTTCTTAACAAGCAAACAGTTCCAACAAAACATATGACACAATATGCTTTAGTTGCTGCTGTAATTGAAGAAAATCGTATTATGCATGTCCCAAAAATGAGTGCATTCCTAGTTAGTGGTAATAAGGATGATAAATATGCAGTGACTTTATTTCCCAAAGAGATTTGTCTATGCCCAGCAACTGGTCACTGCTATCACATATTAGCAGCTAAAATGTCAATAGGGAAGCCAATTGAGGGAAGGAAACACACGGTAAATTAACACAACTGGCTTGTAATAAAAGAAAAAAAGCTGATAAAAATGCAGGTAGGAAAAAACCAAGGAAGTTAGATTATGAGATCACTCCAGCTGCAGATCCTAGGCTAGCAGAATTATCAAACATAAGTGCAAAAACAGAAGTCTCTAAATGCAATATTACAACTGATGTTGAAATAGTGGGCCAGTGTAGCCCAGCAAAGTCTATTTTGAAAACCCCAACAACTAAATAATTTGATCAAATTTAAAAGTGTGGACATATTCAAATTGTTGCATCCACCGGATAGCATCGGATTTTGCATAAGTATGCCACTGCCGCAGTGTGTAGAGATTTTCTTATTACTCCTCTAGAAGGAAAGGTATTATGGGTAGAGTTCTCAAATTCGCACAATATCTTGCCTGGGAATATTTTAAGCAGGATGGCTCCCACAGGAGTTTATTAATGGTCGTCCAGCAGTTTTATACATTCTCAGGCTTTTCCTCATCTATGGAATGTTGAATGTCTTCATTGATGAAATTTATAATAAATATATATATATATCCTCTATAGCCTACAGACATTTGACCTTGAAATCTGCCTCATTTTCAAAAGCAAGGAGTTTTCACATTCTGAGGTTTTTCCCATCAATAGAAAGTTAAATCTTTTTGTGATTGACCTCTTTAATAGAAATGTGTGTCCTATAGCCTACAGACATTTGATCTTGAAGCTCGTCCTTCAAGGTCAGCAGGTGACTCTGAATTGCCCCACCAAGTGCATTTTGACAACTCAGTAAATTACTTATAACTATAACACTTAAATTAACAGTTTTTTGGGGGCTGTCTGGGGTGCTTCCTAAAAGTCGGACAAAAGCGGCGATTCCGTCGCCGCTTGGACTAATATCGGCGATGTTAATTTTAATTGAGAAGAAGTGAGGAGGGGTAGATGGCCAGCGGCGATAGTCCAAGTAAAGTAGCGACAGCGGCGATGGGGAGGGGGAGTATTTGGTGCGGCGATAGTAAAATATTGCTGGATTATATATTTGTAAAATATTGTTAGAAACCCCATTGTAGCCTCACGTTTTCAGCACTCTGTGTGTACAACTACCAGCATTTCATATTTTATTTGTTTTAAATATTTCATGAGGCAGCATTAGGTGCGGTGACAGTAAAATATTGCTGGATTATATATTTGTAAAATATTGTTAGAAACACCATTGTAGCCTCACGTTTTCAGCACTCTGTGTGTGTACAAGTACCAGCATTTTATATTTTATTTGTTTTAAATATTTCGTGAAGGCAGTATTGCAGGGGACAGTATACATAAGTGAGAGCCACAAGCGGCGATTTATTTCTGTCCAACTTGGAAATGGGGAGGGGGTGTGTGGTGGCGATGGGGTTTCTAACAATATTTTACAAATATATATAATCCAGCAATACTTTACTGTCGCCGCACCTAATACTCCCCCTCCCCATCGCCGCTGTCGCTACTTTACTTGGACTTTTCTGCCCAACTTGGATATTTCAACAGAAAACACCTATATAACCCCTTATGCATTTGATTGGCTGGATTAATGCATAACACAGCCCCTCCCCCACCCCCCAATCCCATCGCCGCTGCCCCCCCCCCCCCCTCCATCCCATCGCCGCTATCGCCGCTTAGTCCAAGTAGAATTCCAAGTTGGACAAAAGTCCGAGTTTTAGAATGTACCGCTGTCGGGTCTTTTGTGTTTATTAATTAATAATTTTAGCTTAGTTTTTTGTGTCCTCAATATTATTGCTGCTATTGCACTTCTAGGTCCATAGCTAAGTGAGTAATAGTGCTAGTAGCTACTTTAATAAATTATTTTAATAAATACTTTATAAATTATTACAACTACTTTCTGATGTTCTGTGTCAATGGCAAATTGTCAGAGCTGTAGCTCCACATCTAACTGAGTAATAGATATTTTGACATTTTGCCAATGAGTAAGTAGCTTGTAACTTCAAAGTTATTCAATTTAGATATTTTTATCAAAAATATTGTTCAGCTTCTTTTTGATGTTGTGTGGCATGGCAAATTTGTCATGGCTCCAGTGGTAACTGAGTAGTAACTACTTTGAATTTTAGCCAAGGAATAATAACACGCAAATTTTGGACCCCCAGGGTACCAAGGACTACTCCTCTAAGACCTTTGAAGAATTTAGACTTTTCTGAATTTTGCCCTCCATCTTGAATTTTGTGGAAATGGAAAATATCATTTATTTCAAAAACCATAAGAGATTGAGAGATTTGGGTAATTTTTTAATCCTCAGTGTGCAAACAAGTACTCCTCTAGTTAATTTTTACTTTTTACTGTTAAATTTTGACTTGTCTAAATTTTGGCTGCTATCTTGAAGTTTGGTGGAAATGGAAAATGTTGTTTATCTCATAAACTGTGAGAGAACAATTTCGGCAAATTTCAGACCCCCTGGGTACTAAGGACTACTCCTCTTGGACCTCTTAGACTTCTTTGAATTTTGGCTGCCATCTTGAATTTTGACAGAAATAGAAAATGTCATTTATCATGAAAACCATAAGAGATAGAGCAATTTTAGGCAAATTTTGTACCTCTTTGGCACAAAGTACACTACTCCTCTTGGACCTAAGAAATTGTTTTGGTAAAATCAGTTTATTCACTCTTTTTCACATAAGGGTGCGAACACTGGAGGGGCAGGAGTGCAAACCCCAAGTCTGTGTCTTACAAAAATATCATATATATAGTACTCTTTACTTTGACTAAATTAACTAATATTTCTATAAAACTGATTTTACTTTTTTTTTTAATTATTACTTTTCTAAATTTGACTTTTTACAGAAATGAAAAATGTCATTTATCTCAAAACTGTAACAGATAAATTGATTTCGGGCAAATATTTGCCCCACTAGATAATAAGGACTACTACTTTTAATGTCTCAATAATTTAGAATGTTCTTACTCTTACTTAAAATTTAACATCAAAATTTATTCATTACTTTTGAAGAAATATCAAATAGAAAGCTAAAATCATTAAAATACATTGAAATGGGATCTATGAAAATTCATGGTTTTTGGAATCCAAAATATGATCCACATCTTTAAGAAAAATTAATAGCTTCTTCCTTTGACCAGGTCCTACCCACAAAAATTTTTATAAAGATCTGTTCATTAGTTCTGGAGTAATCTAAACACCAAAAAAAAGACAAATTGGCAAAAAAACACACAAAAACATAAATTCCTGGTAGAGGTAAAAATATTGGTTAAAAGCCTGTTCTTGGTGAAAATCACTCAGGGTAAATTTTTTGTGATGGACTGTCAAGAAATTGAAGCAAAAAAAAAAAAAAAACAGAAATAAATAAACACGATGAATACACCACCTCCCTCTTAATTTTCTTTATGTCAATTTCAAGACATAAATTTAATGAGAAGAAATATTATTACTTAAAGACAGCAAGTATCACAAGCTAGGGTTTGTGACCTCACAATGACAATTGCATTGTGACATCATTAAGTAATGACATCATCAGAAACAAAATATTGATTTCTTACGTATGTGATGAAGAGTAGACATCTCATCTTGGTTAAGTTTTTTTTGGACAGCAAAAATTTAAATGTTGTGTTTTAATTTTCTATTTCTTTCTAGCAAAACCTTTAAGAGATTCTTTAAAAAGCCTAAAAAAAATACTTTAAAAAGAAAAACTATTAAAAAAAAAAATAGTGAGTGGTATTGAACCCCAAACATGGGATTACAAGTTCTTCACTTTACACTCTATATAGCCACAGAGGAATTCTTTTTGCAAAAAAATTCATGAGGAAGAAATCCTGTCATGATGTCATGATATTGATTTTTCACATGCGTGACCAAGCATAACAACACACACATACACACATTAAAAAAGCATTGGGGGAAGCAAAGCCGATTGTGTGTGGAGGCCCGCAGTTTTAAATGGCAGGCCCTGCCATTTACATTCACTAGGTTTAAATAAGGGTTGTAAATGGCTGAGCCATTTAAAACGGCAGGCCCCAGCTCTCAGAAATTTTTACTCTTTTTTTAGCTATAATTTGTTAACTATCGCATTATTGTTTGTCTTCTGTGGGATAAAAGTTTAATGTTTCATGACAATTATTAAGCGTCCCTGAAAGGGCGCTTATTTGTTTTTGCCTCTATTTCCTCTCCGCCGCCGCCACCGCCGCCGCATTATGGTCTCTCTTGAATATCTCCCTTATTATTAGAAGGTTTCAAACCATATTTGGCAGTTATATACCTTAGGTGTGGGAAAATTTTTCTGCATGCTTAAATTTGACCTTTGACCTTTATGAAGGTCACATGATCAAAAACAATTTTTTAAGTACACCCCCCCCCCCCCCATCATCACAGTTCAGGAAAAACTACTTGCTACACAGCCTTATGCTTTGACACACCTGTTCATACTATCGAAAATGCGAGCTGATTTGATTTTGGGAGCAATCCCTTGAAAAATGTCTCATTTATGGGTGATTTCCTCACACCTTCCAATCTGAGAGCCTTAAATTTAGGTCAACCCCCCCTATTATCTTCTTAAGTATTGCATTTAGAGCCATAAAATGTATTGGGAGGTAATAGGAAACCATATGTGGAGAGTCTAAATAGCCGGTCAGTTTTACCCCACGGCCCCCCCTTATGGGTCAAACTGGGGTCATAAAATAGCTGATTTTGAGTTTTTGCCTTATATCTCCTTTATTATTGCTTTTATAGCTTCAGAATGTATTAAGAGGTATTGGGAAAGCATATGTGGAGAGTCTAAATAGCCAGTCAGTTTTACCCCCCGACCCCCCTTATGGGTCAAACTGGGGTCATAAAATAGCTAATTTTGAGTTTTTGCCTTATATCTTCTTTATTGTTGCTTTTGTAGCTTCAGAATGTATTAAGATGTATTGGGAAACCATATGTGGAGAGTCTAAATAGCCAGTCAGTTTTACCCCCCAACCCCCCCCCCCCCCCCCCCCCCCTTATAGGCTAAACTGGGGTCATCAATAGCTGCTTTGGAGTTTTTGCCTTATATCTCCTTTATCGTTGCTTTTATAGCTTCAGAATGTATTAAGTGGTATTGGGAAAGCATATGTGGAGAATCTAAATAGCTGGTCACTTTTATCCCCTGATCCCCCCATGGGTCAAACTGGGGTCATAAAATAGCTGATTTCGAGTTTTTGTCTTATATCTCCTTTAATATTGATGTTATAGATTGAGAATGTATTAAGAAGTATTGGGAAAGCATATGTAGAGAGTCTAAGTAGCCGGTCAGTTTTACTACCCCCTTTATGGGTCAAACTGGGGTCAAAAATAGCTGTTTTGGAGTTTTTACCTGATATCTCCTTCATTGTTTAGCTTCAGAATGTATTAAGAGGTATTGGGAAACCATATGTGGACAGTCTAAATAGCCGGTTAGTTTTACCTCCTGACCCCCTTGTATGGGTCAAACTGGGGTCATGAAATAGCTTTTGCCTTTATTGTTGCTTTTATGCTTTCACAATGTATTAAAACCTATTGCAAAACCCTGTGGACAATCTAAATAGCAATACATACTTGCACACATGATTATATATGAAGTTATCAATACTCGTTACTGAAATGCTTTGTAGCATTTACACAAAATTTACTAAAGTTACATCCAATGTTGTACATCCAGTGTACAACACTTTCTCCAGCTTGTCTATGTCTACAACGCTTGTTTATGTTAATTAAAGAAGACCTTTGTAGGATTTTCCCTGTCATGATATCACTAAGGGGGTTGGTTTATGTAACAGTACAGTACAGCTTTGTGCATTCTTATCTTTACAGCATGCTTATTAAAACCACAAGGCATTTTAAACTCTCAGGGATGCTTCGCTTTTGTTAGCAAAAGCATTCATCTAGTTTTACTTAAAGACAGCAAGTATCACAAGCTAGGTTTGTGACCTCACAATGACATCATTAAGTAATGACATCATAAGAAAGCAAAATATTGATTTCTTACATATGTGATGAAGAGAATCAGATGTCTCTGTTTATGCCCAATTGAAATTCATTATCTGTCAATTTGGACATCTCATCTTGGTTAAAGCTTTTTGGACAGCAAAATTTTAAATGTTGTTTGAATTTTCTCTTTTCTTTTTTTTTGCAAAACCTTTAAAAGAGAAAGCTAAAAAGGCCTAAAAATAAGAAAATGTAGAATTGAGTGGTATTGAACCCCAGCAATGGCATTACAAGTTCTACACATTACACTCATAGCGACAGAGGAATTCTGATTAGAAAAGAATTCATGAGGAGGAAATCCTGTCATGATATTGATTTCTTTTACATATGTGATCAAGAGAAGTAGGTTTCACTGTATATGCCCAATTAAAAATTAGACAAACTCTTTCCTGACTTTAATTTTCAAACAAATTACATCAAATTTGGAAGAATCCGTCTGTACCCCATGAAATATCTGCCCACCAAATTTGAGCTCGAGTGATGGTATAGTTTTTTGAGTTATAAGGGTAAAGGGTGCACAGACAGAAAGACAGACACAAACTGATCACAATAACCCTCTACTATCGTCGAGCATTAAAAATCATGGGCTGGGAGATGTAACCTTTGGTCCATGGTAGATGTCCAGAAGGATGTTTTCCAACTTACTGTGCCTATAAAGTACCTATTTTTGCTCCCACCTTGGAGCTAGGTAATTTAACACGATATCAAACAATGTCCTTACATGGTTTCAAATAAAAATTTTATATAGAATACTTGGAACTAGAAAATATCTGACAAAACTAGGCATATACAATGAAGGCATCTGTAAAAGGTGTAAAACTCAAGAAGAAAATTTAATGCATATGTTTGTTGGGTGTGCAGAAGTCAAAAAATTTTGGAAAATTATAGAAAATTATGTAGCGGATAATTCAGGTATAAAATAAAATTTACTGATTTTACTATCATGTTTGGATATCACCTAACAGATAGTAATAAAATACCTATTAACGCATTAATTCTTGTGGTTAAAAATATATATACGATAGTTCTCTCTCAAATACGACTGGTAATTTAAATCTACTTGTTTTAAAATACAGATTACAAGAAATCTATTCAGATGAAAAAATGTTAAGCATTCTCAATAGCAACGAAAATACATTTACACAAAATTGGGGAAAAATGCAAAATGTATTTAGCCATTCATGAATATATGGGGAGTGCAGGGCACAAGTGCACAGAGGGATCAGTGTGCATTTGTACTATGTGAGTTGTGTCAAAAAACATCCTGCGTTATATTACAATGTATATTTGATTTGGTTTATAAACATACCTACACTGAAGACTTTTTATATGATAAAACATGTATATGGGACTACTAAAACTGTATATTGGTCAATGAAATAAAATCTGTACTAAATACTTATGTGAAAAAACATGCATAGGTGATTACTAAAACTGTAGTTTAAAACTGTATAATTGATGTAATACTGTAATACTATGTACATTACTTTATGTTTATTGATTGTGACCTCTATATAGAAATAAAGTTTATCAAAAAAAAAAATCATGTGCTGGGAGATGTAACCTTTGGTCCATGGTAGATGTCCAGAAGGATGTTTTCCAACATACTGTGCCTATAAAGTACCTATTTTTGCTCCCACCTTGGAGCTAGGTAATTTGCTTTGTAATTATGCTGACATATGGTGTCACTCTGTGGCATGGACGTCTGCATCCGCGTCTGCATGAACAATTTATCCTCTGAAAGTACAAGGCCAAGAGAAATTCTGTTCCTTTTAAAGTATTTCTTATCTATCAAGGATGAAAAATTGTTCATGGATTGCAGATCTGTTTGTCTGTTTATCAGAGTCATTACAAGTGAGATACCCCCACCCAAAGTGTGAAAATTTCAACATTTTATCACAATTTTCTCATTGACTATTGCAGGGATTCCTCTCCTTTCTTGCAGATATGTACTAGGCCACAAGTAAATTCACATTTATGAGTATCCAGCCTGGATCTTTCTTAATTATTTTTTATGAATTTTTGAAACAATTTTTAATGCCTTAAACTTAAGTAGTATTGCATTCAAAGCATTTTGTTAAAATATGTATTTTATCTACTTTTTCCATAGCTATAACGTGGTGAGTAACTTGGGAGCTTGAGTAATAGCCATTTTCTGACTTTTCAGTACCTTCCATAATGAAAAAATCACTGGTCACTTGAAAACTATTACATTTAGAGAATTTTCGGTAATATGTTATTCAGTTACTTTTGGGCCAGCTATAACATAGCAAAATTGCTGACCTATAACTCCTTGCATAGCTCAGCAATAGCTACTTTCAGGTTCTAATGTTGAGTAAATTAGTTGTAACCTGAAAGCTATTGCATTTACAGTGGTTTCTTTACATATATTATTCACCTACTGTTTACACTGTCACAGTTAACTTTGTACTTTTCTTCTGAATACCATTTGCAGGGCACAACTTTTGTGTCCTTTTCTGCTTTCACTTTTACTCTGGCACTCCAAACACATGGTCAGCTGACACAGAACCCATTCCATGCCACTGGTTGCTTGTTATCTTTGCAGCATATTGACACATCATCTGTAACATCTGTTCTTCTCACGTTAATTCCATGTTATTATGACATCAGGTTTACAAATGTTATTAACTTTTTTCTCTTTAGTATTGCATTTTTAGATGTTTCTATCCTTGCATTTATATTTCCATATTCTGTGTTCCACATGTTGTACCATAGTGTGGTAATGTCGATCTTAGTAGTGCATAACTAGGGTCTTGTAATCTCATTTACATTTTCTTATAATGAATCATGCATAACTTTTTATCCTTTTATCTGTGTCGCCTTATTCTGGCATATTTTACACTTTCTATGGTGAAACTAGATACAATACAACTATATTTTCATGTTAAGCCATGTATTTCTCATTTTAAATAAAAGAATTTATTCCTCAACATGGCTGCTCTGTCACCTTTTAGTTGGGAAATTTCTTTTCAAAATTCTGTAAAGTGTTATTTCTTACTTGCCTCAGGTTAGCAAATTTATCTTTGTGCACCCAACATGTCATTGGGTTTTACAAGAAACTTGCAGTTCTGGCAATTATTTTATTTTGGGTCGGGGCTACTTGTATACTGTGTTTATTTGTTATATGAGTGACAGGGTCTTTATATTCAATATTTATATGCTCAAAGTTAAGAATGTCCTCATATACTATGGACATATTTCTTTATCATTACCTGTGGCCTCGTGCTCATCTTTTCTCAGGCTAAATTTTTAGGTCAAAAATTTGGGCTCCCAGGTTAGCATAATTTTGTTCACCCGATTGAGCCCCAGTAATTTTGGTACGTAGGGCTTTTAGTTTTGGGGTGGATGATATGTTAGATATCGTTTGTCCGTTCATTGCTTACAGACGTCATGATACAATTACCAGTATTAACTAATGTATTGCATTACAATGAATGTATAATAAATAATATCATGTATTAATAATAATAAATTTATATAACCCATATCATTTC
This sequence comes from Sabellastarte sp. h YS-2021, assembly GCA_964017235.1. Classification (NCBI taxonomy): domain Eukaryota; kingdom Metazoa; phylum Annelida; class Polychaeta; order Sabellida; family Sabellidae; genus Sabellastarte; species Sabellastarte sp. h YS-2021. The sequence goes on along the minus strand of OZ024933.1, from coordinate 93,292,102 downwards.
TTATTGTCTTGGGTGGGGAAGCTGGGAAATGCTTGTTATCTTTGCAGCAGATAAAATATGCATTGCTTCTTTAATGGGCTAAGACTATGGTTACAGATTTTTCATTCTATTATTTCACCAGGTAAGGCCTATCAGTCCTATTGCAATTCCAATGAAGACTGTGAGTGGTTTCGAGACTCTGCCACTGGTGACCAGAATCTGGTTTGCATCAAGGATAGTGTCAGTGACAAGTATGGACTCTGTGAATGTGATAAAGGCTATGTTTACCATACGGAGGCAGAATTGTGTGTTGACGGTGAGTATTTACAATTAATCTACAGTGAAGGCCAGTGTGCAACAAAGTAATCTCATACGGTCTGATGCAATAGGATCAAATACAGGCTGTTTCTAAAGTGAGGAAAAAACGGTGAAATATTTCCAAAATTGGTCCAGAAATAAGGAGGTATGGTTACGTTGAAATGGAGCTATATGTTATATGCCGATGATACCATGTTGTGTTTGTAAGTTCTTCTGTAGGTAACATCTGTAAATACACCAAGAGTGAAATTTGGTAGGATTGAATGAAATAAATGAAAACTTTGTAATGGAATTCTATCAAAGTGAAATTTAATTGTTTGATTGAAAATTTTTCCCTTTTAATGGAAACTGTATAAAAATGAAATTTAATGATTTAAGTTCAACTCTGTCCAAGTAACATTGAATGGGATAAAATTATAAGAATGTAAGCTTTCTGATTTAAGTGGAGCTCTATGTTAGTGAATTTTAATGGGATTAAATTATATGAATGAAAGCTTTCTGGTTTAACTGACACTCTGTCAAAGTAAAATTTGATGCAATTTAATGAAATAAATCAAAGCTTTCTCTATCAAAGTGCATTTATTATGTTATACATATGCCAATATTATATTCGTGTAATATGTAACATGATGAGATTAATTTATCTTGTATTCTTAACTATCGTTTTTACCATTTTTTTCAGTTGATGAATGCAGAGACCCTGGTAAGCATACTTTGAACATGATTGAGCTGACTTGATTGAATAAGAATCAATTATATTTGTTATTGATTGAATTTTCAAACAAAAACATGTATTAATCTATGCTTTACAAACCACTTGAAGGAAAACTATTTAGCGTTACAAGTAATATAATTTGTCAGTAAAAATATATACTATTATGTGACCCGAAAAATATTTTGTTTTTGTTTAGTTTCTTTTTCTAGAATATTGTATTGGTGGTTTTACCTATTACTGATTTGTTCAGGTTTGTTCCAAACGTCCGTTTTGGAAAAAAAAACAATAAGTCATACAGCTGACATGTTATGTCGTATCACTTTCTCCTCAGTACCAAATGTCAAGAAGATAACTCTTAAGTGCAGGGAAGATTAATCAGCATTATTAGTATTAAACCTGTTAAAATATAAAGTATTACTTACATGAAACAATGCTAACTTTAAAAGTAACACAAGTACCGGTATGATGGATTACCTATTGTAGGGTACAATATTGATTTTTGAACAGGCTATTAGGCTGTTATGACGTAAACAATTGGGTAAGTGTAGTTTGGGTAGCACGGCCTGTTAGGGGCCTGCTACATCAGTTTACTTGATACCTTAAAAATTTCGGTTTACATTTGGTTAGAATGACATTACATAACAACCAATCAGATTCTAATTGGGGTTCAAGTTTTTAAACCCATGTCATTGTGGAGCCATATTGATTCTGAGATTTGAAGGTGACACAAGTATTCAAGGAATTTTACTGTCTTCTTTTAGGGTTTTATTTATTTTTAATTATGCCGGGTAACCGGAAAAAATCCCCTGCAACAGAAGGAAAGAGGAAGACAAGGGCTTCTGACAAAGCAAGGTCGACGCCTAGGAAAAGCAAGAAACAGAAGTCTGCGTCATTTAACGACGGTTCATATCTACAGTCGTCTGGACAACAGCCACCAGTAAGTACTGCTGATTCTTCAACACAACCCCTGTTATCAGCCACTACTGGTCAGGCCATACTTGATATGCTTAGCAAGCTAGATGCATCCAACCAGGAACTCTCCAGGAGAATGGACAGATTTGAACGGAATGGTAGCATTAGCTCAACACCTCTGACCTCACCCACTATTCAACCAGTTAATCGGGGACCTAGGGCTACCTCCTCACATCAGGCGGCTTTCATACATCCAACTCATCAGAACATCCCTGCTCAGCTGGCGACGGCAGGGGCGGATAGCCACGGTACTACCACGGAAGGTAAACGACCCCCACTTTCTGTCAGTGACGCTAGGGATGCGGTGGCACCTAAGGTGGACGCTCTGAGATCTATTCCAAGTATATCTACAGCAGTGTCTCAGTTATTGGCCAGCTATGAGCAACAGTGTGACAGGGAGGTACTGCAAGGTAAGGCCACGGTTCTGCGAAAGAAGTCAGGCCGCTACAATACCACCGACACAACATCTATGGGTCCCCAGTTTCGCTGGCCTAACGAGGGGTTGGTTTCGGCTTCACATTTAAAGAAGCCAGCTTATGACGAACTGACTTTGGCCCAATGGGTTTCTGGACAACTGGCAAACATTCTGCAGATTGATGATCATGTTTTGGCGAGAAACGTTTTAATCCAGATGACTGCTTCTATGAAAGACGCCGTATCGCTTCCGTGGGCTGCCGTTAGGTCAGCTTGGGCGGTGTCCATGACTGACATTGAGGAGGGCCGCCTCGGATGGGCTGATTCCACGCAATGGTCCATAAATAGGATCAGCAACTCTCAGTTAGCCATGCATAATGTTCAAACCGTAGCATCATCGGGCAGCAAGGTCAGGATCTGTCGTTTCTTCAATGAAGGTACTTGTAATAGTGAGGGGCATCATGGGACTTACAAGCATTTCTGTGCATATTGTTTTAAGCTTGGACGTTCATTGGGTCACCCAGAAACTAGATGTTATAGTCGCAATACCAATGGTGGCCAGGATCAAAGATCATCTGTAACAAAATAGGAACTTGGTCGACCTCTGGGCCACTCTGCAGCTATGTGGCCGGATCCGAAGTTATTTCCTGCAAAGACAGATAATAATCAAGTACATTTTGACAGTGACATTTGTAACATCACTAGAAATTCTGAATCTTTTAATATAGAAGTTAAAGATACACTTAATATATCTCATCCTTTGAACAATGACTATTTGAACGATTCCATATATTATGAACATTGTTGTGCTGGTGGTGATGTAGCCATGGCCACTGATCTTATGTGTAACTATGATACTGGGTGCGAATATTATCCCCAGGGCCAGGCCTATCATTATAGTAACAACTTGAGCGGCTGTTGTGGTTTTATAGCTGAAGGTGGCCATGGGTATGAATATTATCCCCAGGGCAATGACCATACCTGTGACATGTCTGGATACTGTGGTTTAGCACACTACCGTGCTTATGGGTATGAATATTATCCCCACTATGATTATCATTGTAACAGGGAAGGAAAGTATGGCCATATGCTTACTAACCAGGTTGCGCAAATTCATAATATTGGAGTGCATACCAACTTTGAGGTGCCTATGATCCGGATTTATGATAGCACGGGCACATACTGTTATGCTGCTATGAGTCACATAGACCATCAGGGACATTTGACTAATATGACCAACCCTGGAAATGACCAAACCACCATGAGTGTTACCAATCATGTTAGATGGCTCAAGGGTAACTGGGCTACTGTAGTCTATCTCCATGGGGGTTCAGATCAGAACTGGGGTTATCATTTGTACATACATCCCCAGGGGGGCCAATTTGGTACCCTCATACCGTATGTTAGCCCTGTAGAAGCATTTTTACAGATCATACATAGAGTTGAGCTAGAAATACTCCCATACAACTCATATGTAAGAAGTCACGAGGAACATAGTAACCCTAAATTGGCATATAGTAATTATTGTGAGGATATTAGGACTCATGAATATTATGGCTGTACATATGAAAAGTACATGCTGGATATTATTGACTCGATGTTGACAAATATTAATCCTGATTATGACACTTCTCCAGTTAGTAGACCTGACTGGGATTGCTTGGATGTCGATACGACTACCACTCACGACAAGCCGCGTTCGTTTGATAACATACCTGTCAATGATCTTGTAGATCCCTGTAAGACTCCATGTTTTGACAAGCGTACGGCAGTTGATTTTAACTATCCAGATAAGACAGTTGGCTATTTGAACCAAGCCCCTACTGATTTCACCTTCATTGGTCCAGATAGGGCCCCTGTTGAGATTTCTTCTGTTGATAAGCTATTGCAAATCGCTGATGTTATCTTGAGTACAGGCGTTCCTAATTATCGTATGGCCAGGATACCCGTCAAGTCTGGTCTCAATGTGGAAGCATGGGAACACCACCTTCGTGACTATGCGGACAAACGCGTCATCCAGTATATTAGGTTTGGCTATCCATTGTCTCTGCATAACCCACAAGAATTATGTAACAAAGAAATCACTAATCACTTTTCTGCCTGTCAATATCCCAGTCAAGTTCAAAGTTATCTTGATAAGGAAAGTAAATTGGGTGCTTTATTAGGTCCTGTTAATAATATTAATCATGACCAATATCATTGCTCTCCACTTCTAACCAGACCTAAAGATACAGACAAGAGGCGCGTAATATTGAACCTCTCCCACCCTCATGGCCATTCAGTTAATGATCACGTAAACAAGGACAACTACGACTCCACCCCTTTCATATTGAAGTTCCCCACTATTGATGATATTGTGAGGGACATTTCAAACGCGGTAGACGACACAGTCCTGTTCAAGGTGGATGTCGCTCGAGCATTTCGCAACCTTAGGGTTGATCCCGCTGATGCTTTGAAACTGGGTATTCGTTGGAAGGATGCGTTCTATGTGGATCTGGCGATCGCGTTCGGCTGGACCCACGGATCCGGATCGTTCCAGATTTTATCCGACGCTATTGCTCACATCATGGCCAGGCACGGTGTAAAGTTGCATTGCTATATAGATGATTACATTGTGGTTGCCCCTAAATCTAAGGCTGATGCCCAGTTTGCAACTCTATGTGAACTATTGAAAGACTTGGGTTTACCTTTAAATCGGGACAAGGTCACCCCCCCAACAAAGAAACTCGGGTGTCTGGGCATAGATATTGATATAAATACCAATACTATGAGTATTGCTCAAGAAAAATTGCGGGAAATCTATGAGGCCTGTATACAAGCCAGTCAAAAGACACACCTTTCTAGGCAAGCTTTTCAATCTTTACTAGGGAAATTGATCTACATACACAAGTGTGTTAAACCTTCCAGGATTTTCATTAATAGAATTCTGGAATTATTTAGGAAGAATCACCATTGCAGGAAGATATATTTGAATGTGGACTTTCATAGAGACTTGCAATGGTTTCTCACCTTTTTGCCCACTTACAATGGCATATCTTACATAACTAAATCTGATGTTGATGAGGTCCAGTCCCTTTACCTAGACGCTTGCCTTACGGGTATGGGAGCAGTTTGGCGGGATAGGGTATATGCCACCCCTATACATAACTGTGGCGACCTTGAACTCACCATAGTTCATTTAGAGATGATGAACATTGTGATTGCCCTTCGGATTTGGGGCCAATTTTGGCAACATGGCTCTATTTCAGTCAATTGTGACAACCTCGGAGTGGTCCAGGTGGTCAAGACCAGCAAAACCAGGGATCCTTTCCTTGCCCTTTGTATAAGGAACATATGGCTCATCACTTCCGCTTATGACATTGACCTTAATATCAAGCATATTCCTGGGGTCAAGAATGTGATAGCTGACACTCTTTCTAGGATTTATTCTGATAAACCTGTTAACCATAACATTTTCCTTGAGTTAAAACAGAATTATAAATGGGATAGGGTTTTTCCAAGCCATTTTGACCTTCATACTCACTTGTGATTTCAGATTCGAACCTTCCTTCATCTTCATTGGTGAGATCTGCTCTGGACAGAACCAAGAACGCATTCAGACCGTCCACTATGAATGCTCACAGAACACATTTGAGAACTTATTTGTCTTTTACTACATTCATGTCTCTTTCCCCTATCCCTTCGGTTCATTCTCTTCTGGCTTTCATGGAATATCTATATGCTAATTCCTTGTCCCATAAAGTAATTCATAACTATATTTCATCTATTAAGTCAGCTGCAAAACGTTTTCATTGGCCTATTCCCCCTTTTTCACATCATTTGGTCACCTCTTACCTCAGAAGTATTTCAATCAACTCCACACTTCCTCCTACCCCTAGGGGCGTTTTTGACCTTTCGACCTTGGCTGCCATTTCCAGAGCTTGTAGTATTCTGGATGACCCTGACCTGTTTAGAGCTGTCTTCTTAGTAGCTTTCTTTGCCTTTCTCAGGATGTCCAATGTGGCTCCGCACTCCAGGTTCAAATTTGATCCCCTAAGGCACATCCTTAGACAGGATGTTATTTTCCAGGACCCTGGGGCCCACATTTTGATTAAGTGGACCAAGACCTTGCAGGATAGGTCTGCACATCATTTTGTCCAGATACCAGCTCTTACCAATAAGACATTGTGTCCAGTGTCAGCCATTCAGAAAGTGCTAACTTCCAGACAATTGCCTGGGACTTCCCCTTTATTTTCACATAAAAACATTCCTTACCATCCAGTTATTGACACTACCATTAGGGACAGTTTGAGGAAAGTTCTTTCACATCTTGGCATCCCCTTGCTGGGGCATGGCTTCCATACTTTCAGGCGTTCTGGGGCCACTCTAGCCTATGATAATAACATCCAACTCCAGCACATCATGGCCCATGGCTTATGGCGGAGTGCCGCGGTTTGGACCTACCTCCAGAACGCCTCTTTGGCTCCCTCAATTATTCCCTCCACTTTTGCGGCAATAATTCCCCATTCTATCTAGTTGGGCTTGGTGTTTTTAAAACCTTTCAAATTCTTGAAATCTTTTAAAACTTATTTGCAAATTTATTAACATGTAAATAAATTCCTCAAATGGAGCTTCACCCTCTTTCCTTTGGACATCACAAATGTGACCTTTACCTGACCTTGTTGTATGACCTTGACTTAGGAAACTGTGGGTAGCACGGCCTGTTAGGGGCCTGCTACATCAGTTTACTTGATACCTTAAAAATTTCGGTTTACATTTGGTTAGAATGACATTACATAACAACCAATCAGATTCTAATTGGGGTTCAAGTTTTTAAACCCATGTCATTGTGGAGCCATATTGATTCTGAGATTTGAAGGTGACACAAGTATTCAAGGAATTTTACCCACCCCCCCCCCCCTGGTACACCATTTTAAGTTGTGACACATGGTCGGGTTTGACCTTAGGCGGCTCCAGGCTGACCCTGGATGACCCCCTCTCGATTTTACAATTAAACAATGCACATTTATTGTAGTCCAAGGTAGGGCCAGGCAGTTCCCTGGTAGCCCCCTCTCTTGGTTCCTCACTAACACATTATTATTTTGTAGGACACGAGTTGTCCACATATGCTTATTATGTCTGTACATGAATTGTCTGCGATTTTCTTTTTATTTTACACGAGTTGTCTGTGATTGTTTTATGTATGGTGTTTTTAAAACCTTTCAAATTCTTGAAATCTTTTAAAACTTATTTGCAAATTTATTAACATGTAAATAAATTCCTCAAATGGAGCTTCACCCTCTTTCCTTTGGACATCACAAATGTGACCTTTACCTGACCTTGTTGTATGACCTTGACTTAGGAAACTGGAGCGAAAAATGGTTTTCAAACATATTTGAAAAATGAAATAATTATCGTCACGTCTCATAGAGTTACATGGCAGGCAAGATTAAGTCCCATTGGGCAAATTAGGATGCAAACTCATGATAGTGGAAAAAGAGATTTGGAACATGTGAATATAGTATTTCAGAGAGATAAGTGGTAGTTTTGTTACAACAGCTTCAAATCTAATGTCACTTGCAACAATTTTACAGTGTTGATGCATTCTTTTTTCACAAAATCGTGAAAGAAATTAGAAAACACTGTTACAAGAAAGGAAGTAATTTTGGGGATTTAAAGCATTTTGTCCCATAAAAAATAGTAATTCTTTTTTTTTGTATGTTTTCCAGTGGTTCAGGACGATCCTGCAGGTAAGAATATCTTTTACATATGCTATCTATATTGGTAAATGCAAAATTCTGTCTGTCTGGCTAAAACCACCTAGACAATACTATCTTCATATTTAGGGCAACAAAAGCCCATTGAATTACTGTGTTGGTTGAGGGGCTGAATAGGGTTGTGGGTAACACATCTCTTCCCACCTCTGAGGTCTGCAGTTCAAAGTTGTTGGTTGCTTACAGATGCAACTATTTGTCTACTATGGACACGTGACCATACAGTCAGAAAGATCTTATTCTATATCTTTTAGTCTTGTACAATTAATCAAATCTAAACAATAGTCATTCAGAAATTATCACGATATAAACATATCTCCAGTTTGTGTACAGATGTACTTCAAGTACAGTATCAAATATACACTTCTAAAAGATTTCATGGTTTAATTAGCAAATACTTCCCTCAGTTCATTAATATTAAATCATGTATGTCTATTTCATGAACAAAATATGAATGTAGTTACTGATTGGTATATTTGTTGCAATGTTGCATTAGCCCTCCACAGAAGATAGCTTAAATTACTGTATAGAGTGTGACTTTTGAGCTTGTTGTCTAGTAGAGTATGTATTTTACAAAAAAAGTCAGAATGTTTTAAGTATTCTACAAAAAGGTAATTTAAATATCCTTAGAGAGTTATCTTATTATTGGCATATTTTAAGATTAAAAGTAATTCTAAGAAACTGAGTGAACGTGGATCATAGTGTGTAATCTCTGATTTGTATTGCACTTAAATGTTTTGAAGAAGTAAGGTGTTGTTCAGGTTCAACCATGTGTCTTTTAATTAAACATACATATAGAAATGTTTGGATCCTTTTAAAAATGGGCCTCAAGCCACAACGAAAAACTTTTATCTGACCCAGTATTGAAGAACATTTGCCTATACAACTTTAGTATCCAATAGATTCAGGTTATTAAGTCATAAATATGACTTACTAGCTGTTACGCTAGAACTTAACTACCTCATATACTCTACTACATAGTAAGCTGAATATACAACGAATTAAGCATCCCTGAAAGAGAGGTTATTTGTTTTAACTTCAGTTTCCTCGCTGCCACCGCCGCATTATGGTCTCCCATGAATATCTCCCTTATTATTGGAAATTTTCTACATGCTTAAATTTGATTTTTATCAAGGTCACATGATCAAAACATAGTTTTTTTGGCTACACCTGCCCAACATCGCCGCTCAGCAAAATCTACTGACCGCAGAGGCTTGTGATATCATACACGTGTTTTTACTATCAAAAACGTGAGCTGTTTAGATTTTGGGAGCGATCCATTGAAAATTAACCGATTTATGAGCAATTGTCTCACAGGTACCAACCAGAAAGCTTAAAATTCATGTGACCCCCCCATTATCTTCTTAGGTATTACATTTAGAGCCATAAAATGTATTGATAGGTAGTAGGAAACCATATGTGGAGAGTCTAGACAGCAAGTCAAATAAACTGGGGTCATAAAATAGCCAATTTCATCTTTTCCCCTTATATCTCCTTTGTTCTTGCGTCTAGAGCTTTAGAGTGTATTAATAGGTATTGGGAAACCATATGTGAAGAGTCTAGATAGCCGGTCATATTTATCCCCAGACCCTCCCTTATGGGTCAAACTGGGGTAATAAAATAGCCGATTTTGTGTTTTTGCCTTTTATCTCCTTTATTCTTGCTTTTAGAGCTTTAGAATGTATTAAGAGGTATTGGGAAACTATATGTGAAGAGTTTGGAGATTTGATTTTATATCTCCATTATTATTGCTTTTAGAGCTGTGAAGAGTCTAGATAGCCGGTCAGATTTACCCCCTGACACCCCCTTATGGATCAAACTGGGGTCTTAAAACAGCAGATTTTATTTCATAAAAATGTAAATATACTATACCATATGAAAACACTTGGGTAAGCGTGGCTTGGCGTTCGGTGACCGCCACATACACCGTACATAGAATTTAAAATATGAGGGGAGACCCTCTTTAAACCTATATACTTGCTACCTTTGACCCCTGGTGACCTAATTCACTCTGCCATGCGCAGTAATACAGAAATAGTTCATTCTTTTTGTGGCGGTTGAAGTGTCAACAGGCGTTTTTGCTATCTTGCTAAGACCTGCATTTACACGTTTTTGGTGCTCTGTAAGTACACTTAAGCTGTTTTATTCACTATTCCTCCATTTTATTTACATTTTACTTCTATTTCTGGTGATTTTATTGTGTACTTTGCCATATATTTTACGTGTTTTTCCAAAACTCGTATTATCGCTCATCTGGTCACGTGGTGTTAGAATGTCGGATTTCCTTTGGATATATTCATTTCCTCAGTAAATTATTTCGTTTTATGCACTTCTACAGGCATTACAATTTTAATTTACGGTTTTCCTTCATTCTTTCAACGAAATTCTTCGTTTTTTCCCACGTATTTTGACCGGACTGTGCATTGTTTTTCACGTAGTTACTGATTTGCTATTATCGCTCATTGGGTCATGTGGTGTCAGAATGTTGGATTTCCTTTGGAAATATTCATTTCCGCGGTGAATTAATTCATTGATGCACTTCTACAGGCATTATAATTCACCTTTTACGGTTTTCCTTCATTCTTTTTACGAAATTCTTCGTTTCACCGCGTAATTTGACCTTATTTTTGAGCTTTTTACGAATCATTCACCAGGTCACGTGATGATGACGTCACATCCAAAATGGAGGTCAACCGATCGGTTGTCAGAAAATATTCATTTTCATAGTGATTACAGCATTTCCAGGTTTGTTTATACATTCCTTTTACATATTTCTTTGAATATTATTATGTCAGAGCACAATGTGTAATAATTTCAATTGTTAACGCATTGTTTATAGCGTAACATTACGGTATCTACTACCTACCATTCATGGTTCTTTACTTGAACAGGCCCTTTCATTTGACATTTCTGGAATTCGGATCCTGGTTTCAGTGTTTTGGGGTTCAATTCTGAGCCTAGGGTCTCCATTTTTAGCCTTTCTCTACCTTCAATTTTGGAGGTTGGGGGTTTACGGCTTCTGGGGAGGACTTTGTCTTCCACCTTTTGGAGATCCATTTCACTGTTACTGGTTTCCCACATTCCAATTTTATGTCAATTGGTCATTTGGTTTCTCAGCCCATTTTTAGTCCTTTGGCCTCATTTGTGCCTAGGCTTCAGTCTAATCAGACTGTTTTACTGGGATTACCTTCTCAAGACCATTCATTTTCAGGGTCTCTTAGAAGAGTTTATCAGTTGAATCCAACTGATTTTGCTACTTCCTTAACACTACTCCATTCATTTTCTAAATCTAGAAAAATTTTGTTTGGGGTTTTGTGGAAATCTTCTGTTACTCAACAGCTATTGTGTTTTCACCATTTTTTAGATCTGACGATCAATGGGCACATCTCCCTTTTGGGTATGTTGGGGGTTCCTCTGTCTACAGTTAACCTTTAGGCAGACTTCAGGAACCCTATTCCATTTTTTTGGTGCCACTCTGTTGGACTATATGGGTGCTTAGGACTTCGTCCTTTTATCTTCTCCTCAGAAGATTTTCAAGCTTCCTGTCTAACAGAATTAGGGAATAATTTTGACTGCTCTTTTCTTTTGATCAGTCTTATTTTTCTCTAAGTCAACCACTTTTCCAGGCTTGAAGTTCCTTCAAGAGGCCAGATACTTACTTTCTGTCACTCATTCATTTTGGGATTTTCTTATTCTAAGTTTTGTAGGTTGGGTAATTACCCGATTTTCCTTCTAAAACTTAGTTTTGCCAGGTACAAAATCCTCTTCAGAGGGTTTTTCGGGTTGACTTCTTCAGGTTTCCGGACCTGGGATCTAGCCTGATGGGGTTCTTAAGATCTTCTCTTCCCTAGGTAGAGTTCCTCTGCTATTAGGGGAGATCTGAGATGGACCTTAGGGTCCTTATTTCTGTGGGAATTGTTTCCTTCAGTCCTGTTTTGTTGATCACTTATTCAAGTTGATTGACAAGGCAATACTTTCTCAGTGGTCTTTTTCATCCACCATTCTTTGGACATCTGTTTCATTGGGTCTTCTAGCTACATTTTAGCTGGTTGATCTATGGCCTTTTTTCAGCCATCTTTGCACTTATTTTGAGAGATTTCTTTATCCATTTCCCTCACTTGTGCTTAGTCACTTGGTAGGGTTAATTGGTCCTTTTTTGGTTTTATGCTGTTTCTTGTGATGTCTCTCTTGGGAGACCATTTCTTCTCACATATAACAGTATAAGCAGAAGGTTTTCATGTGGCCCTTACTCAAGGTGCCCCTTTTAAGCTATCTGCATTAGCCTCTTGAGGCTCACCAATTAAGACCTTTTTTCCTCCCATCCAGGGAGTTTTCTCTCTAACTTAGTGCTTTTAGGATGTGGTTCCTTACCAGGTTCCAACATTCTGATGGTGGAATGCCTTCCAGAGGTAGAGGCTCAGCCTCAACCTCTATTATGGTGTCCTTCAGGAGATAAGAGTGTCGTTTTACTCAAATTTTCACTCTTACTTCCAGATCCCTCCACTTGCCAGTGGGAGGTCATCTGATTCCAGTGGTCTCTCAGATTCCACTTTCCTGATTTTTCAGCTCTTCTCCACAGAAGAATGCTGTTCTTTGTCATTCAGTCTCACACTGTCTGTTCACATGAGCAGTTCAAGTATCTTGAGTTCCTGTTTTCCTGATTTTTCAGGGCATTTCCTTGACAAAGATTTACTGGAAACCACAGTTAGATTTATATCTTTTCCTGGTTTTTCAGACTATCAGGATGCAACTTATCAGTTGATCATTTTCTCAATTGGCCAGTGGACCACTTCTCTTCCTCAATTTGCCTCCTTTCTCTCCTTTGGCTCCTTTGGTTCACTCTTGCTCATAGTTTTGCTTTTGGGCAAGGTGTACCACTTTGTGGCAATGCCTTATGGTCTAGCCACTAGCCTTTCAGGATTTACTTCCTTAGTCAAGGAAGTAAGGAAAGTTGGCTTTGAGGTTGGGCATCTCAGTGCACATGTGACTACAAATTGGCTCATTAGAGCCAATAGTTGTCAGAGGCTCTTTTTTCAACTCTTTTAGAGTTGACTTTCATCTTGGAGTGGTTCTTAGCAGGAAGTATTTAGATCTGTTTCTTTAACAGGTCTCCTTCCTGGGTCAGGTTCTTAACCTGGTTTCTTAATTACCTCTCCAACTGGGCTCCTTATTTCTTTTGGCTTCCACTTGGAAGCTGCTTCTTCAAGGTCCCTACACATGAAACTTCTTCTGTGTCATCTCAGGACACTTGATTTTCCTTCTCAAAGGTGCTCTGGATTTTCCATTCCTTGATCCTTCTATGAAGGTTCATTCAAGATGGTACTATCCTGGGAACTATGTCTTTGCATTCCTCCCTTTAATTCCCTAGTTTTTACATCTACTTTCATGGATGTTTCACTGCAGGGTTTGGGAGTTCTTTGTGCTCTGTGGACCACCTAAGGTCTATTTTTGATGTAGCAGTCCAGTCTGTGCATCAGTTCTAGAGCTCATAGCTGTCCTTTTTGCTCAGACATTTGTTCCTCTATTATCCTTTCATCAAAGGATTATCCTTTCAGCCTCAAACAACTCGGATGTCTTGCTCTCAAGACATTTGTTCCTCATTTGTCCTTTCTTTAAGGGATTCTTCAGATAGTCCAGGTAACACTGTTGGCTGGGCTTTCTTTAAATCAAGACAGCTTCCACTCTTGGGACATGTGTATTTTGGCATCTTTTGCCATTATTTTTACAAGAACAAGTCTGTTCTTCCACCTACTCATGTTCCAGGGGCATGAATCCTTGGCAGACCATCTCTGGAGGTCTTTTCTCACCTTTCATATAAGGTGGCCCTTCAATTCTTGGATCTTCAGATGGTAGTCTCAGACTTCTCATCTTATTTAGATCTCTTTTGCCATGTGATTCAATCACAAGCTGCTCTTACATGTGCCTCCTGTGCTAGATCCTTAGGCTCTGGCAACAGATGCCCTGGAGTGTTTTGGTCCGGAGTACTTGTTTTACTCCTTCCCTCCTTCAGCTCTTTGTCCTCTATGGCCAGGAAGTTAATCAACTTTCAGAGCTGTATCATGCTTCTTGTAGCCTTTCCTGGTAATTGCCAGGTTTGGCCTCAAGATCTCCTTTAAGAAAGCCATTGGCTCTTCCTCTTATTCTTCTATAACAATCTCATCTAGAGTTTTGTTATTTATTTTTATGGAGTTCCTTCCTTCAAGCTTTCTGGCTGAAGTCTCCTTTAAGAAGAATTTTCACAGGAGGGGTCTTGGAGGATTTTTATCCTCCATAACTGTCTATGAAGCAATGTGGAACTGCTTCAAAAACTTGTGAGAAACATGGCCACTCTGCCATGCTTCAACTGTCCCATTTATTGCTGTTTGTTCCTTTTAAGGAATTATTTTTCAGACAATAGGGATACAGGTCAGCTCTCTCCAGGTACTACTTGGAGTTGGGTTCTTATAGGGAGCCTGGAAGTCTCTTTTAGAGCTTCTTTAAGTCCACAGTAAGGGTAGTCGTCACCTACCTTTTGGTACTTAAACCTTGGTTCTGCAGGCTCTTACCAAGGCTCCTCTTGAACCCTCTTTACTTGCTGAGCCAAGTTTTTCACATATTAGACAGTCTTTCTTACTCCCTTTCTTTGGGAAGGAGAAGGAGTGATTTTGATTCCTTTATTTAAAGGGTTTCTCTCACTCTTTAGGGATGGCCTAAGTCATCCTCAAGTCAGATCTTACTTTCCTGGCTTAAGCCAGTTATCTTCAGAAGGCTCTTCCTGCTTTGACTTTTTGTCTTTGGTCAGGATGACTTAGAAGACCTCTCCTTTTTTACAGTCAGATTCCTAAGATACTTTCTATCTAGCTATTCTGACTTAAAAGTATTTCTTCTTGGTCTTTCTTCTGAAGTCCAAGAGGGTGATATTGCTGCTCAGACAATATCTTTTTGGATAGCACTTTATCCTTTATTCCCTCAATCTCTGTTCCACAGAGAATGCATCTCTTCATGGTGTCAGGGCTCATCATGGCAGGGCACAGGGGGCTTCCTGGTCCTTTAGGGGTGGAATCCCACTGCTAGTCAAGATGAGATCCTGCACGTGGAAGAGCCATTCCACTTTTACATCCTTCTATTTTAGGAATGTATTTCCCTTCAGAGATGTTGTTCCTTAAGAATCTCTTATGATTTCTTAAGTGGAGTGGACATCCTTTTCCACTCAGCCATTTCTCTCTCTTCTACTTAAATTCCTCAATTTAAGTCCATCTGAAACTTTTAGTTTCAGAAAAACGGGGGTGGCATTTCCCTTTTAGGGAATCTATTCTTCATCTCTATTTTCAGAACCGTGCTTCTTAGTGCCTCTGGGCATGTTCCTATTCTGAGCACAGGGCATACTTATGCCTTCTCCTTTGAGCTGACCTAATAGGGTGTTACGTAAGACAGCAGTGCTGAAGTTAGTGCAGTGGTTAATGCTACTCCCTTAACTCACTCGAGTTATTGCTTCAGCACAGAGGTTTTGGGTTCAATTGCATTGCACTAGGAAGTATCCTTTTGTAGCAATTTAACCTTAGGGTGGTTTTCCTCGGTCTGTCTCTTTCCCACCATCCTTCCATGTGGGCATTCAACCCAAGTGTTTTCATATGGTATAGTATATTTACATTTTTATGAAATAAAATTTCATATTTTTAAATGTAAAATGCATTTTTATGAATAAAAATGTATATACTTACCATATGAAAACAGCAAATCACCCTCCCGCCTGCCCCGCTTTTAAAGACCTGTTTCCAGCATTTATGTTTATTCACAAAAAGAATGAACTATTTCTGTATTACTGCGCATGGCAGAGTGAATTAGGTCACCAGGGGTCAAAGGTAGCAAGTATATAGTTTTAAAGAGGGTCTCCCCTCATATTTTAAATTCTATGTACGGTGTATGTGGCGGTCACCGAACGCCAAGCCACGCTTACCCAAGTGTTTTCATATGGTAAGTATATACATTTTTATTCATAAAAATGCATTTTACATTTAAAAATATGAAATTTTGTCTATTTGCCTTTTATCTCTTTTATTATTGCTTTTACAGTTTTAGAATGTATTAAAAGTTATTGGGAAACCATATGTGGAGAGTCTGCTTAGCTGGTCAGATTAACCTCTGACCCTACCCTCTTATGGGTCAACTGAGATAATAAAAATAGCGGATTTGGTTCTTTTGCCTTTTATGTCCTTTATTATTGTTTTTACAGCTTTAGAATGTATTGAGAGTGTACATTAAAGCATATACAGACTCTACATAACCAGTCAGATTTACCCCTGCCTCCTACCTTATGGATCAAACTGGGCTAATAAAATAGCAGATTTTTTTCTTTTTGCCTTATATCTCCTTTATTATTGCTTTTATAGCTTTAGAATGGATTCCATATATGGGGAGTCTATAAACCCAGTCAAGTTTATCCCTGACCCCTTGCATTTTTCTTTTGTGTTAATGCATATACCTCCACATCGTCTGCTTAACTTTCACTTCTTCTCTCTGCACTGCATGTTTTTCTTTTAAAAACCTTTTCTACTTTAAACTATATTGCATCAAACCTTTGGGGGCACTTTGTTTTTGTTAGCAAAAACATTTTTTCTTGTTAAATCATGTATTTATGGCAACTCAGAGTTATGGCAATTCAGAGTATCTGTATATGAGAGAAAATGTGAGGCTCTCACTGGGGAGATGAAAACATGAAAAATAGCTTAAAACCACTTTTTCCTTGCATTTGGGTTGTGGAAGTATTTTTGTATGCAATCTTTGCTCTTTTAATTGCAGGTATTGAGAAATGTCTGGAGCAAGGTGGAAATGGTATGTAAAATGTTTAACTACACATGTTTCCACATTTCTTTTCCGTGTGCCCTGACAGACAACCTTGTTTGGAAAGGTACCATCAATGTGCAAATGCATGGCTAAACATGCCACAAGGGTATCAATATTCCTGGACATTCCCAGATCTGGCTGTTTCAAAATGTCCATCGGCAGCAACACTGATACATTTCTTAGTATTTCTGACCACATGACTGATACAATGGCCTTGAATTAACTACCTATGGAGATGTTTAATCACACAAGCAAAGGGTGTCACAAACTCATGTCCTAACCTTGAGGTTGTGTCTGTTTGAATCTTGTTCCACGCCGGAAGTGGTAAAGTTTGTATTGATTGTTTTTTGCTAGTTTCTGCCATCCTGCCAATAACAAGCATGATATGATGACGTATAATGTGCCAACATCAAATTTAAAATCAAAGCCAATCAATTGAGCTTCTTTTATATTGTGACGTTATAAATAAGACTTGGAAAGTTTATGTTGACACTTTATAACCATGATTAGCCACCTTCATTTGTTGATGTGACCTGTCTAACTGAAGACCTCTTTATATAAATGCCTCCATTCAGCTGAAGAGGTGTTAAAGCCCCATTATTGAAAGCCTATAATTCAAATGGTAGGTTTTGCAAAATTTCTACTATAACATTAGCAGGTACTACAATATGACATAGTACAAGAGCAGCATATACTACAACATACGCTACAACAAAATATTCTACCACAACATCTTGTACTACAACATCATAACATACCACAGCAGCATAAATTACTACAGCAATAGCATACAGTACAATAACATAGTACTACAACAACAGCATATACTTACAGCAACAACAAAATATTATTGGAACAACATACAGTATCACAACAGCATACACTACCATAACAACATATACCACAAAAACAAACACCACTACTATAATATACGCTACCACAACAACATATATCAGAAAAAACATATGTATTACACTAATAACCAACCATGGTGAGCTTACGAGTCCCTTCTATTTAATTTGTACCACAATACTATTAAGTACCATCTTTACTTTAAAGAGACACCCAAGAATTCAACAACAGGAACACAGTTCTTAAAATTAAAAGAAAACATTCACCACCACCCGACTAATATATTAGACATACACCAATAATTCACAGAATATCTCCACCACAGAATCTTCTAGTACAGAGACTAAGTTCTAGATAAGAGTATAATTACATCAGATTACTACTTATCAACTGTTTCCTTTTGCCATAATTTGTTGTACACATTCTGACACATCCTTAACCCATTGGCTCTTCGAAAAATTTATAATATATATAAAAAGACAGAGAATTTTTTTATTTATTTAAGTACCACCTGCTGTAGCATTAATTGATATTAATTAGATACAACAAAATAACAAACAGCCAGTCTTTACTACTAGGGCTTATGAGGCACTGTAAGCCAAAAAAAGAAAGAATTAAATTTAAAATGAATTAAATTTTTATATTTGCAGATGAAAGTAATGGTACTTGTGTTAATCTGATTGGCTCCTATACATGTGACTGCCCTGTTGGGTACAGGTATGTCGTGGAAGAGCGTGATGGAGAGTATCCACTGAGGGGAGTTTGTACAGGTTAGTGAAAGTAGAATTTGTAAGTGCAAAAAAGTGAGTCGGTAGGGTTCCGGGTGAAAGGACCTGAATGCACTGACCAAGGTATCATAAAAACATATATCGGCCAATTATAAAGTTAGAAAAAATAGGTGATTCAAGTTAATTTTTATTTTCTAGCATCTTCTAATTGTTATTGCTTTGGTAGCCATTAATGATAATTACCATAGAACTGTAGTTTAAAAGTCCAAGAATATCCTAATTTTTTATATAATTTTGAATTTTAAAGACTTTTTTAATAATTATTTAAATCCATTTTGGATCATTTTTAGTCAGTTTTCCCCAAATCTACCATCTTCCCGTGCAACCCATACACTTACATCCCCCCCATCCTGTTTTTCTCAATTACATGTAATCATTATCAACAAATTGAGATTTAATATCAGAATATCAATTAATGATCCTTTTATGGTTAAATTATCAAAACAATATGAGCAATTTAGAAACTGGATTAGTTTTTAGTTTATGTACAAATTCCATTTACAAGTAGTGCTGGTGTCCATTCGTATTATAATCAAAATCACTCTCTTCTTATTGAAACAAAACAGGCATTAAGGAAGAATTTTTATGCAAGTTATGTGCCACAGTTACTTAGCCAAGTAGTGGTATATGTAATTCTTACAGTCGCAATCCATTTTGGAATTTATTGTAATATTGTACATTCGACAACAAAGATAGAGGAAAATAGGTGAAACTGCAAGTACATTTAGTGTTTTTTTTATATCTCTGTTACTATATCTAGATTTAATTTTGTTTATTTTACTTGGTTTATCATGAAGAAAACACATCTATCTTGTATTTGCCACAATATTTCACAGGTGACTAAATGGAAGTATTTCTTTTCAAACTAATATTCTCGGTATTTGTTCAAACTGGGCAATTACACGTTGCATTTCTGTAGTATGATGATAACCCGCCATTCTTAGTTGCAGGGGATTTGTTGGATTCTACTTTTCATTTACTCGTTTATCTATAAACAAGATAAAAAACTTATGCTGTGGTACAGGTTTACATTATATTTTCACAGTGGGTGGGTCTTCTATATTGGGAATTATCCAATTCAAGATCAGTAATATCTTCAAGGGAGTATTTTACTATTGCAGTAGTGCAGGTGTTAGGCCTTGACAGAGGTATGCACTCTAGAAGTGATGGTGTTCTGTATGAATCATACATTGACTGAAGAGTAAATATAACCTCACTGTTTTACTTATGTTCATCAGATATTGATGAGGCTAATGAACTTAACTGTGGGTGTGAAGGCAGTTGCACCAATGGAGTTATGGATGTAGATGGCTATTCCTTTGTTTGTACCTGCCCCCATGGTTTCCAGCTTGCCTCTGATGGATTAGGATGTGAGGATATCGATGAGTGCAGTAAGTATTGAATTTCTAATTTAATATTAAACCTAATTCACACCTTTCCTTACTGAAGTCATCTGACTGGGCTGGTCCATTTTCTCTTGTGGTGTGGCACTCTTCATATGTTTATAGGGCACATTCGTTTGGACTTGCCTTTTGGTAGGACATCCTTGTTGGCGTTCAGCACAAGTTGGAAAATGTTTAGAGCTTGGGACTAGATTTTTGATATCTATAAAACCTCCTGTAAAGTTTTACGGGCCTTACCTAATACACATGCAGAGGGGTGAAGGGGAAGGGGGAACGGGATGGACACACTGTGGCAAGTTCTTCAACATGTACTTCTCAGATACAAGAGTCTATTTTCAGAGCCATACAGACAAGGTCATCAAGGAAAATGAATATGTACAGATGAACCCCAAGGAAAGTGTTCTATTGTTTTTGCATCTTAAGATGCTTAATGTTAAACACTTGATTTTGTTGGATTCTAAGCCCATTAATCTTTAGCAAGAGTCTGTCAGTCAGGTGCATGTTCATTGGAAATACCAGTTATCAATTGGGTCTTATGTAAGTTACAGTTACTAACACTGTATCAAACTGAAACTTCTTCCAGAAAGTGTCTGAAGAGGATATCTTGAAAACAAGCAGTTCCTGAAAATACACAAACCTTGACCTGTATAGTGCTGAAATATAAAAAAGCTAGTCTTGATTTATGATCCACATCCAGACACGGTTAGACTACAACTTTTCTGAAAATATGATTCCCCCAATACAATGTATTGTTTTTAGCTATGTGCACAGACAGACAAACAACAAACAGACCTAATTAGAATATTCTCTCCCCTCCCCTTACCCTTTAGACCCAATACCTATTTCACTGATCCCTGACCGTTTTGACATGCTCATCACAAATACTGTGAATGGCTCCTTTCAAGAGAGCAGTTGTTGGAAAATGCTGCCATGAAAAAAAACTCTCACAACTATAAACCAGTGTCTAATGGCAGCTACATTTCCAAACCTGTAGCAAAAGGCTGATCTGGCTAATCGGGTAAATGATGGCACCGCTTAGGAGACAACTTCAGATGCCTCTGATGCTTTTTAACTATCCCTACAGGATTCCCAAGGCACAGCCCTAATTGGCCCATTACTTTTTTCTCTATATATTATTCCTCGCAGTAAGATTACATCTAAATTCAATGATACCCATCATTTACGTGCCACCCAAACACACCAATCCACTTGGAATTGGATTCTAGGAACTTTGTTTTTGGTATTATTAAACTGGCTGAGTGCATGGTGGCTGGTCAGGTGTGGATGGACAATAGTAAATGAAAGCTCAATGCTCACAAAATCAATTTTATCTGATTAGCGAAGATTGTATCAGAAATTTCATTTGTCATCATTGCCCTTATTAATATCGGTGTGCCATTTAAGTCCATAGAAAACCTTATCACTCTGGATTCAGATGATTCAATGTAAAGCTCATGTTACCAATGTTGGTTGTATTCAGTCTTAAGGAACTCTGGAGAGACCAGAGGTATCTTATTGTATGACTGTGATAGTGGCGAATACTATAGTTAGTAGTTGCCTGACTCCTGTAACTCCATCTTTGATCACAGAAGAAAGGAGAAATCTAGCAAAGTCTAGAGAGCTCAGAATGCCCGACTGTGCTTTGTGTGTAGGGTGAACAGGTTCAGTCATATGACATTGTTCTCAAATAAACAATGGCTGCCCATCTAATATTGAAAACTGTATAAATACAACTACCTCACAAAACAATCTGAACCTACCTCCATATCTCTTGTGTCTCATTAAACATAATGGCTTCGCTTATGCGGAAACTCCCTTTATTTGTCCACTTTGAGATAAACAGCTTTGCTGTAGCTGCTGTTCCTGATTATAACAAACTTTCTCAAGCATCCAGAATCAAGTCAAGTAACACTGGGTTTACATGACAGTTGAAGATTTATTCATCCCATCCATAGTGTTCTACCCTATGTATATTCCCTGAATTGCAGATGTTGGAAGGAAAAGCTGAAAGATATCTTCAACTATTTATTTCTAACATTTCCATGACAAGTCACAATAAAATAAAATGAAATTTTCAGAAGCTTAGATTTGACCTTTTACTTTTACAAAGATCAACCTTTTTACATGATCAATAATGTTTTTTTAGTACAACCCACTCATCATTGCCACTCGGCCAAAAATATTTACTACTGTAGGGTGTGAATTAAATTATACATTAATACTTCAATATATCTCAAGCTGATTAGATTTTGAGAGCTGGTGCCAAAATCAATCAATTTTTGAACATTTTGTACGTCAAGATGACTCTCAGAAACTTTAAATTTATTTAAACCTGATGCTCCCTAACAGTTCTGATGCTCCCTAAAAAATTCATAGCCATCAGTGAAGTGGTTTTGGAGTTATGCTGTAAACAAACGTACAGACAAACCAGCAAACAGAATGAATGAATAAAAACTGAAAAAGGAAGTGAATAACTTATTCCAACAACACTGAATTCCTGATAGTTTCTAAGATAGAAACCAAGTACCCATATTGAGTCCAGTTTGACCCATAGGGGAAGGTTGCATAATTATGAGCTGCCCATTAGATTTACTGAATATGGTTTTCTTATTCCCTCCTAATACATTTAAAGCTGTAAAAGCAATATTATTATTATTATAATAATTATTATTATTATTGGTTCTACAGCTTGTTTTCATCAAAATGAGGCATAAACCTTACCTAGAATGACCACAAATTCTAAGCCATTTTGGCTGTTCCATCATTCAAACATACTTTAAGATATCTTGGTTACCAACCAACAAGAAGCCATTTATTCATGACATACATATTAAAAAATTCAAAAATCTAAAAATCCAATAAGTTTACCATTCTATATTTGCAATTTAAGAATTGCACAAAAGACATACGAACGGTCGATGCACAGCCTACCACTTTAGAATTTTCTATTAGTAACAATGTTTTATAAAATTAAGGGATATCACTGCATCTTTTACATTTGTGATGAAATAAATCTATGAAACACCTTACAACTGTTAAAGAAGGAAATATATGGGTTTAAGTGTTAAATGACCTTTTACTAGATGCATCACAATATTAAATATAAGTTGTATAGCTCTTTTCCTTTTTGCCCTTTTTCACATGAAATGGAATAATTTGATAAATGAAGCTTTACTGTGCAAAGGTTATTATTATTAGTAGTATTTGTATATTATTTAATGTGTAATGGCAGGTTATACTGCAACGATGTCACGAATTCTCTGCCTCGAACCTCAAGAAATTGAAAGCTATGGTGATTTGAACTTTTGTTTAATGATGTGTGCCAAAAAAGAAGACTGTGTGGGTGTACAAGAATTTGTTGGGGAAAATTGCACATTAGTAGCAGGATGCTCAGATGTGGCCTACACTGGCGAACCTGATTTCAATTTGTACATACGACGGGATCCAGGTAAGAATGTTTGTTGACAATTGCACATTACTGAGATGCACATTACTGCATAGATGTTTTGTAAATTGGTTCTTCTGATCTCAGTTTGTAGTTACAATAGTCTTAGTGAATGGTGTATGGTGTATAAGTTATATTGTCCAAATATACAATAAGTTTTGAATTTAATCACCTTGTTCTCACTCTGTAGTCTTGGGCTAAAATCCAACTCATGATAATATGGGTAATTTACTGAAAACCTGTCTTGTTGTGACTTCAGTTTGCTAAAGGAATTTAAATCCCCAAACCTTCACCTTTCTTCGGAATCTTATTTTGCATTGTATTTACTGAGCCTTGCAAAATGGAGACCATGATTGACGGTAAACTGCACGGTATTTCTAATTTAATAGTATTTTTATAGAACTTAATCTCGATCTAAATATAGACTCTAGATGCACCATAGAGAAAAGAGCAGAAATCCAAAATCATTAAACTGAGACATAGCAGGGGTCACAGAGAGAGACCGAAAAAAAGCAAAAAATAGGGTTGCAAAGAGGTAAGTTTGGAGCTTCTTTCTGAATGAGGGAAGTGGCTAAACGTACATCAACAAGCAAATCATTCACCTTGATGATGAATGGTATTTGATGGTTGACCATGGATATCCATAAATGACCACACTCATATGAAGGACTAGTCCATTAAAAGACATTATAAAGACCGGAAATGCGTAGTGAACGAAAACCCGTCTGTGCGCATAGAATCAGCACATAGTAAAACCTCCAATAACGGCCCGCTGAGAAACGGAAGTGCTGTTTCGATTGCTCGATTGTATGTCGATAGTAAAATTGTCTGCTTTTACGAGAGCGATCATGCATTTAAAACAATATGGCAGCGTCCTTGTTCGTGTCACCTCGTAAAAATAAATAAATATTTCTTTCAACCAGGTAGGCTGGTCTTTATAATAGTAATAAATACCTCATGCTCGGGCGTTTGTTACGCTGACGGCACTCTGGCATTATTTGGAATTTTTTCCCGGGCGTATATCCTGTAACAAACGCCCTCACACTCAGTATTTATTACTACATTAAAAGCCATGGACATGATGATATTTTATGTCCCGATCATCAACTGCATCTAACTATCCATGGTTGACCATGGACTCTAATAACTTTTCCATGGTGATACATGAACTCAGTCAATTTCCATGGACTATGATCACTGATACATGGTTAGCCATAGACTCTATCCCATAGTCCATTGTTGACCATGTACTCTGTCTACATGCTCATGATTGACCATGAACAACATGTTATTGTTCATGGCTGACCAGAATTCCTAGAAAAACTCATGCTTCGTGAGTTTAGGCATTCTTATCCATAGACTACCTGGATTAAACTACCTGAACATCCATGCATATTGTCTATGTTCAGCGTTCATGTTCCAAGTCCATGGATGAAACCATTGTAAATGGCGCCATGGTCTCTGACCATGCTGCCATTGAACAAAAATGTATGTTTAGGGACATTAATGAACACTGACCATGTTGAAAGTCCACGGAAAACCACCTAAAGTCCACTGACATGGACAGTGAGTCTGTGGTCTTTGCCCACGATGCTGTTAAACAATGATATTAATGGACTCTGTAGTCTTATGAATCTGGATATCTATAGACATCCATGGAAGTCCAGGATCAAAATTACTTTTTTTTTGCCAGGGGAAGAAGATTTGTATCAGTGCATATTTGACTACCGGGAGGGATTGGAATTAGGCAACTTTACAGAGGAGGAAAGCCCTAGTCCTGTTGGATGTGAGAATAGTGTGGGGTCATACAAGTGCATTTGTCCACAAGGATATGAATACGTAGACAAAATGTGTGTCAATATCAATGAATGCCCAGGTAAGGAGTGTATAAATTTCATCTGAGTTCTTTTGAAGAGTATTCATTTACAGTTTAACCCTTTCTGCATAAAGAGACTTTTAAAAATGGCATCTTCTATGTAGTAACATAGAGGATATATGTTTGTCACTGTTTGACGATTTTTACTGTATGCCACAAACTGTATTTGGTCTAAATAGGGCAAATTTAGACCATGATATAATTTTTTTGCATACTCCTGTGCCAGCCACTATACAGAACTAACAGTATAAGCTTTTCAACAAGTATTTCCGAAACCATATATCCTATAAATGTGTTATAAACATCACTAGAAGGAGTTTCAAGACCTGCTGCTTACTTTTGTTTCATTAAAATTAGCGAAAAATGGCAGAAAAATTTTAAGTTAAAAATTGAAGTGTTCTACTTTTTACTGTTCTTTGTTTACTATTTGAGAATTGCACAAGTCACGCACAGTCACGGCACAACCTACCCATAGTGGAACCGACAATTAGTTGTCTTCAAAAAGTCGTTATTTTTATTTAAAATCACCTTTTACGGGTGAAACTTGCCTCTTGGTTTCACCATTGTGTCCTTAAATCACAAGCTAGAACCAAACGGACTCGTCTTCATTGGGCTATTGGTCGTTGTGGTATGGTCCACTCTGTGTATTGGTAGGACACTTTCCCTATGATTCACATTTCTGTAGAATGCGTTTGACACAATAAATAATGCAGTTTGCAGTTCAGAAATGTTAAGAACATCTTGCCATGTCCCTCTTTATTTATTTGGGGTTTTACATCACTTTCAACACTGTACAGGTCATATTACGACGGGTAGTTGGAAGGGCAGAGGAAACCAGTACATACAGTTTGTCAGGGTTCTGTTCTGTAAACTGCCGACCAACGGCAAGCAACTACCAGCTTTCCCACTTGAGGCCATACCGGGAACCGAGCCCCGGCCTCAGAGGTGTTAGGCAAGAGTGCTACCACTCTGCCCCTGCCATGTCTCTCTTGTAAGTTAAACTAAAACATACACAGTGGACTGGCGAAGGATTGATTGGGGTACAATGCCGGATAGACAGGACAGTTTGTTCTTCAACATTCATTAGCCAGATGTGAGGTCACTTTTTGGAGCCATGAGGACTGGATTGTGATTTAGAAATCAAATATATACAGAGACTACAACAAGTAAAGGTATCACGTAAGTATTTATGGAGAAATTGATGACCAAACATGAATGTGCTGAACGTTCTTTCGGGGGGAATCATTACTGCAGAAAATCCCTAACAGGAACACAGTGTCTGTATCCCATTGTGCACTTACAATGTTACTTAATACTTTGCTTTCATATATTTGCAAGAAATATGCACAAATACATGCAATGAAATACTCATTTTGTGAATGTATGACAACTAGATCTGCATATTATTTTTTTAAATGTGTAGGTCTTTTTCCAAAAAAAAAAAAATAAATAAACTAAAAACCACACATATGTTTTGAGGATGCATAATCAGGGGAAGGCCATCAATGAAACTGTCAGTAATATTAATACACATTGAAGAGGAGTTTTATTTACAAATTAGTTACTTTTACATTGAACAGGAAGGTGTGAAGATGGCTGTACTGATAAGGAGCCTGAAATAGATGCACTACTCTATGAATGTGACTGTAATGGACTAGATGGCTATGAGCTTAGTAATGATGGCTATAGCTGTATTGGTAAGTATCATATCCACTAGAAATAACATACACCCATTTAAATTTCTGTTCTCCTTACAGCTTGGGTAGGTGTTTTGGATGATGACTGGGATCTATGAAGTTTACCAGAAAATTTCCCAAGGCCCAACCAACTTGCATTTCAAAATGTTACAGATCCATAGCAAAACTTGCCAGTCTGTATTTCAATGTAGGATTAAATCAGAATTGAGTTTCAAAAGTGACTAATTGGCAGGTGCTAAAGAATAAGTGGTTTAAAAATTATTTTTTATCATGGGAAAAATTTAAAAAGTAAAAATCCCTTCAATTTCAGCAAGTAAAAATATGCAGAGTTTCCTTAAGTTACAAGACATTCAGTCCTGTAAAACTAGAAAGATACAGGTCTGTGAGAATAGTTGGGTGAGACCTTTATCCAGTGTCTGAATTATCTGGGAGCAATGCTAGTCAGTTGCAGTATGATTTTGGACCTATGAGTTATTTGATGTACCTTAAACTATACATAGACAGAATAAACTTTATTTTTGGCTCAATGCCCATGTTATTTGAAAAACTATAGAGCATCTACTGCGTGAAGTTCATCAGACACAATAATAATACAGTGCATTAATAGGTAAAGAGGTAGTGGTAAAGACTAAAATATTGGTTATATAGAAGTGTCACAGGTTATATAGATACAAAGTTTTTTGGCCAAAAGTATACAATTAGCCCCTGTGGTATGCATAAAATCTTTCATGAATATCTTCAACAAAACCACTGCCATTCACTTCAATATAAATTTAAAGGTAAAAAACACACCTTTTCTCAAGTTGACATGAAAGCAGTCAATCCTGTCATTAACAAATGTTCAGCGAGTACTCCCTTATATCCATATCATAGCTTAGCAGCTATCATTCAATATTGTTGCATGTAATTTGTATTTTTATTGCGTAAAATACCCTTACCATATCCTCACTATTGCTTATGTGTGGGCGGGAGCAAACATGGATGACCAAACGAGAATATTTTTACCCCACAGCCTTTAAAGGCTGTCGGGGTATTGTTTTCACCCATGGTGTCCGGATGGGCGGGCGGTCGGGTGGGCGGCAGGAAATAGTTTGTCCAGGCTGTATCTCAGAAACCGTAAGGTGTAGGAAGTTCATACTTGGCAGGAACATTGGTTGGGGGGGTGTAGGTGTGCAATGTCATGGTCTGACCTTGATTTGACCTTTGGCCTTGCCGTAGTGACCTTGAGTTTGAAAATCTTGTCCGGGCTATATCTCAGAAACCGTAAGGTGTAGGAAGTTGATACTTGGTAGGGACATTGGTTTGGGGGTGTAGGTGTGCAACGTCATGGTCTGACCTTGATTTGACCTTTGACCTTGCCGTAGTAACCTTGACCTTTAAAATCTTGTCTGGGCTATATCTCGGAAACCGTAAGGTGTAGGAAGTTGATACTTGGTAGGGACATTGGTTAGGGGCTGTAGGTGTGCAACGTCATTGTCTGACCTTGATTTGACCTTTGACCTTGCCGTAGTGACCTTGAGTTTGAAAATCTTGTCCGGGCTATATCTCGGCAACCATAAGGTGTAGGAAGTTGATACTTGGCAGGGACATTAATTAGGGGTTGTAGGTGTGCAACGTCATGGTGTGACCTTGATTTGACCTTTGACATTGCCGTAGTGACCTTGACCTATAAAATCTTGTCCGGGCTATATCTCGGAAACCGTAAGGTGTAGGAAGTTGATACTCGGTAGGAACATTGGTTCGGAGTTGTAGGTGTGCAACATCATGGTCTGACCTTGATTTGACCTTTGACCTTGTCGTAGTGACCTTGACCTATAAAACCTTGTCCGGGCTATATCTCAGCAACTGTAAGGTGTAGGAAGTTGATACTTGGTAGGGACATTGGTTAGGGGGTATAGATGTGCAACGTCATAATGTGACCTTGATTTGACCTTTGCCGTAGTGACCTTGACCTATAAAATCTTGTCTGGGCTATATTTCGGAAACTGTAAGGTGTAAGAAGCTGATACTTGGCGAGGACATTGGTTGGCAGTAGTAGGTATGCAACGTCATGGTGTGACCTTGATTTGACGTTTGACCTTGCCGTAGTGAACTTGACCTATAAAATTTTGCCCAGGCTATATCTCAGAGACTGTAAGGTGTAGGAAGTTTATACTTGGTAGGGACATTGCTTGAGGGTTTTAGGTGTGCCACGTCATGGTGTGACACTGATTGACCTTTGACCTTGCTGTATTGACCTTTAAAATCTTGTTGCACTTTTGGGTCTGTCTGTTGATGCAGATTAAGAACTGTTAAAAGTCATATTAGAATTCATTAAGAATTTCCTTTTGCAAGTTCCCGTTGTAACAGATTGAATTTCATCAAGTGAGCCACAGGGTTTTCTCCAACACCACACATAAGCATTCATTGAATGTATTGCCACTTCTGTATGCATGGGTAATATTCAAAACATCCAAACCATAATTCGGGCATTTTTGGTTTACTGATAAATGCTGTCATTTTATTATTGAATTATCTTGTTTTAATACCTCCCCTTTACATACATTTCTTTTCCGTAGATATTATTTTCTCTACTTAAGCATTATTTGGACCTTAATATAACTGACACTGCTCTGAAAGTATATTGAACTTTGTACTGTTACACTACTTCAATATCACATGGTGTTGAAAAATATTTCCCCAAGCTGTGGGGTACAGGCATCTCTGATGACTGCGTATGCGCCAGCACTGGAAGAACCTCAATTAAGCCTCACTTTTACTTTGGTCACGAGGGAGTAAACATCGTTTGACACAGTTTTTGTTACGAATAATTTCAACATGGCTGGTAAGGAAGAAGATGTTTGAAAAGAACTAACGTTCTGGAGGAATTGGAAGATTTTATTCTTGCTTTTGATGATTGCCAGCCTTCTTCAACAAATCTAGAAAGTCTGCATTTAGAGTGGATTGACGGCTTTACAGGCATGTTTACATAGTTATGTAGGGTCCCTTTTCGCCAATAAACAAGAAGATTTTCTCAACATTTTAAGACAATATTTCATTCCTG
Source organism: Sabellastarte sp. h YS-2021 (assembly GCA_964017235.1). Classification (NCBI taxonomy): domain Eukaryota; kingdom Metazoa; phylum Annelida; class Polychaeta; order Sabellida; family Sabellidae; genus Sabellastarte; species Sabellastarte sp. h YS-2021. The sequence goes on along the minus strand of OZ024933.1, from coordinate 93,262,024 downwards.
ACCTTCAACTACATCCATTTCATCTTCTAACCCTCTGCAGCTTATACTAGCACTTCTACAAGCTATGCAAGGTTGATAGACTGATAACTGGACAGAAGAACCTCATAGACAGGTCTTCTACTTCAGTGTTGGCAACTACAGAGGTAAAGAGGTCAGAGGCTGCACTTTTTCAAGACCTACCTCATCAGAGTTCATCCACAGATCTCTTCCTTGATGCAGAAGAGTGGCCAGATTAAAACTTTAATCTTACGAAAGGATAGTACCTATGCCTCCTCTGGTAAGGTAAATATGGCAGAGGCAACTCCTGTAACAGAAGAATCATCCAGGAACAGTAGTTCTTCTCATCAGATAGTTTCAGGGCTACAGAAGTTACAGAAGTTTATCTGAAAACAAATGGCAGGTCTACCTGGTGAAGCAAACTCGGCAGATACTGCACTTTGTCAAGAAGTACTTCTCGACCAGCTTTTTCATTCCTATATTACTGATCATAATGGAAACAAACATTTCACTGGTCAGTTATTTACAACAAAGAAGATGACTAGTCTGTAAATGAAGGCTTTCTTCTAGAAGGAACTACCATGCAGGGTTATTAGTTTTTCAGAGGTTAGAACGTCACTGAAAAGCCAGCATTCTTTGTCTTCTTCCACTTAAGACAAGAGCTCCACGGCTGGGGAGGAAGAGGCTCGTGGTGACAGAATTTCAACTGGAAACAAGTAACTGTTCTGTTTTTGAGGTAGATACGATAGAATTGGGATCAAGAAGAACTGCCTAAAGTTAAACTTTCTTCTCATCCATCCAATTTGGTATGGAAAGGGCTTTGCTTTCTTCACCTTTCTACCTTATGCGATGTCTGTGATGGGGTTGTATAATAACAACACATCAACAGGTTTCTCAATGACAGAATACAAATGCCAGTACTTTTCAGTGGCATTTGTTCAAACTTGTGTTCCACGACTTTATGTGCCAGTTACATAGTTTACAATCATGCAGTTTAAAACACTGTGGGTTGGCCATCTTCTGGTCACAATTCTTGACAAGCAATCTTCAAACTTGGAAAATATACTGCAGTGTTTTGTTTTGGATCCACTGGACCAACAGTTCATTAAAACAGTTATGGCAGAGCAGACAATAAAGTAACAGAACGCATCACAATCCATCAGGGTTGTAGTGTATAACAGGAATCCTTGTTGGAGGTTGTCTGCTGTTGTACTGCAACATCTAATTTAAAAACGAATGTCATCTCGAAGTTGTGCACATTCTGCAATGTCAATTCTGCTTATTGAATTGTCCAGAATTCCCACAATTTATAGCGGATATGTATTCTGACAGACACAACTAAACATTAGTTTTTCATTGGAAGATTGCTTGTGAAAGAATGCACCTTGTCATAGGTCGTTCTTTTTACTTCACAACCATACCCTTCAGTACAGCAACGGCTCCACTCGAATTTGTCCACGTAGCACCACATTCATCAGTATCGAGACCACTAGTTACATACTGCCTCCTACATCATAACTTGCTTGTAAAAATCGAGGTAGTTAGTGCCTGGCGTACAGAAACTACACTGGGTGATCAGCTTTTGAAGTCAGAACTCATCCCAACAAAACACTTCCACTTCTTTGGTTACAAATTCAACCATGACAAGGGTGAGGTGTCCCTATAGAAGGTATTTGACAAGGTTATGGATGGTGTACATGCAAGTTTGTCACCCATTCCCAGAATTCTAATGTCATTTGTAGTATTCTACAACCTATAAAATATTCACAATCTTTACACATTCAGATATGTTGTTCACAGTTTTGAAAATACATCTGTTTTGGTATAAAATCACAGAGGTCTTACCAGGATGTCCTCTCCATACAGAAGATGTGTCTGTAAAGGGTTGAGGAACACAATTTTGAGATCTGACAGTTACTCTCATATGGTCAATTACAGAAACCAGGCTTCTTAAAATATTTTAGAACTGATGGCTGCGTTTCTGATGATAAAGTTTTCAAACTCATCTTCAAAACAAGAGGGTTTTACTTCAGATAATGGCACAGTGCTGTCTTATCTTAACAAAAGGGAGATATGTGTCTGATGGTCTGGCTTCTAATGGTTCTTTGTATGCCCACAGCAATTTTCTGAGGGATCACCACATTTAAGGCAGTCAAAATGGGATATCAGACATCTCATCATACAGGGATAAGTTATTCAAACAGAATGCCATTTTTCCAAAGTTTTAACATGACTTGCCAAATTTGACACATTTCAAGGGTAGATATGTTTGTAACAAATATGAACAACAAACTATCTCTGTACATTTCACCAGTTTAATACCCTAATGCAATGGCAGTAGATGTATTAAATATCCTGTAGGAGGCACTCTTCGGTTATATTTCTCATTTCAAAAATGGTACAAAAATGAGAATTATGCTTGTTAAATGATAGCAGGAGCCCCAGGGTGACTAGGGATGAGTTGGTTTGGGGACTTTTTTCACAAAACCACTATTGCACTACATCATGGAGAAATCTCTTTAAACAGCTATTTAGCCAGAGATTCACCAAAATCTGCCATGTCTCAAACTCCATGGTATGGCATAAAAAGTAAGTATCTCCGAAGCTAAGACACTTTACAGTCTTCTTTAAAAAGTCTACAGAGCAAGGTAGTTCTTTTTGAATCTAATGCAAGGAGAGTCAGGTGGACTTCCAACAGCCTTCTCTCTCCTCAATAGCAGAATTTTTAACCTCAATAGCAGGATACAGGGTTGCTATTGCAAATCATTTGGGTTCACTATTGAAATCATTCATAGTGGTGAAATCAATAGACTGATAGATGATTTTCATTTGGATTCACTGTTGAAATCATTCATATTTATGAACTCAATAGACTGATATATGGGTTTCATTTGGGTCCATTATTGAAGTCATTCATAGTAATGAACTAAATGGCTTGATAGAGGGTTTTCATAGGAAAGACCAATAAAGGATGGTGCTGTACCTTTTATACTCTTTGGACTTGTCTTGATTATTCCTAGTCCTGACAAGGTCACTTTTTGACCATCTGAATTAGAGTTTGAACATTCTGACATTCCAATCAGTTTTCTCATGGCCTTGGTTTCTGATAGAAGGAGAGGTGAGGTTCATGTTTGGACTTTCAAATCATTGAAACACAAAACTGGAAGGAGATCACAGTTTTTCCTACATCAGTACTCCTAGAATAGAACAAATAGCCGGATATTGTTCAATCTGGGGTTCATTCCTTCTTTTATGCCATTTTTAGATCATTCTTTGAAGATATAACTTTGCCCCATTAGAGCTCTAAGACACTATCTTGACAAATCAGAGATCTTAGATAGGGGAAACATGTGCAATTCATCTCTTTCAAAGATGGCTCTTCAGGAGGTATACAAGGAGCAACCATGTCAACAGACAGTTCTGCTAACTTATCAAAGATCTGACCTTAAAACTTTGAACGTTTTTATGGCCAAGGCTCAAAATGCTCCTTATATGGCTGAAAGTCACACTCCACAGTTTTAATTTATACTTTAACTTGTGGCTTGGAAGTCAAATGAAAGTCAGGCTATTATTTGCAACTATAGTATCTCCATGTGGTTCCTTTATAGCTTGTGTATTGTATTATACATTGCAGTAATTATATGTATATACAGTTCCTATGGCCAGATCACACATTTTAGTGGTATCTGAAAACCCATTGGAAATACCCCAATCATTGCACATTCAATTCCCCTGTTCAGAGATTTTGAAAAAGTATCTGATCTGGTGGAAAGACCCAAGGAATGTGTTAATAGGCTGTCTTCTCCATGCAGAGGAGCACAATCTCCTGTTATTTACCAATGCGCCTGTCAGTGGTTGGGGAACACATTGGTCTTTAGTGTTATAAAATCCCAAATTTGTGGGAATTTTTTCAAGGCATATTCTGGACAGTTCCAGTTTACTTAATAACAACATAACTACATATGTTATTTTGTTAAGTTTCTAAGTATGCTTGTCATAGTCTTATACTTATCATCACGAGTGTTTGAAATTAGTACATTGAAACTAAAATTGCATACAAGGCCAAGGCCAAGTTAAATACTTACCTTATTCTCACTAGATTCGGATTCCCGCTCTGCCAACCCCACATTTTCAAGATTTTGGGGTTTACAATATATTTTATTGGCTCTCAAAATTAAAGTGCGGCTTAATGGGGTTCTTCCGGTGCAGGAACATGCGCAGTCATGCGTACATAATGGTACAAACAAGAATATTAAAAAAATATTCTCGTTTGGTCGTCCATGTTTGCTGCCTCCAACACGTAAGCATTAGTGAGGATAAGGTAAATTACAAATTTTTACATTTTATGGGTGATGCATTAGGGAACATCCATATGGAGCAGCAATAGAACCTAATACATTTATAAAAATTGATAAAATCTCATTCCTGACTAAGAGGAACCTTGAACAAAACTGGTACAAATAAATAATTATAGCATCTGAAAAGGATTAAATGAGAAAATCAAATAAAAAATTATAACTATTAAGGCTGCTACTTTAATATATTGTTACATTATCGCTCATAAGCATACTTGCGATAAGCTTTCACACTCTTCTCCTTAAAGCCCCCCCTCCAGATAATATAACTTCAATTTATTATAACTGGAACTAAATAACCTGGATTTTGATATTTGACTTAAACAGAGTCCACTATATAGTGAGACTGAAACATTTGTGACTTGACATAAGCAGAATATTGGTTGACAGTATTTCGATTAAGCACAGTAACAGCTGGAATAGAATTTTTCTGAAAATGTTAGGTTGTCTAAAGAAGTTGCCTTTTTGTACAGATACTGATGAATGTGAACAAGGTATAGATACCTGTACAAGCTCTGTGTATGATGCTGCTGATGAATACCTGACCCCACCTGTACAAAAGGTAAGAAGGTACTATTCAATGTAAAATCTTTGAATTGTTCTTCACTTTTTTGTCATACTTATTGTGATTGCAGTTTGCTTGCAAGAATAGTTTCATTTCCTCTTCACAGAATTTTCAGATAATTCCAATTGAACTTTCATATAATCTCCTCTTTGTTAAGGGGTCTCTGAGGTGCAATAGACAAAAATGGTCAACCATTTTTCAGTATCCAGGGACATAAAAAGGGTCAGGCACCATAGATTTTGTCAGGGAAATACAGACACTAAGGTGGGGGAATTTCAAACAGTGAGAGCATCAAAGAAAAGCCATAACCAAAGTGTTTGACAGACTTTGAGTCGACTGTGCTACAAGATGGAAATTACCTACAATCTGATAGCACCCTGAACTAGAAGAGCTACAGGGGTTGGGGCACTGACTGTTCAAGGCAAGCGGAGATGGCCAGGATGTCTTTCTATTTATATTATATTGCTAGAAAATCCCCTCCTGGAGCCTCGTGTTTTCTCAATTAACAGTAGCAAGCGGTGATAGCTTTACTTTCCAACTTGGAAAGGGGACGGGGGGCATGGGTGGCAATGATGAGGGGGAGTTGGCTAGCAGTTTTAGTTGTCCAAGGAAAGTAGCAATGGCCCAGATGTCTGGTTAAGCGCTCTGATATTGAATGAATTGTCTCTCGCCTCATTTAAATATCTAATCTAATCTAATACGATCTTTTATTGCACTTACTCTCTATCCTTTGACTCAATCTATGGTGCAGCAATCCAGAAACTTAATACGAATTGGTATATAAATATAGCCAAGTGAGTTTTATAAAAGTAGCCACTGCCTACAAGATGAACGACCTTATTCAAGATTAAGGGCACATTTTCTTGTGACAAGTTCACCACTTCCTTAAAAAATTGTTACAGGTTGGAAATGCCCAAATTACTGACTAATAGGGAAGTGTATATATACAGGACCCCCACCTTCTGTTGTATTCTTTGATGACCATCACATGGCTATGGAATGATGATTATGGAATTGGTTTCTGGTATAACACCTTATAGTATGCGTTGAGAAGAGATTAAGCGCTGTAATAGTAAAAAAGAGAACTGAATCAAGTTTGGAAAATGTTTCATGCACACAGAGAACTTTAGTTAAATATTTATATGATTTTGTTATATTTTGCTTTAGAAAGCTATAAATTCTAAATAAAATGTCTGAAGTGGCAAAATACATTTTTATTGTGTTAATACATCCTATCCAATGGACAATTATTGCTAATCCAGTTGGGCGCAGACTGGTCTGCCAAACATCAGAAAAAGACGTCCTGTGTTTCCACTGGCCGGCTGGTCACAGTACTGTGCACTTGCCTGGTAGTGCATCGTATTTCCTTCCTGTCTAGACAGCGTGACGTCATAGCATCTTTTTCGTTTGTCGCATGTTCTGTGCACACAGATTTTTGTGTTAGCCAGTGTTTTGAAGAATTTTGTGAGAATACCTTACTTTTTCATCAGATTTTTGTGTAAACGGATTCTTGGGGAGTTTTTATAGACGATCGTGGCTTCACCAGGTCACAAGCGTGGTGGTTGTGGCCACTTGATGGCTGGTTTTGACACCCATTCATTTTGCGCGTGTTGCCGCAATAAAGGAAAAGGACAAGATCCTTGTGTTGAAAAGCCAGACTCTGTAAGTTTTGTAGTATTTTGACTTCTGGGGACAACTTTCAACCCCATCTTATAAACTGAAGGAGAAACGGGAAGCTAAGTCTACTTCAACTCCAAGTAAAGAATCTGAGTCAGTCACTCTTGTGGACGCAGCACATGTGTTGGTAGTGGGGGTTTTGGATAGCCAGGGCACCGTTAGGTGGCCTGGGTTGAGTGCAACACCTGCTGAGAAAAAGAAGAAAGTGGAGGACAAGAAATCTAAGTCAGTCAAGTCGGATAAGCCCACCAAATCTTCATCTACTTCATCTAGCCAACCGACCTCTGCATCTACTGACCAGAGATTTAAGGAACTAGACCAGAAATGGTCGGAACGGTTGAACCAGCTAGAGGCATTTCTGTTGGCTAAAACTTTGGACCGACCACATCAAAAACCGACTTTCAGCACTGTTAAGGTGGCACCAACCCACTCTCCACCAGCCAATGTTGGTAGGAAGGAACATTTCATCAAGCCTACCGAACGGCTTTCCTCTCAGCATTCTGACTAACCTGCTTCATCTGAAATCAGTGGTAGCAACCCTACAAGATCTAGTTTTGACTGGCTTCTGTCCTCAGACCAAGAGCTGCTGAACAAACTGTTACTCCAGTTTCTCAGAAACCTTCTAGCAGCACCTTTGAGCCGACCAGAAGGGAAATGTCTGACATTATTTTATCTGACAGGCCGCCTCTAGATATTTATGTAGAAGAACAGGAACTGTCTGATGACCAGGATGCTACTATAACCGACCCTGACCAATCCCTCTCTGAAGAACAGACTTACAGAAAAACTATGAGGGGGATTAGGTCTCCTGTTGGCTAAAACTTTGGACCGACCACATCAAGAACCGACTTTCAGCACTGTCAAGGTGGCACCAACTCACTCTCCACCAGCCAAGGTGGGTAGGAAGGAACATTTAATCAAGCCTACCGACTGGCTTTCATTTCAGCATTCCGACCAACCTCATTTGAAATCAGTGGTACCAACCCTACAAGATCTAGTTCTGATTGGCTTCTGTCCTCAGACCAAGAGCTGCTGAACAGACTGTTACTCCAGTTTCTCAGAAACCTTCTACCAGCACCTCTGAGCCGACCAGAAGGGAAATGTCTGACAGTGACTCTGAGTCTGACAGTATTTTATCTGACAGACCACCTCTAGATATTTATGCAGAAGCAGAGGAACTGTCTGATGACCAGGATACTACTATAACCGACCCCGACCAATCCCTCTCTTAAGAACAGACTTACAGAGAAACTATGAGAGGGATTAGGTCTTTCATGTTGTGGACACATATCCCAGACATTGACTCTAGTGCTAATCAGAGGACAACACTTTTGCCGGCCCCAAACTGCAAACACCAGGGAAAGTGTCATTTCAACTCCCTACAGATGAATGGCTGCGCTGGAAGCTTAGCAAACTGAACCTAACTTTAGTTGAAGGCTACCTCTCACACAGGCAGGAGGACTTCAGAAGGACCATTTTATTACGCTACAATAGCTTACCATGTGGGACTCATTGCTGTTCTCGGATGGCCACAAGGTGTCTAAGAAAAATAGACATTTATAGTTGACCGTAGCCTCTAGTTGTCGTCACGTGATAACTTCTGACCAATCGCCCTACTTTCTCGTTGGCCACGTTGAACTGGTAGCTGTTTGTAAATATACATACATTTTCATTTATTTCTCAGTTTTTACGTATTGTTGGAGGTTCATTTTTGGTTATTTCTTTTATTATATATCATGGATTATTCTGTAAAACTTTTATTTTGACAGGATAAGTATATTTCTTGTTTCGCGTGTTTTGAGTTTTCCTTGGTTCAGGCCTTTTTTATTTCTACGTCTTTTATTGCATTTAAAATGTCCATCCATCAAACGAATAAAGACAAACCGAGAGCACTAAAATGCCGCCATTTTTGTTTTTCCTTTGATTTACACAACTATTGCCCTACTTGTAGGGAATCTGGCAAGGGTGATGACCCCTGTGTCACCTTTGAAGTGCCCGGTGATATCTGTGCATCTTTTACAGATGACCAAATGAAAAAAATCCAACACAGGAAACGCTACATAAAGAGACAAAAGGCGGACGCTTCTAATGCAAAAGATGATGAACTTGATCTTTTGGGCGAAGGCGACGGGGATTCTTTCACTGGTTCAAATGCAGACCTTGAGAGTGCTGCTGACAATCTTTTTACCTCACCCCCCCCGTCCTCAGCCCCTACCCTTCAGTTCTTTTATCACTTAAAACACCAGCCAAAACTGTCCCACCCACCCCAGGTACTGCCTTGCAACAAAAAATTGAAACAAATCTAGAAAAATCCCTGGGCAATTAATTAAATATTCATCTACAGCAGCAAATGGGTTCCTTCCAGGCATCCATGTTGGAAGCTTTTCAGTCGCTCCAAGAGGAGTTGACTTCTAAAAAGCAAATAGAGGTGGATCAGACCTCGGCTTCTGCTTCCAAACCTGGTACTTCTTCCCGTACTACTGTTAATCTGGACCTACCCCCTCCGAGACATAGAACTACCATCAAACCAAGGATATGGATGTGGACTATGGTCTCGGACCTGACCCTCATGATACATCGGATCAGAATGTTACTGCATCTGAGTTACCTTCGAGGAAGGTCTCGGATAAACCCAAAAAACACTGCCAATCTCGCAGTAGTCATGAAATTGAATCCAGGTCTGCCTTGGATCAATCTAATGAGGAATCCGATGAACCTCGGATCCCATCTACTAAACCTAAAAAGCACTCTGATAAGAGTAAACACAAATCAAGGTCCAGATATGTGTCATCTTCCTCAGAGGAGGATCAGTCCTCTGTAGCCAGACACAGGTCTTCTAAGCCCTCTGGGGCTCAGCCCTCAGGGCTGCTTCTGATCAAGACCTCCCTCAACATGATCCAGACCCCCTTATTATAGGGAAGTAGCTCTGGCTGACATTCCCTCACAGTACGCTGAAGAGGTCAACACTTTTAGGCACATTCTTTCCCTCCCTGGCCCCAGGGAGTCTATGCCTGGGTCCTCAACTTCAGTCATGGGTCTGGACGATGAGAAAGGCCGTTAAGAGCTCAGACCTAGGGGTCCTTCCTCTATACTTCCACTTAGCTCAGTTATCAAGGACGCCTTTGATAAATTTCAACATGACTTTAAGGCTTCAAATTTATCTGAGGGTAAATATGTCAAGCCTCCTCCTTCCACTTCTAAGTGGTACAGGGTGGGACAGCCCTGTTTTCAGGACAAAATTCAGGAGTTGAATATGGATTTCGCCAAAATCTGTATTACTCCTAAACCCTCTGGGGCCCCTATGGGCAAGGTTCCCCTACCAATTCTTAAAGAATTGGAGCATCAGGCTAGGCAAAATATCTCAACACTCAATTTCACTGCTGCCTTTGCCAAAACTTCATCTTCTTGCAATGCTTCCCTTGAGAAGTGTCAACATAGCATTAAGTCAACAGTCAAGAAGATTAAGACACAGATCCAGAAAGGTGCCAATCCTGATGAAGCAGCAAAGCGTGGATATGAGGAAGTCTGTGAGTACATAGATTTTGGAATAAGACAGTTCTTATCCAACACAGGGCTCTTACATGCCTCAGCAAATCCCTAGCCCATATACTCCAGAGGGAACTATATTCTATGGGTAACACTGGCTTGCTTAGGCGCGAAGCCAAAATGACCCTCTTACAACCACAATTAGGGGAAACGAGACGCCAAGAACTCAGGAACTCGTCCTTTTGGGACCCCTCCTTGTTCCAGTCTCAATGTGTGAAGGAAGGTGAAGACTTCCTCCTTAAAAAAGGCACCTCTAAAGACTTTCGCACCCTATCAAAATAAACCCTTTCGTGGTCCCCACAACAAGAGAAGAGGCTCCTACAGGAAACGCCCCTGTGAGGGCAACTCCTCACAAAGCAGTAACCAATCGTTTTCCTCGGGAAGGGGGAAACCGAACTTCAGAGGCTCTAGGGGTCATTTTCGACCCCATCACAGGGGGCGGGGACGTGGAAATCCCTCCTCCAATGACTCCTCCAAAGCCTCCCTCAGTCCACTAGTAGGAGGTCGCCTCCGTTCTTTCAGAAGAGACTGGCAAACAAACAAATGTTCTTCAAACGTGTTAAACATTATCACCAATGGCTACGTACTGCCATTCCTTTCAAAGCCAAATTTGGTCAGATTCCCTCTGATCCTGTCAGAGTACAAGGCCCGTCAAAAAGACCAAGCACTGGCCACTTGTATCCAGTCTCTTCTGTCAAAGAAAATGTAAAATCTCTCGGGTTTTACAGTCGCCTGTTCCTAGTACCCAAGCCTCACCAAAGGTGGAGGCCAGTCATAGACCTAAGCAGGCTTAACACTTTTCTACACGTAAAAAAGTTCAAAATGGAAACTCCAGAGTCCATCAGGACCTCCCTGATTCCAGGGGAATGGGTATCGTTGATAGATCTGTCGCACGGTTACCTGCACATCCCCATCCATCCAAACTCAAGGAAATACCTAAGGTTTTGCTACAAGTCACAGGTGTTCCAGTTCACCTCCCTCCCATTCGGACTAGCCACAGCCCCCCAGGTCTTTACGATGATTGTAAAGGAAGTGAAACTAATGACTTCACCAATACCTGGACGACTGACTGATCAGGTCCCAGTCTCAGGAGAAAGCCCAAGTGAACACTCAGTTGGTGGTGGACCTAACCCAGTCCTTAGGTTGGATAATAAATCAGGAAAAAATCAGAACTGAAACCTACTCAGGTGTTTTCATTCGTGGGCTACGAATACCATCTAGATTCAGCCCTTGTAAAACCCACTCAAGAGAGAAAATGGTCCCGGAGGGACGCCTTCACATGAGACCCTTTCAGTTTCATCTCCTTGGACAGAAGCCATTGCAGCCCACTTAGAATGGTGGCAAAATCTCTCAAACGTGATGAAAGGTGCAGACCTTCATCCCAAAGACCACAGTATCCAACTCTTTACAGATGCCTCGAACGAAGGTTGGGGCGCTCACTTAGATCAAAATTCTACAAAGGGTCTGTGGTCAGATCGGGAAAAAAGGCTACACATAAATGTCCTAGAATTGAAGGCGGTCTCACTGGCCCTTCGAAACTTCAAAGACCAGTGCCAGAACCAAACAGTGCTAGTTGCAACGGACAACTCAACAGTGGTAGCCTACATAAACAAACAAGGACAGTCCCCAACTCCAACAAAGAATAACAGAGGGTATAAAAATTATACATAAATATATATAATTCTTTAATACAGTAAATGTTACATAGTCTAACCACTAATATATTATTTACATTTCAGGATGATGTACACATAGGATATGTAATTTAAAACTACCGTTACATTAAAATAGTGTAAAACTTTTTTAAAACTACTAACTTGTTATGATCTTGTGACCTTTCCAAGGTCACCCCATTATCCCTAACTGTGGTGACCTCTGGAGGCCTAGGTCGTGATACAGAGGTCATTCATGTGAAAAGGTGTGACCTTTAAAATAGGTCACCGCCTGACCTTGACAGCCAAACTCAAAGGTCGATATTTCTGGTTGTGAGGTCATATCTAGGGCAGTGGTTTTTTCACCTTTAACTTAGGTCATGCACTGACCTCCACAAGCCAGCTCCAAGGTCAAGTCACAGTTTAAACTCCCTGTCTTTACAGAAGTTATATGTTTACTGACAATTGAGTTGTATAAACCCTGGCCATTACATTAAAAATTCCCCCACTTATGATAAAATACTGGGCTGAAAAACCTGATGGGAATTCTGGAAATTTAGACAAGAACCAGAGTGAATGGAGTGAAAAAATGAAGAGATTTTGAAATGAATTTGGTAGTTGTACCTGGAGGTCAGAGGAAGGAAGCCTGAAGCCTAACAAGGGCAGAAACCTGTGAACGCCATTGTTGACCAGCCTTGGCGCACGCAGCAGAGCCCCACCCCCCCCTGCGCCAAAGGGGTGTAAAGTTAGAGAGACACACCCCCTTCCAAGGAACACTCCAGGTAGGGAGGGAGGGAGGGAAAAATAAAAAGTCCTTGTGAACTCTTCAAATTCTTGGTACATAATGACCAGTTTCTGTACTTTTGGAGGGAAATGCCAGGAAATATGAATATGGACCAATGAATTCAAAGAACACCCTGGTTTCATGGTTCTGAACCCCTAATGACCCCCTTTTGAATGTTATATAATCAGACTGGTCTCCTACCCCCTGCTTACAAGTTTAAGGTTGGAGCAAGGACTGACTGGGCCAATGCCTAGACACTGCCCCCGACAGTCCCCAACTCCAACAAAGAATAACAGAGGGTATAAAAATTTTATTATACATAAATATATATAATTCTTTAATGCAGTAAATGTTACATAGTCTAACCACTAATATATTATTTACATTTCAGGATGATGTACACATAGGATATGTAATTTAAAACTACCGTTACATTAAAATAGTGTAAAACTTTTTTAAAACTACTAACTTGTTATGATCTTGTGACCTTTCCAAGGTCACCCCATTATCCCTAACTGTGGTGACCTCTGGAGGCCTAGGTCGTGATACAGAGGTCATTCATGTGAAAAGGTGTGACCTTTAAAATAGGTCACCGCCTGACCTTGACAGCCAAACTCAAAGGTCGAGATTTCTGGTTGTGAGGTCATATCTAGGGCAGTGGTTTTTTCACCTTTAACTTAGGTCATGCACTGACCTCCACAAGCCAGCTCCAAGGTCAAGTCACAGTTTAAACTCCCTGTCTCTACAGAAGTTATATGTTTACTGACAATTGAGTTGTATAAACCCTGGCCATTACATTAAAAATTCCCCAAACCCCAACACCAGTAGGAGTAGAACAGCCTTATACGTGTGAGAGCGTTTGTCTGAAAACTTGTGAAACTTGAGAACCTGCTGATGGGCGAATATAACGCCAAACGCATTCGGACGCCCAGGTGCCATGCTCTTTTATTTCTCGAACTGGAATACCTAATTCGTACGCCAAAGAGGCACCTGAGCGCCTGAAGGCGTGGAAGGTGTAGAAATTGGAAGGCAAGTTCATAGCCACATTAATCTTAGCCAAATTTTTCCTAACTCTAGTATCAGTAAGGACTTGCCATCCTGCTGCAGTTTTGATCTGAAATAAAGGTGCGTTCTGACCTGGGTTATACAAATGCATAATTTTTTGCAAGGCCTGGTAAGGACATATAGCTGAGTCCCCCAGCTTTGGGAGCACTGTCAATTTGAACTGATCTCTGTATTGTATTGTTTTGGACCATTTCAGCAAAATTTTGACTTCATGTTCCAGAAAGAAAACATCCCCCCCAGTAAAATGCCTGGTGCTGTCAAACTCCCTATGAGAATGAGGTGCCATGTTCGACAACCTGAAGAACCCAAAGAACGCGGTCAGCATGACTGCTCTATACACACAAGCGTCCGAAAATTGGTTACAGAATGCTATCATCTTCTTCAACGTGACCAAATCTATGATATTGCGTTTGGGCAATACCATTGGCCTCTGCAACTTCAAAGACTTCACAAAATATTTAATTTTTGGGTGGTCCCATACATCATACTGTATATCATATACAATGGACATAGCTTTTATTGCTGCAATATGGTTACTGATCATACTAATGGATACGTTATTTTCGACCAAAAACTCCAAGTATGACAAGGCAACAGATACAGATATACTTGACCACTCTACTCTGGCGTATAAGCAAAACGCCACAAATGACTTAAACAACATGTGATAACACTTGACAGTCCTAGGCCTGAATGCAGACTTGGTGCGTACTGAGGCTTTTCTGGCGTATTCTGCCAAGGCATCATTTTCTGAAAGTACAAAGCATAGCATCTGTAGCACAATCATTATATTGTGTAATCCAATTCCATCATGGATATGTTGACTGGCAACCAAATGGGGTACTCAATGAAACGTCTTAAGACTAGCATATTTTGATCTGAGTATTGCCATCTCGATAATAGGTCAGCCACTGTGTTGTTTTTGCCCAATACATGTACGTACTGCAGATCAATATCTGCCAATGCAGCCAAATACCATACGTTGCGTGCGCACGCACCTAAAAAAGGATCCCTAGCCTTGCCAGCATTCAATACTTTGACCACTGCATCATTGTCGCATCGAATCAACACTCTGGTACCCGACCATAAGCGCGCAAACAAACGCAGCGCCACGACTATATTGACCATTTCTAAATGGACTATATCCAAGTTGGCAAAACCTCGACTTATGGGGAGGTGGTACACATATTGACCCCAATGCCCCCCCAGACCCGTCAGACAGGCATCAAGCTCCAGTGTGGAGTCAGAATTTTTGTGAACATACATGGAAACTCCATTATACTGGGGAAGAAATTTCTCGAACCATGCCAGATCCCTCTGAAAATCATCATTGAGTACTATCCTAGCTGGATTGTTAACGTCACGTAACGTAGCCAGCATTCTGTTCAAGAAGTATCTTGCTGGCTTGACACATTTGTGAATGTACAGAAGGCTGCCCAGGAGGGACTGTAGTTGGCGTTTGGTGCACGATTTTTTTCCCCTCCATTCAACGATCATTGACTTAATTGCTTCTAGCTTATCTGGCGGAACCGCTACGGTACCCTCGATTGTGTCAATGAGTATTCCCAGGCATACTGCCCTGGTAGTGGGATGGACCAACTTTTTCTCGCTGATATCGAGACCAAGGCATTTCATGACGTCAAGGAGAGCGTCAAATGCGTGACGCGCGATGCTGGGCGTGCCGTACCCCAAGAAATCGTCTATATAGTTTATGACGTCGACGTTCTGCTGACGCATGACGTGACGCACCGCGTCGCTGGCCCTCTGAAAAAATTGGCTGCCATGGCGACTGCCGAACGGAATCCTTGCGTCAATAAACGTCGCGCCCCAGTTGACGCCTAGCAAGTCGTAGTCGCGAGGGTCGACGCTCAGATGCCTAAATGCTCTGCTAACATCTACTTTGAAAATATGTGCCCCTCTGCCTATTTTAACCAGCTGACGCGTCAAGTCATCTATGGTAGGGAACGTCAACTTGAATTCCCCACCCATATAGCCATTTTTATCCACCCCTGCATTGACAGATTCACCCTTGGGCCAGCTGAGGTCCAAAATGACCCTTCTGGTATCTGAATTTTGCTTGGGCCTTGTCATGAAGGGGGAGTAATGTAAGTTTTCAATAGGAGGGTGATCAAATGGGCCTAAAATCGCACCCAGTGCTAATTCCTCTGCAATGTATTTATCTACGTGTTCAGGGAACTCTGATGCTGATTTGTGGTTGTCTTTATCATGTCTTAAAGGACACATTCTGTTGAATCCCAATGGGAAGCCAAATTTCAGACATTCTAAGAGGTGACTGTCCCAGTATCCTTGTAATAGCTCTTCCCAAGCCTCAATATTCAGCTGTGACTTAACTGGGATGCGTGCCCCTAAATAGTTTGGTAGGTCGTACTTGTGTACCTCCTTGTGAATTTCAATTGGATCTGTAAGGTTTTTACCTATTTTTTCATTTTTTGGCATCATTGGGTCAGTCAAAGGGATAAAGCCAAACTTGAATTTTGACTGCACGCACCATTTCTCATATGCCACGCAAGGATTGTTATTGACAATGTTGTTCTGGTCATTGAAAATGACAGAATTGATGTATTTGTCATCATCACCATTTGCAATGTCAAAGAGGAGTTTATATTCGCTACCTGAATTGTTGCCCAGTAGGCCATTGTTCTCAGGTCGATTTGAAGCCGTGTGACCCCCCTTTACAGGGCTAGTGATAAGAGGTTTTGCAATGAATGCACAAGCGTGAAACGCGTCAGGTATTGTGTCTTTGTTCACCTCACTTGATCTCTCACTAAACGCGCTGCCATTGACACCTTTTGTTTTATTGTCATTGAACTTGACTTCATTGTTTCTTTTTACAACCGGACTTGTATTTGCATTGTTCTTGGACATATTGTCTGGTTTGTGCCTAAAAATTCGAGTGCTAACACGACTATTTTTGGCATTAGTATGTCTGTTATTGACCCTATTCATGTGGGGTGTGAAACTGCCCATTCGACTGGTGTCATTATAAACCTTGATTGCTTGAGCCAAAGGACGAACTAAGAGACTCTCAATTTCTGATGGGTAGTGATTTTTGTTGTAAAACGCACGACTAAACTGACGAAACGTGGCATAGGGGCCTTCTCCCGATGCGACCTTGACCTCAACACTATGGCTGTTGCCCTTTACATTACAGTCGTACATCTTACTGGTACGTTCTCTATCACTACTGGTTACATTATTGCTCCAGACAACTTTGCTGTCCGTCCTTACAGTTCTGGAAGGACAGCAACCTACTCGTTTTTTGTATGATTTTTCTTGCTAAAAATACAGTCCTTTTCTGGGTGCCCCAGATATCTACCTTGAGACAAACAAAAAGCACACAGATGCTTATGAGTTTTACCGTTAACATCATGATCTTTGTTGAAAGAACAAGCACCACTTTGAAATTGTTTACAGAACCAGGGTTTCTGCAACTTGTCATTTTTGACCCAAGATTTCCCCCCTTGGACATGTTTTTGTGCATGAGCTCTCCTAATTCTGTCTATACGGGCTGTGTCTTCCCAATTAGCCCCTCCCCTTTCAAACTCACACAGCAACACAGCATGGGCGGCTTTGGCCCCCTGCCACGAAAAATCTGTGGCGTCCTCCATCAGTTCCCCCATATACTGTATCATTCTCTCCCTAACCTTATGATCTGACTCTTCTAAGACATTTTTGCAGAAACCCTGCACCCATTGTGACATTGTTAACTGGTCGTATGACACCCTTGACCTAGTTACCCCCCCCCCCAGAATAGCTTCATGTGGCCATGCCACCTTGTGTTTTACTATAACTTCCACACTTCCTCCCCTTTTAGATTTAATTTTGCCCATACTACCTGTGCTCTCACAGTGCTTTTCTAATTCCCTAAGCCTTTTGTCAACTTGCTGCTGGATAATAGTGGATTTTCTGATGGAATTTAGACTGGGAATGAAATGTTCTTGATCGGACGAATCGCTATCAGACTGGGAATTATCACTGACTACAGGCAAATGTCTCTTATAAAAACTACTTAACTTCTTCCTTTCCGTGTCTTGCTGCTTGACTCCGTGCTGTTTCTCCGCCATTCTGCCCTCGACCTTGTCCAGCCGCCTGTTGACCTTCTGAAGCTGTTCCAGGATCATAGTCTGCAGGTTGTCGTGCGCTCCCTGAGCGCTACTGGTTGCTGGTGACTGTGGAGCATCAGGAATAACAAAAGAGTCCTTCTCTGTATCAGACCTGTTCATCACCATTTCAGCATTACTGACACCAGTTACATTTGAAAGTTCCAGTTTGTTACACTTATTGCCTGTGGGTGGTACATGCCTACCCCCGCACTTCCAACAGTTTTTCTTCTGCTTGCCCATAATTTATTTATCTCCTTGTACTATGTCTCAGTTTATATGTCAATAGTTCTGATACACTGAAAAACATAAGCAAACCAGCTTTCAGTGCTCTGGAATGATTTCCACGTCAGACTTGGTTCGAATAATTTCAAATCAATCTCAACCAATTGACATTAAGGCCAAAGTGGCAAGAAAATAGGTTAGACCGTCCCTCAGAGCCCTGACATCGGGCAAGTGGAACCAAGCCTGAAGCAATCAAACGAGAGCTAATAGAAAGCTGCCTCCATAATGTCTAAAACTTTGTTGTAGTCCATAAGAGTTCATGTGTATGTATAAAATTCCATAAAAACGTAAAAGCACTAGTTTAAAATCTGTAAAAATCTGTAAAGTTTTTTTCCAATAAACCTCCAAGAAATCTGAGAGCCCTACGAAAACTAAAAAGTCCTTGTGAACTCTTCAGATTCTTGGTACATAATGACCAGTTTCTGTACTTTTGGAGGGAAATGCCAGGAAATATGAATATGGACCAATGAATTCAAAGAACACCCTGGTTTCATGGTTCTGAACCCCTAATGACCCCCTTTTGAATGTTATATAATCAGACTGGTCTCCTACCCCCTGCTTACAAGTTTAAGGTTGGAGCAAGGACTGACTGGGCCAATGCCTAGACACTGCCCCCGAGGAACTCACTCAGCAGAGATGTGTGCTCTCCTGTGGAATATTATGACCTGGTGCCATCACTATCACATAACATTGAAAGCCAGACACATTCCAGGGTGCCTGAATGTGATGGCCGACCTTCTATCCAGGTCAAACCAAGTGCAGTCAACAGAATGGTCACTACATCCGCAGGTGTTCAAACAGATCTGCCAAAAGTGGTTCACACCTCATGTAGACTTATTTGCCACTCATCTGAACCGCAAACTTCCACTGTACGTATCTCCTGTCCCAGACCCAAAGGCTTTGGACATAGATGCTCTGAACATAAACTGGACGAGTCTCACTGCCTATGCTTACCCTCCGACAGCTCTCCTTCACAGGGTGATCCAAAAAATCAGGCAATGCTATTGCCTGATCATCGTAGTAGCCCCAGGCTGGCCAGGGATGCCCTGGTTTTGGGACCTAGTGCAGCTCTCAAGAGATCCCACTGCAACTTCCGGTGTCAACGACTCTTCTCAAACAGTCCCACAATTATGTGTTCTACAGCAATCCACAGCATCTCAACCTCCACACCTGGTGTCTAGGAGTGGACAGCTCCAAGAACAAGGCTTCTCTGTAGAGGTGGCAGAGAGAATTGCTGCACCTCAGAGGTCATCAACAAGAACCATCTACAAGTCAAAGTGGGCCTTATTTGAGAAATGGTGCTGAGAAAATTCGGTGGACTTCTCCACTCCATCTGTGAAACAAGTCTCAGACTTTTTCATGTACCTGTACCAAGATCTAAACAGGTGCCCCTCGACCATCGATGGTTACAGGAAGGCCATTGTTGACACCTTGGGCCCAACGGGCCAACATATTGCACAAAGTTCAGACCTTCATAGGTTACTCTCCAGCTTTTACAGGGATCGTCCCAAAAGTTCCAGGAATCTTCCCAAGTGGAACCTTTCTGTTGTTCTTAATGAACTCACAAAAGCACCCTTTGAGCCTATGAAAGACACAGACCTCAAACATCTTACTCTCAAAACTGCTTTCTTGCTAGCTTTGGCCTCCGGCAAGCGCCGCAGCGAAATCCATGTCTGGGTTGCAAACAAAGTATCTAATCTAGGCCAATGGAAAAAGGTTGCCTTGCTCCCTTCTTCTGACTTCATAGCCAAAAACCAACTAGCAAGAGAAGGTTCTCAAAGTGTGTCTCCGGTGACTATTCCTGCTTTGACTACTATTGTAGATAGACAATTCAAAGAAGACATTTAAGTAATTAAAATTTTCAAGTTTGTCCGACTGGCCAGATCACTAGCTAAATGGTATGGGCTTCACTCAGACCAGAAAAAGGATATGGCTAATAGTGTCACCTCCTGGAATACAGATTCTTCTAGACTGACTAGTACTGCCCAGTGGCGTCATATCTCACAGGAAAGTCTACGCAAATGGGAGGTCAGCTAGAGAGTCCTCAGTTATGTGCAACCAGGCAGCAAGTTTTAACCGTTGTATTCTGAAGGTACAACAAAACATGCGGACCCAACTGAAGACTATCATGGCTGAAAGCAAGGGCAAATCTGCATCAAAGGTCGTTACTGCAACATAGAAGCTTCAATATTTCAATGGATTTCAACTTGAGTATTTGTCAGGCCATGGCCAAGTCGATGGAGCACTTACGGACTTTGTCTTTGAGAATATGACCAACCTGACTTTACTTAGGAGGGATTCCTACTTGTCCTATCCGGGGGCTGGGATTAAGCCCGACACACTGGCAGCTCTACGTACTGCCCCCTTACAACTGGCCACCCTGTTTCCAGACAGTGTCATAAAACAAGCGGAGGAGGACATTGCAAATTATGACAAAGAACGCTCTGGCTCCATGTACAAGAAGAATCGGTACCACCCATATAAAATGTCTGAAAAGAAGCCGTATAACAGGAAACAGGACAGGTCGGCTTGGAAGAACATCTCTTCACATGGTCAAAGTAGAAGGGGTAAAGGAAAGCACCAGTATTCATCCCGACCAGCCAAGGGCCAGCAGTCCTATAAATGACAATTACTGTGTAGACAAATTACAGGAAAGACTGCTGGCTGGAAGCCCAGATCCAACACCAAGATAGACAATGAACACTCTCTTAAACTTAAATGTAAATTGTCATGTTGCAAAAGTTGTTCAATCTGCCTCCGGGCTTTCACAAAGGAAAGGAGTAAGTCCTGCAACAGCAGATTGTTATCAGAGAAATTACAAATTAAAACATGTGAAAAGTGTTTCTTGTGTCACTCAATTGTCTTGTGTAAAACCTGTAACAAATGTCAAAAATGTGGCCTGTAGGGCCAGATTTCAAAAGTATTGGCAAACTTGGCTGGATCTGGGTGCCCGTCCAAAAGTAGTTTAAATCCTCAAGGAGGGCTAAACCCTCCTCTTTCGGATCCGGCCAAACCTGACAAGGTCACCAAACATTATAAGCTGCTATGTCCATCCCCACAGAAACCTCTACCTGTTGGAGACATTACATCAACTTATGGACAAAAACACAATAGAGATGGTAAACAATCAAAGATATCTGGGTTTTTTCAACCGGCTATTTTTCGTACCCAATACTAATAACAAATAGAGACCTATACTAGACCTGAGCAATTTAAACCAATTCCTCAATGGAAACCAATTCAAAATGGAGACACCGGAAACCATCAGAACATCCCTCCAACAAGGGGAGTGGGTAACCTCAGTAGATTTCAAGGACACCTACTTCCACATACCAATACAGGAACAGTCCAGGAAATATCTGAGATTTCATGTCCAGGGAAAAAACGTACCAGTTTAAAGCACTGCCATTTGTTTTTTCCATAGCACCCATGGAGTTCACTGTAGTAGCAAAGGAGGTAAAACTGATGGCCATACACAAGGGTATAAGGATCCACCAGTACCTAGACAACTGGTTGTTGAGAGCCAGGTCCCACCAAATTTGTCTCCAGCATACACAGGTTCTATTAAAAATGTGTCAGCAACTGGGCTGGCTGGTGAATTTTGAGAAATCAGAACTGGAACCAAAACAGGTTTTCGGTTTTGTAGGTTACCAGTTCGACCTCAGGTCTGGTTGGGTCCGGCCCACACCAGACCGCTGGCAAATTCTTCAAGAGAAAATACTGGAACTACTTTGCCTTCCGGCTTGTCTGGTCTGGCAGTTCATGTCCTTGATAGGTCTGTTAACAGCCACAGAAAAGCAAGTTCACCGCATCTCAAAAACAACTGGAGGGTACCAGGGTGTCTAGAAAAAGTGATCCCTATTCCCAGATCACTGCACCCCCACTTACAGTGATGGCTGGAGGAAGACAACGTTCTTCAAGGTCAACCATTACACCCAATAAAACATGCTCTGCAGATCTTTACAGGCACATCAAAAGAAGTCCGTAGAATCCGCAGGAATCTTCCCAAGTGGAACCTTTCTGTTGTTCTTAATGAACTCACAAAAGCACCCTTTGAGCCTATGAAAGACACAGACCTCAAACATCTTACTCTCAAAACTGCTTTCTTGCTAGCTTTGGCCTCCGGCAAGCGCCGCAGCGAAATCCATGTCTGGGTTGCAAACAAAGTATCTAATCTAGGCCAATGGAAAAAGGTTGCCTTGTTCCCTTCTTCTGACTTCATAGCCAAAAACCAACTAGCAAGAGAAGGTTCTCAAAGTGTGTCTCCGGTGACTATTCCTGCTTTGACTACTATTGTAGATAGACAATTCAAAGAAGACATTTAAGTAATTAAAATTTTCAAGTTTGTCCGACTGGCCAGATCACTAGCTAAATGGTATGGGCTTCACTCAGACCAGAAAAATGATATGGCTAATAGTGTCACCTCCTGGAATACAGACTCTTCTAGACTGACTAGTACTGCCCAGTGGCGTCATATCTCACAGGAAAGTCTACGCAAATGGGAGGTCAGCTAGAGAGTCCTCAGTTATGTGCAACCAGGCAGCAAGTTTTAACCGTTGTATTCTGAAGGTACAACAAAACATGCGGACCCAACTGAAGACTATCATGGCTGAAAGCAAGGGCAAATCTGCATCAAAGGTCGTTACTGCAACATAGAAGCTTCAATATTTCAATGGATTTCAACTTGAGTATTTGTCAGGCCATGGCCAAGTCGATGGAGCACTTACGGACTTTGTCTTTGAGAATATGACCAACCTGACTTTACTTAGGAGGGATTCCTACTTGTCCTATCCGGGGGCTGGGATTAAGCCCGACACACTGGCAGCTCTACGTACTGCCCCCTTACAACTGGCCACCCTGTTTCCAGACAGTGTCATAAAACAAGCGGAGGAGGACATTGCAAATTATGACAAAGAACGCTCTGGCTCCATGTACAAGAAGAATCGGTACCACCCATATAAAATGTCTGAAAAGAAGCCGTATAACAGGAAACAGGACAGGTCGGCTTGGAAGAACATCTCTTCACATGGTCAAAGTAGAAGGGGTAAAGGAAAGCACCAGTATTCATCCCGACCAGCCAAGGGCCAGCAGTCCTATAAATGACAATTACTGTGTAGACAAATTACAGGAAGGACTGCTGGCTGGAAGCCCAGATCCAACACCAAGATAGACAATGAACACTCTCTTAAACTTAAATGTAAATTGTCATGTTGCAAAAGTTGTTCAATCTGCCTCCGGACTTTCACAAAGGAAAGGAGTAAGTCCTGCAACAGCAGATTGTTATCAGAGAAATTACAAATTAAAACATGTGAAAAGTGTTTCTTGTGTCACTCAATTGTCTTGTGTAAAACCTGTAACAAATGTCAAAAATGTGGCCTGTAGGGCCAGATTTCAAAAGTATTGGCAAACTTGGCTGGATCTGGGTGCCCGTCCAAAAGTAGTTTAAATCCTCAAGGAGGGCTAAACCCTCCTCTTTCGGATCCGGCCAAACCTGACAAGATCACCAAACATTATAAGCTGCTATGTCCATCCCCACAGAAACCTCTACCTGTTGGAGACATTACATCAACTTATGGACAAAAACACAATATAGATGGTAAACAATCAAAGATATCTGGGTTTTTTCAACCGGCTATTTTTCGTACCCAATACTAATAACAAATAGAGACCTATACTAGACCTGAGCAATTTAAACCAATTCCTCAATGGAAACCAATTCAAAATGGAGACACCGGAAACCATCAGAACATCCCTCCAACAAGGGGAGTGGGTGACCTCAGTAGATTTCAAGGACACCTACTTCCACATACCAATACAGGAACAGTCCAGGAAATATCTGAGATTTCATGTCCAGGGAAAAAACGTACCAGTTTAAAGCACTGCCATTTGTTTTTTCCATAGCACCCATGGAGTTCACTGTAGTAGCAAAGGAGGTAAAGCTGATGGCCATACACAAGGGTATAAGGATCCACCAGTACCTAGACAACTGGTTGTTGAGAGCCAGGTCCCACCAAATTTGTCTCCAGCATACACAGGTTCTATTAAAAATGTGTCAGCAACTGGGCTGGCTGGTGAATTTTGAGAAATCAGAACTGGAACCAAAACAGGTTTTCGGTTTTGTAGGTTACCAGTTCGACCTCAGGTCTGGTTGGGTCCGGCCCACACCAGACCGCTGGCAAATTCTTCAAGAGAAAATACTGGAACTACTTTGCCTTCCGGCTTGTCTGGTCTGGCAGTTCATGTCCTTGATAGGTCTGTTAACAGCCACAGAAAAGCAAGTTCACCGCATCTCAAAAACAACTGGAGGGTACCAGGGTGTCTAGAAAAAGTGATCCCTATTCCCAGATCACTGCACCCCCACTTACAGTGATGGCTGGAGGAAGACAACGTTCTTCAAGGTCAACCATTACACCCAATAAAACATGCTCTGCAGATCTTTACAGGCACATCAAAAGAAGTCCGTAGAATCCGCAGGAATCTTCCCAAGTGGAACCTTTCTGTTGTTCTTAATGAACTCACAAAAGCACCCTTTGAGCCTATGAAAGACACAGACCTCAAACATCTTACTCTCAAAACTGCTTTCTTGCTAGCTTTGGCCTCCGGCAAGCGCCACAGCGAAATCCATGTCTGGGTTGCAAACAAAGTATCTAATCTAGGCCAATGGAAAAAGGTTGCCTTGTTCCCTTCTTCTGACTTCATAGCCAAAAACCAACTAGCAAGAGAAGGTTCTCAAAGTGTGTCTCCGGTGACTATTCCTGCTTTGACTACTATTGTAGATAGACAATTCAAAGAAGACATTTAAGTAATTAAAATTTTCAAGTTTGTCCGACTGGCCAGATCACTAGCTAAATGGTATGGGCTTCACTCAGACCAGAAAAAGGATATGGCTAATAGTGTCACCTCCTGGAATACAGACTCTTCTAGACTGACTAGTACTGCCCAGTGGCGTCATATCTCACAGGAAAGTCTACGCAAATGGGAGGTCAGCTAGAGAGTCCTCAGTTATGTGCAACCAGGCAGCAAGTTTTAACCGTTGTATTCTGAAGGTACAACAAAACATGCGGACCCAACTGAAGACTATCATGGCTGAAAGCAAGGGCAAATCTGCATCAAAGGTCGTTACTGCAACATAGAAGCTTCAATATTTCAATGGATTTCAACTTGAGTATTTGTCAGGCCATGGCCAAGTCGATGGAGCACTTACGGACTTTGTCTTTGAGAATATGACCAACCTGACTTTACTTAGGAGGGATTCCTACTTGTCCTATCCGGGGGCTGGGATTAAGCCCGACACACTGGCAGCTCTACGTACTGCCCCCTTACAACTGGCCACCCTGTTTCCAGACAGTGTCATAAAACAAGCGGAGGAGGACATTGCAAATTATGACAAAGAACGCTCTGGCTCCATGTACAAGAAGAATCGGTACCACCCATATAAAATGTCTGAAAAGAAGCCGTATAACAGGAAACAGGACAGGTCGGCTTGGAAGAACATCTCTTCACATGGTCAAAGTAGAAGGGGTAAAGGAAAGCACCAGTATTCATCCCGACCAGCCAAGGGCCAGCAGTCCTATAAATGACAATTACTGTGTAGACAAATTACAGGAAGGACTGCTGGCTGGAAGCCCAGATCCAACACCAAGATAGACAATGAACACTCTCTTAAACTTAAATGTAAATTGTCATGTTGCAAAAGTTGTTCAATCTGCCTCCGGGCTTTCACAAAGGAAAGGAGTAAGTCCTGCAACAGCAGATTGTTATCAGAGAAATTACAAATTAAAACATGTGAAAAGTGTTTCTTGTGTCACTCAATTGTCTTGTGTAAAACCTGTAACAAATGTCAAAAATGTTGCCTGTAGGGCCAGATTTCAAAAGTATTGGCAAACTTGGCTGGATCTGGGTGCCCGTCCAAAAGTAGTTTAAATCCTCAAGGAGGGCTAAACCCTCCTCTTTCGGATCCGGCCAAACCTGATAAGGTCACCAAACATTATAAGCTGCTATGTCCATCCCCACAGAAACCTCTACCTGTTGGAGACATTACATCAACTTATGGACAAAAACACAATAGAGATGGTAAACAATCAAAGATATCTGGGTTTTTTCAACCGGCTATTTTTCGTGCCCAATACTAATAACAAATAGAGACCTATACTAGACCTGAGCAATTTAAACCAATTCCTCAATGGAAACCAATTCAAAATGGAGACACCGGAAACCATCAGAACATCCCTCCAACAAGGGGAGTGGGTGACCTCAGTAGATTTCAAGGACACCTACTTCCACATACCAATACAGGAACAGTCCAGGAAATATCTGAGATTTCATGTCCAGGGAAAAACGTACCAGTTTAAAGCACTGCCATTTGGTTTTTCCATAGCACCCATGGAGTTCACTGTAGTAGCAAAGGAGGTAAAACTGATGGCCATACACAAGGGTATAAGGATCCACCAGTACCTAGACAATTGGTTGTTGAGAGCCAGGTCCCACCAAATTTGTGTCCAACATACACAGGTTCTATTAAAAATGTGTCAGCAACTGGGCTGGCTGGTGAATTTTGAGAAATCAGAACTGGAACCAAAACAGGTTTTCGGTTTTGTAGGTTACCAGTTCGACCTCAGGTCTGGTTGGGTCCGGCCCACACCAGACCGCTGGCAAATTCTTCAAGAGAAAATACTGGAACTACTTTGCCTTCCGGCTTGTCTGGTCTGGCAGTTCATGTCCTTGATAGGTCTGTTAACAGCCACAGAAAAGCAAGTTCACCGCATCTCAAAAACAACTGGAGGGTACCAGGGTGTCTAGAAAAAGTGATCCCTATTCCCAGATCACTGCACCCCCACTTACAGTGATGGCTGGAGGAAGACAACGTTCTTCAAGGTCAACCATTACACCCAATAAAACATGCTCTGCAGATCTTTACAGGCACATCAAAAGAAGGGGAAGGAACCTGTAAGAGGAACCTGGTCCCTTCCAGAAAGCAAGCTGCATATAAATTATCTAGAACTCAAACCAGTTTTTCTAGCCTTGAAAGAGTTTCAGGACTTTTGTTCAGACAAAATAGCTCTTGTACCAACCGACATTTGCATCATACATAAACAAAGAAGGAGGCATAAGGTCGGGCCCACTTTTTACCCTGCTGTGGAGAATCTTGGCCTGGTGTACCAGAAATCATGTAACTCTCAAAGCCCGACGTATTTGAGTCTGGCTGGACGTGGTAGCAGACAGACTATCCAGGCTAGGCCAGACCATCCAAAGAGAGTGGTCTCTCTCTTCCAGAGGTCTTCCAAACAATATGTAGCAGGTGGCACTGGCGTCAAATAGACCTATTTGCCACGAGGTTCAACAGCAAGTTGCCTCTGTTTGTGTCACCGGTACCGGATCCCCTGGCCTCAGCAGTGGATGCACTCAGTCTGCCATGGGAGGATCTAGACGCATATGCCTTCCCACCAGCAGCCATCTTGGGCAAAGTAGTGGAGAAGTTGCAAGAGAATCATTCTGATTGCTCCAGGGTGGCCCAACATGCCTTGGTTCTGGGATCTAGTGGCCATGTCCAACCACATATCCCACTGAGCCTACCAAATCTGCACAACCTGTTGTAACAGCCCTTCAATCAGACCCCTCACAGAAATCTGACAAGCCTAAATCTCCATGCGTGGCTCCTACAGCCTCAGCAATCAAGGAGCAGGGCTTTTCTGAAGCAGTGGCAGCAAGAGTTGAGGCTCTTCAAAGAGGATCAACCAGATCAGTCTATGAGGCAAAGTGGGGCATTTTTACAAAGCGGTGCCACTCTAATCAGGTGGACTTCAGGGTACCCCCTGTAAAGTCAGTTGCTGACTTCTTTATGTATCTGTTTCAGGAGAAGAAGTTGCAGCCCAGCACCATTGATGGTTACAGGTCAGCCATTGCTGATAAACTGGGAAACTGACCTATTAATATCAGCAAAGATGAAAATCTCACTCGTCTCCTGGACAGTTTCCACTGAGACAGACCCAAAGGAGAATCCCCTCTCCCTGGTCTTGCACCAGCTGACAAAGGCTCCATTTGAGCCAATTAAAGAGACCTCCTTGAAGCATTTGCCCTTCAAGACTGTTTTCCTCTTAGCCCTTGGGTCGGGCAAGCGTAGAAGTGAGATACATGCTTGGCAAAACAGAAACATCAGACACCAGCCTGACTGGTCAAAGGTGTCCCAGTACCCATCACCCAGCTTTCTTTCCAAGAACTAGCTGGCCAAAGAGTGTCCAAATATTGTGGCCCCACTGGTTATTCCATCCCTGGCCCCAACTTTGGATAAATCCCTCAAGTCTGACAGGTCCCTCTGTCCGGTCAGAGCATTGTGCTACTATTTGGCCAGGACCTCAGACTTCAGGCAGAACAAGGAGTTAGATTTTGTCTCCTTTCAGAAAGGTTTGGGCAAAGACATTTCGCCTGCCACTATATCCTCATGGATCTAGCAGACAGTGATCCTATGTGATGAGCTCTCTGACCAGAATTCCCACTCTTTACATCAGATTAAAGCCCATAATGTCAGGACATTTTGCTGCTTCTAAGGCCTTCCAGTCGGGAGTCCCCTTAGAGCAAATCAGCCTGCCACTGGAAATCACATAATACCTTCACACAGTTTTACCTGAAGGATGTGGCACCCGCTGACTCAGAGCTCTACCACCTGGGACCTGTAGTGACTGCTCAGCAGATCCACCAGTAGCCCATGGTATAGAGGGGATTTTTACATATTATATGTAAATAGTTTGTACATAGTTAAATGCAAAAACAAAAAAGTGACATGCTTCCTTCCCTCTCTTCCCCTACCTCAGAGCAGGTCTGTTCAAAAAGTCAGGGGCAACGTCGGTATGGCCCCAGGTAATCAGCTGTTGGTAACCGATCATGGCCTTAAAGGGTTTCCTGACCTCAAGGTCGACCCAGGCCTGGAGAAGATTTTGTTAGTTTGTGAGTTCACGTAAGTCCTTAGTAACTTACCCGCCGACCAAGCAGTAGTTATTCAGCAATTGTTCATTGGATAGGATGTATTAACGCAATAAAATTGCAAATTTAATAAGTAAATTCAATTTTTATAAGTTAATACCCTATCCAATGGACACACAAGACCCTCCCAAACCAGCCATGCTATCGGGTTACTAGGGCCATAATAGTTTTAGACAACAAAAAAGATGCTATGACGTCACACTGTCTAGACAGGAAGGAAGTACGATGCACCACCTGGCAAGTGCACAGTACTGGGACCAGCCGGCCAGTGGAAACACAGGACGTCTTTTACTGATGTTTGCCGTCTACACCAGCCAGATTAGCAATTGTCCATCGGATAGGGTATTGACTTAAAAAAATTTAATTTACTTATTAAATTTGCAAATTAATCACACTTTGTATTTTGTTTCATCTATCAGAGATACAAAGCCTGGTGTAAGAATACTGTTGGCTCATACCACTGTGAGTGTCCACCAGGATTCTATTATGATGAAGTCAATGATTGGTGTGAAGGTAGGATATGACCGAATGATTCTAGAATTTTTTTACAAAGTTACTTTTGAATATACAAATGTATTATATTTTTACTGGGTATATACACAACATCTAATGTATCTAAGGTCTAAGTGCTGAACATAATTATAATAAGTGTAACCACGGAAAAATGAAGGACTGTCTATTGTTATTTATTGGATATTGGCCACAGATTGGACAACATGCACCATTTCTGGTAATGGTTCAACATCTTGTATGACAATGAAACCTCAGAAAAACTCCTGTTTTACAATTATATAGGACTCTTTATAGTAACAAATAAAATATTATTTCATACCTGTCAGTCACTTTACTGTATATTTATTCCAACATAATGCTTTTCATATGTGAATGATTTGGACTGGAGCAGCCATTTGTAAAGATGATGCACATGCTCAGAGATGTTGTTAAACCTTTCCATCTATCTTTTCATATGTTTCTGTACAGGATGTTCATATCAGTTCTCTATTAATTATTCAAATCAAAATCATATGATATCATATTGAAAACAGATCTATGTATGTAAACTCAACATTTAAACTTTGCCCGTAACATAAGTTACAACTACTGTTAAATAATTTGCTTTCTGGGAAATGAACGTAGATATTGATGAGTGCAGCTCTCCTGCCAAAATCCATGAATGTGAGGACCAGTGCATTAATGTCAATGGATCATATGAATGTGACTGTGACATTGGTGAGCACTTCAATATTTTGTATTCTCTTCTAACAGAACATGGCTGTGTCCGTCATTTTGATTGGTTAAGTGTCATGGTAAAATTCTGTGTATACAGTGGTTTTTAAATTCACATAAAATTAGGTTTCTATTAAAATGTAGGATAAATAGTGTACTTATTCATTGTAATTGTGTCATGTAGGAATAGAAGTAACATCCACCAAAACAAGGTATGTGCAAAATTTTGAATGGAAGTCAGCCTGAAGTATCTGATAGTGTAATTTTCTTCGTTTCTAAGGGTGGTATATCACAGAATGAACTTTGTAGCCAAGGTAGTCTTATAATTCAAATAACCAACCTGCATGGATCAATCAATAGTGACATCATAAACATAGAAAATATAGCATCACTTAGGGATGATGTAGAAATAGAACATTTAGAAGGAACTAGCATGTTTACAAAAATCCAGTATTAATCTAATGTTCGGATATTTTGTTCATATTCACACAAAATATAATATCAATGTAATGCGTATCAATGTATACAACAAATAAATAAGAATAACTAATGTTGTACATTTCACTGATTTTTTTTCTGTGAACAAGGAATCCTTGGAAAATATTTTGCATCAGTATGTAAAAAAAATTTAAATTATGCTTGAAATACACAATAATGGAAAATAAAAACAATGGTCATTTATTGATACAGTATTAATGGTGTATTATATCTTTTCAGGATACACTCTATCTTTAAATCAGCACTCTTGTGAGGACATTGATGAATGTTCAGAAAATCCCAACATTTGCGATGCTGCTGAACCAGACTTCCCTGTGGTGGTGGACAGACTTTGTGAAAATGAGATTGGAAGTTACATATGTTACTGTGACACAGGTAAAACAAACTAGTACCTTCATTGACTTTCTGTCACACAACAAAGCAGCTACAAAACCTTGGTACTCGTATACAAGTACCTCACTACTAGAAAGACTAAAGACTTTGCTGCTGTTAAGCAAGACATAGCAATCTGGAGAAGACGTTACTTGAAAACATTTGAAAGGAAACGTTTGGCAAAGGTTAAAAATGATGAAAACCATTTATAATAGAATGTTTTAAAACGTTTTATGTATACTGTTTATTAAACGTTTAATGATAAATGTTTAAAAAAACGTTACAAATGAACATAATTATGTCTGAATAATAATGGGATCAGAGGTCAAATTCAATAGCTTGTTAAGGTTGCTCACTAATGAAAATATTATTTTTATGTCTAAAATTGTAAGATAGTTGCTTAGAAATTGTGCCCCCATGTAGCTCTTACTTTTTACAGATTGCATGCGGGGCAATTTTTGACAAAGTCCTCTATAATGCCCTATTATTGCTCACCCTCATCTTTGTTTGGACATGTTTGAAGTTGAAGGTTTAATAAGCATTATGATAATAGGGGTTTAAAAATGTTTTTGCGAGATTGTTTTTAAAACATTTGATCAGTAATGTTGTTTAAACATTTTATGTGTACTGTTTATCAAACACTTCATGATGAATGTTTGAAAAACATTTCCAGCATAATTTTCATTTCTTCAGCTTTTTTATAGAAGTTTTAAAACATGTTTCCAGTCAAACCTATCTTCTTGAGTTATTTTATAAACGTTAAATAAACGTTTTCAGTAACAACATTTGTATAGAGAATGTCTATAAAATGTTGTTTAAACATTACAGCATACACGTTTACTTGGAAACGTTTAGAAAACGAAAAGATGGGTTTAAATAGGTTTTCAAAATGTTTTATGAACGTTTAAACCATTTTAAAACTTTTCTAATGTTTACTGGGTTAAGGTCCCTTATTAAAGTTCCTGAATTCTTAAATCAAATGTTCATTTTAACAATTGTTTATAAATGTATGTTACAACTGTTACTAATCGAAATGGTTAATCAGAGTCAAACAGTCAATTCAACTGACACCAACAATATATTTTAGGATACGTGTTGATGGAGGATAATTGTGTTGATATCAATGAGTGCACTGAAGAAACACCATGTGAAGATCATTGCGAAAATAGGTGAGCTGTTATTCTTTGGCCATTGTTGGGTAGTTTATTTCCTTTAAATGACAGTACCATACAAATACCTGAAACTTCCATCCAAATTCAAAATTCCAAGGCCAGTATTTGAAACTGTAACTACATTTGTAGAATACCGAATAAGTACCCAAACTATCAATTACAATATTTGATACACAGAATATTATTCCAAAATTGGATTTTCAAGTACATTTTAATATCCTCACATATATCAATTCTCTTAACACCGGGTCTTCCAGGGATTCCCCTTGTGTTTATATCTGTGTGTAATACAAAGTCCTTGGGATCGACTCCCAGCAGAACCAATCAATAATTTCTCTTCCCATTACAATATACACAGCATTGAAAAAAATTCCTAACCTCTGGATACCAATGATTTTGCTGATGGTAAAGATGACTATAATGTGCAACACTTTTGATATTTCTTCTGCAAAAACATTGTAAACTAGAAAGCACTCATGGAGACAATGCAGAATTTATTTATCCAGAATATGATCTGGATCTTTTCCAAAATTTCTGCACTTTTTTCTTTGGCCAGGCCCACATAAAAAAATTCCATAAAAGTCTGTTCATTACTTTTGGAGTAATTGCAAACACAGACAAACAAATAGACAAAAGAATGCACCCTGAAACATAACCTTCTGGTGGAGATACTTATTTACAGCCTTTTTGCATTTTTTTCTCTTTTTCTTTTTTTTTTGTTGATACAAAAAGATGACTTTGTAAACTAGTCAGCATTTCTTTAACCATCACTGTTATATTGATATTTATATCTGGTTTTTATGCTGCTGCATACCCAAACAGTTGCATATTGAATGGACTACATTTGATTATGCTACTATATGTTATCATGTTGGACTACATCCTGTCTCCTGTGATGGCTTTAGACCCTCGGCCAACTCAAGAAAAGTGAGCATAATAATGACCAAGAGTGCCACTTGGTGGCAGCACTTGCTGCCTCGAGGTGACATAGATAGTGATGTAGTGTATAACTTCCTTCTTCTTTTTGGCTGCCATATTGCTAGAAACTCATGCCCGGTTCACATTGTAAAGTTACTGTAAATACTGGACAACCAGCGCTCAATATTTATGTAGCTTAAATACAGGAACTACGCCAGTCAAAATTAAGTAATATATTGCAGGGGTTTAGCCCCTATATGCTACATTCTTTGACCTTTTAAATAAATAAAATATAAAGTAAACCGTCGAAACCAGAGTCCTTCATTGAAGGGGAAGCTGCTTTAGTGATGTCATTGTCTGGAAAGCATGTGTTGCCAAATAATAGTGAAGGTGTAGGGTACGACCTTGATATTGCTAAACAATGAAGTTGTCCATTTTTCTGTAATTTTTAAGATTAATGTGGACTTTTTTATTTTCCTGTGCGTATATGAAAATATTAAGAATATATTTTCCACGGAAGGTTGTCTCTTTGTCAAAAATATCAATATTTAATGCACATTTTCAAATGCAAGGCAGTTGGCAAACACAGGGTATTGCCTAACATTTGCCTTCTGTTCCCAAATATTGCTTCAATTCAACAGCAAATAAGGGTTTCTTCAGGCATCATTGATGCTTTCAATTAGCTACTGGAACAATAAAAATCATTTCCCTACCTTAGATCCTGTGGCAAGCCAGCCCACTGTCTCAGATCCTAAACCCAAATACTCGTCCGAGTAGTCAAAGTCTCGGTTGCTCAAGGCCTTAGCTACCCGAGGAAGGCAATGGAGGTTGAGTTTTTGTTTGCACCTTATCATATCTGAACATGTCTAAGAAGCCCCTCGGAGGTTGCCTTGGATTCAGAATCAGATCATCGCCATCCAAGCAAGGCGGATAAGGCCATAAAGCACTCTGACAAATGCAAAGACAAGTGTCACAGACATGTAAGCTCTTCTTCTGAGGAATCAGATCTACCGCCACGAACCAAAAAAGAAAAAAAAGTATCCAGGTGAAGAACCTGAGAGAGAGGAGGGGAATTCAGGGAGCCTCATCAGCCCATTGTATATAGGGGCCTCAAACATAAGGATATACCTGAGATGAAAAGTCAACTTAATCTTGATCCTATCATTTCTAGGGAAGTAAATCTGTCTGACTTACCCTCCTAATAAACTGAGGACATTGAGAATTTTAGGCAAGTCCTCAATATCCACGACCACAGAACTAGTATGCCAGTCTCCTCAACCTCAGTGATGGTCCTTAACAAGGTGCTTCAGAAACTGGAGCTCAGGTCCAAGGTCCTTTTCTTCCAGCTAATCCCTCCCTGAAAAGGCCCTTGAAATTTTAAACTAGATTTCAAAACTCCGAATTTCTCTGAGGGGGAATTCATAATCCCCGTCCCCTGGCAAGTGGTACAAAATGGTAGATCCCTGCTTGAAGCAAAATATGCAGAACCTAAACATAGACTTTGCAAATATTTTCAACTCTTCTGGACCCTCTGAAGCCCCATGGGGTAAGGTTTATGCCTGGTGTCTAGGTGCAGACAGGGCCAAGAACAAGGTTCACTGTGGAAATGGCAGAGAGAACTGCTGCCTCTCAAAGGTCATCAGTAATGACCAGGCCTGGGCAAAATGTATTCGTATTCATAGTATTCGAATACATTTTTTAAAGTATTCATATTTGTATTCGAATACTTTTGTGAAAAATGTAAAGTATTCGTATTCGTATTCGAATACATTTCAAAAGTATTCGTATTCATGAATACTTTTATGAATACATTTAATATTTTTCACTTTTTGTTTATTTTTTCACCCTGTACTGACAAGTTTTATATATAAATATGAAATTTGGCTGTCTATCATTATGTGCCTAAGAAAACTAACAAGACATATCTAATAAGTACTTTTTGTCAGTAAATATTATTTAACATAATAATGACAGTGTCATGTTGGAACATCATGTTGTTATAGCTTCTTCTCTTACATCTCTTAAATGCAATTAGTTTGTGTTTAACTTTTATATTGATAAATGACATCATGTGTATTTTAATCCACATCGGTTTTCACAATGTAGTGTTATGTTATTATAAAATTCATAAAATTATAAACACCAAGCTACCTACCTTAAAATGACAACTGTGTTTGCCTTAGCTACAATAGGGGATTAACTTGTATGTGTTTCAATACCAGTGTCACTGGTCATATATGGGTAATTCTTAGGCAAACTTAGGTGACACCTATTGTGACAGTCTTGTTGTAGTAGTAATCCCATCATAAAGATTTCCAAAACAATGGCTATCTCAGTTAAATACAAGATGTTTAGGGCACTATGATGTCCTTTTCAAAAAAAAAAAAAATCTCTTTTGATTAGCTCATGTTTATTAGATTGAATATTCAGATCTTGGAGCAAAAATTAATTCTTGTCAAATATGATGTGAATCTGAGCCATTATTTACTGAATTGTGCTTTCATGTTTGTATATTTTATTCAGAAAGGTAAAGTTATTAAGATTTATTAAAAATGATTGCATGAATGGGGGTTTAGTTAAAATGTATTCATAAATGTATTCGTAAATGTATTGGAATACTTTTCAAAAAGTATTCATATTCGTATTCAAAAACTTTTGAAACTGATGTATTCGTATTCATATTCGTATTCATTGAAATGAAAAGTATTTGTATTCGTGTTCGAATACCTTTGAAAGTATTCGTCCCAGGCCTGGTAATGACTGTAATTCAAAACAGACCCTATTCCAAAAATGCTGCAGAGAGAACTTGGTGGAGTTCTCCAAACCTTCTGTGAAACAAGTCTCAGACTGCTTTATGTACCTGTTCCAGTACCTAAATAGACGCCCATCTACCATTGATGGCTACTTGACTCCTTGGGCCGAGTGAGGCTCCATATCTCTCAAAGCTCAGAGCTAAACAGATTGCTCTCCAGCTTTCACAGGGATAGATCTATGAGTTCTAGAAATCGACCAAAGTAGCCTTTCCGTTGTATTAAACTAGCTTACAAAAGCACCCTTTGAGCCTACAAAAGACACAGAACTCTAACTTTTAATACTGCTTTCTTGCTTGCCTTGGCCTCTGGTAAGCGCCAGTAAAATCCATGCCTGGGTTGGAAACAAAGTGTGTAATTTAGGCTTAGCACTCTTCCCATCTTCAGATTTCATTGCCAAAATCCCAGCTAGTGAGAGACAGTTCCCGAATTATGTCCCCAACGATCATTCCTGCCTTAGCTACTATAGTGGATAGACTTACGAGATAAAAAAATGACAGGAAAACCGTGCTATGTCCCTTCCTGGGCTCCGTAGAATACACATCCTTGCTAAAAGAAAAGGCGGGGGGGGGGGGACACAGTCACTGTAACCAAGTCTTCCAGACATACAATCCAGGAATTCAGGTACCACGGATACCACATCAGGTAATGCCCTTGTTCCACCAAAGGATTAAGCCCCGATCCTGTCGGCGACCCTTAATCGTGGGTAGTCTTGGAAAAAATGGAAAAAAAATTGACCAATGGGGTGGAAGACAGAATCGGTATGAAGGTCTGGGATTAACTACAGATCGGCCTCAGGACGCCCCAGGAGGCCCCAGACAGTCCCTAACTGGTCTGGGACTAAAAACAGACTAAGCCATTTTACTGGTCGGTTTGAACCACGATCCTGTCGTAGACAAACCGACTGGGTCCCAGGACGCCTCAGGCCTCCTGGGACTAAGCCCCGACTAACCCAGGATTAAGTCCCGACCCCACAAGGTGTCCTGAGGCGTCCCCAGGCGTCCCCAGACCGAGATAGCCGATTTTTGCTTTGCAATGGGACTAAGGGTCGCAGGAAGCCTGGGACTAAGGTATAGAGGGTCTGGGACTAAGGGTCGGCGACTAAGGGTCGCAGGCGGCCTGGGACAACATAGGACTGTGTAAATTTGATCTGAGGAGGCCTGAGGAAGCCTGGGACTGGACATTTTGTTTATGGCGGGAAAAAATAATCGGTTGGGGTCGGGAGAAATATCAAACATGTTTGATTTCTCACACGGCCTCAACCGACCACAACCGACCCTTACAGGAAGCCTGGGACTAAGCATATTTTTGAAACCGACCCTCAAAAACCCTTAATCGGGAGCCTTAGTCGTGTGGTGGAACACCCACATAAGAGTGAAATTTCCCCCATTCTTTATCAGGGGACTGTATATTTACTATTGTCTTTCAAGGTTGACCCATATAATCTCATCAATATTTATATTTTGATGTTAACCATGCGTGGCAATATCAACCATATGCCATATTTATATTTTTCATTTATTTATTTATTTGCGATTTTACCTTGCTTTCAACACTGTACATGTCATATCACGACGGGTAGTTGGAAGGGCAGAGGAAACCAGTACATACAGTTTGTCAGGGTTCTGTACTGTAAACTGCCGACCAACAGCAAGCAACTACCAGCTTTCCCACTTGAGGCCGTACCGGGAACCGAACCCAGGCCTCAGAGGTGGGAGACGAGAGTGATACAACTCTGCCACTGTGGCCCCCTTTATATTTTTCAAGCTATAGAGCTCGTATTATAAATAGTAAAATAACGTGGGGCTACTTGTGAAATGAGCATAGGCCTCACCTACTTCCTTCATAAGTGCAGATATCCAGACAGTAAGTGTACTGTCTTCTGTTTGGGACTTTTTACAGTGCCTTATTCTGATCTATGCCACTGTAATTGGGACTCGGACAGGTCCTTTAAACACATAAATCAAGAAAAAATTCACATAATAAATCCAGTCTCAGCTGTAATCCCTCTGCCTAGTGATTGTGATTCAGCATTTAGTCCCATATGTAAGATATTGTAGCACAATAAAATCGAAAATTTTAAGTAGTTAAATATAGCTTTTATAAGCTACAAGCTTATCATGTGGGACTAAGGAGAGTCACTCCATGCCTCCCCATTGTATCACAGCTGAGGGGTATTGGCAGAATTCCAACTCAAAGAAGAAAGATATAGACAAAATCGCTATCCATGTAATCTCGAGGCAGCAGGTGTTGCTGAATGGGCCTCTTGGTCATTATTATGCTCATTCTTCTTCAGTTGGCTGAGCACCTGCGGCCACCTAATATAGCATTTAGTTCCACATGGTAAGCTATGTTGTAGTTTATAAAAGCTACATCGATGTAAAATTTTCACATTTGTAGTATACTATGGCAAAATAAGTGAAAGATAAGGTTTTCCTCAATTCAAAAGCCAGGGTCATATTGGGACACGCCCTCAGCTTTGTGACCTTGTGATGGTTGAACTTATGCCCTTGTTCCACCAAAGGATTAAGCCCCGATCCTGTCGGCGACCCTTAATCGTGGGTAGTCTTGGAAAAAATGGAAAAAAAATTGACCAATGGGGTGGAAGACAGAATCGGTATGAAGGTCTGGAATTAACTACAGATCGGCCTCAGGACGCCCCAGGAGGCCCCAGACAGTCCCTAACTGGTCTGGGACTAAGAACAGACTAAGCCATTTTTCTGGTCGGTTTGAACCACGATCCTGTCGTAGACAAACCGACTGGGTCCCAGGACGCCTCAGGCCTCCTGGGACTAAGCCCCGACTAACCCAGGATTAAGTCCCGACCCCACAAGGTGTCCTGAGGCGTCCCCAGGCGTCCCCAGACCGAGATAGCCGATTTTTGCTTTGCAATGGGACTAAGGGTCGCAGGAAGCCTGGGACTAAGGTATAGAGGGTCTGGGACTAAGGGTCGGCGACTAAGGGTCGCAGGCGGCCTGGGACAACATAGGACTGTGTAAATTTGATCTGAGGAGGCCTGAGGAAGCCTGGGACTGGACATTTTGTTTATGGCGGGAAAAAATAATCGGTTGGGGTCGGGAGAAATATCAAACATGTTTGATTTCTCACACGGCCTCAACCGACCACAACCGACCCTTACAGGAAGCCTGGGACTAAGCATATTTTTGAAACCGACCCTCAAAAACCCTTAATCGGGAGCCTTAGTCGTGTGGTGGAACACCCACATTACACAGAGGTTACAGCCTGTGATTAGATGTCAAACTACTACAACTCTTACAACATGTAATTATTTGCAGTTTAACATGTGGACAGGAGATAACATTTGCCCACTGACACTTATCAATTAATATTGATATTGATTTAGGCAAGATGTGTCGATTTTTAAAAATGATCCTCTGTATAGGCTTCTGCTTATTATTTTAAGTTTTCAGAAATATGAACGGGAAATCAAATATATACTTTTTTACACTCTCTAATTTATTAGGTATTTTATGGATGAAGGCTTGCTGTATGAATGTTTTTGTAATGATCTTGGGTACAGACTGTCAAATGACTCTCATACTTGTATTGGTAAGTGTTTTTGTATTCATGGATGTTGTTTATGTCTTAATATTTCAGTACTTTTTGACCATTTTTGATCATTTTTTGGCAGTTTAGGACCTTTCAATTACAGCCTATGATCTTAAATATAATATGTTAAAAGAGCTGTTAAACCAAAATCAATAAATTAAATCACATTTCATGGAGGCTTTTATCTCATGAGATACAATTTTAAATAAAATCAGAAATTAAAACAGAGCATATGCACCAACAATGTTTGAATGTGTGTTTCTTTTTGTTGATACAGACGTAGATGAATGTGAAGGTGAAAATATCTGTGCTATGGACATTAACGCCACTTGTATCAATACCATCAGCTCTTATTACTGTGTGTAAGTATAATTAAAATAGGCTGTTTATGAAGCATATGGTAAAATACCGGAGTATACAATATTATGCTACGGCAGGAATCCGTGGTATCAGTGACAAAGTTGTTAACATGTGTTTTTATTTTCACGGGTACGTCATTATTATTGCTTTAAGTCCCATTAAACAGCCAGGTCCATATTGTGAGAGGCCGTCAGCATCACCACTTCAGGGAGTTGAACCCATACAGAGGTTACAGTCTGTGTTTAGATGCCAAACCTGCGAATCCACTAGGCACCTGAGGACCTTGAGTTTGATGTTCAATCAAGTACTTCATACTTCTTGGACTCTCTGTTTTCCAACAGTGTATACGTCAGATCCATTTCTAAGACTTACTATAAGACCTCCCTGATTTATACCTTGGGAGGCTGGCACGATTAGTCCAGTTGAAAAATGTTGAGAAAGCTGACAAAAGAAATGATTTTCTAGAGTTCAAAAATGGCCTGAAAGCTACATCCCATGCAGTTAGGCCTAATAACTCTTGTGCTGTGTTTGAGGAGACTCCTATGACTTATCTTCTCCTTGAACATGGTCTGTAGGCTAAATTTTAAAAGAAGAGCGTACACAATAAGTGTGACACCATCCAGATAAGTCAAAATGCCATTAAGATAAGTCACAAGGGACTTGTCACAAAAAATTAGTCATTGCCAACGGGAAAGAATTGCCACTTGCAAAGGTTTCTCAGCATGTTTGAAAACTGAAAGGAGGCACCATGATTGCACCTAGTGAGTGAAAAATGTGATTGAAAGTAGCATAACTGCTACGAGTTTGGTCCTGCGTGCAAACTTGGTGGTCTGTATGCAAAATATTGGCTAGAGGACTCCAACAATTATGTTTTGGTAATTCATGCTTATCTAATAGCAAGTCTTACCCCACAGCCTATAAAGGCTTGTGAGTATTGTTTTCACCCATGTCATCTGGGTGGGCAAGAAGGCAAGCAGTCGCTGCCAAACTTGTCCAGGCCAGGTTTCCAGAACTCTAAGGTGGAAGAGGTTTAAACTTGGCAGAGATGCTCCTGGGTATATAGTTGTGTGACATTATGTGATCGTTGACCTTTTTACTACTAAAATGTTTTGTACTGGCTTATTTGATACATTTTTATAGCGAAATACCCTTACCATTTCCTAACAGTAGCTATTTGTTGGAGCCATCCAACCCAATGGCCAATGCAGAGATGCGATTTTTAAGGTTATATAACAACCTTAACCAAGTCTATTACAAAGCTATGTGCAATACTGTAACTTGTTTATTAGATTTATGCTTTTACTTAACTTCAAGCTGTCCCAATTTTGAGCTATACTTCTATGTAAAGTGATAAAACTTTACAGCTTCAACTTTTACTCTTATAAATTAATGCTCTCACCTTGCCATAGTAATATCTTCTTTTGATCATTTGCTTTCATCTAGTTTCTCTTTCTTAACTGTTAATTATCCTGTAATTTCACACACCTTACATTGTCTATTCTAAGAGACACCTAAAATATATCAGTTTGACTAGTTCATTTATTTTGTTTGTATCTCATGATGGCCTACACTAATTCCCCATGTTGTAATGTACAGGCAAAAGTCCCCTAAAAGCCCTCCCCCTCACAAAAAATACAGTAAATAAAATACGAAGACGGACACACAGTAGCTAGAGAGGACTAAGTATTTTATTAATACATTAACAATCTTTACAAAATTATGATACAGTATTAATACTACTAAGGTGTGTATATATATATATACATGTCCAAAGAGGTACACAGAAGCCATTGCTGATAAAATGTTAACCAAACAAGATATGAATTATGACTAGGACGGATAACAGAAGTTAATTAGATTAATTAGTTACAATTAGATTGCAGGTAATTTACACACTTGTGAGAATGGATCACCTTACACCTGACTAGGCCCAATACAACAGTACCATTATCAAAATGAAATATTAATTACCAAGCTAAGAATGTGACCAGTAAGAGTTATGAGAAACTGTTTAGACTAGAACATAAAATTACTGTTTGTGTCAAAAGTTACCCAGATGTATATTACATAATCCATTACCCTCTGTATTTTCTCATTCTCTAGGTGTGAAGAAGGCTATGCATGGGAGAGTATGTCTAATTCCTGTGTGGATATCGATGAGTGTGAGATGAACAATGCACACTGCACTGACAACTGCACTAACACCCCTGGTAGTTATGAATGTAGTTGTGAAATAGGTGGGTCTATAATGGAAAAAATACCCAATTGAAGCATGTTTTTACGTTTTATCACGAGAGAAGGCAAGTCAAGAGAATCTGAGTCCACAAGACGGGGATTATATGTTTGTTCTTCTAAAAAGGCGACAATTGGGTTGAATTTATCATCCACAATTTTCAATAATAACTGGAATAATTCCATATATTTACCAAAAGAATGCCTTGGCGGAGGTATGCACTCATCGAGTGCTCTTGTTTGAGTATAATATCAAAGTATCTTAACTGTCAAATGCATTAACAGAACAAGGGCACTGGCAGAGTACACGCCTCTATATTGCTGGTGAATGCAATGATTTAAAAAATCATCTTAAAAATTCCTGATCCAGATTGTGATCCGGATCACCACCATAATTGAGTGCAAAATTTCATCAAAATTTGTCCATAATTTTAGTTACAAGTTGAATTTTAGTGATTTTTACAAAAAAAAATAATAATCAACAACAATTACCACATTCCATAAAAACTTAATTCCTCCTTGGCGAAGATAATAATTACTGTAAATGTCTAAAATGATATTGCATGAAGAGAATAGAAAAAAAGATACAATAAATATGTTTACAGTAAAAAATAAATTTCAGGACTGAGTAGTTTTTTAACCTTCGCAGTCGCCCTGTAATCTGAAATATCTTGAAAGTAAGAGTATGTTTCTGTTTCCTTGGAACTGATGTCACAGACTTAAACTCTCGGATCCATTGGTTTCTTCTTCAGGTTTTCAGTTGACCAACAATGAGCACACCTGTGAAGACTTGGACGAGTGCAATATGGCTTTAGATGACTGCTCTGATATCTGTAAAAATACAGAGGGTAGTTATGTCTGCAGTTGTTTCAAAGGAAGGATGCTCACTCCAGATGGTGTAACTTGTATGGGTTAGTGTTAAAAATTTGAATTTTATTGTATTTGGGAAGGTTGAAGCAGACAGCTTACCTTTGGTCACTGAGTATTAATGTATAGTATGTTAAAGGAAAGACCCAAAATGTCTTGAAATACATGCAATGTGAATGTAAACACTATAAACAATATGACAGAGCTCAATGTGCTTGAAAAAGAGACAGTTTATGCAAATTGTGATAATTTGCAAATAATATCATGTTTTATGCTTTTAACACAATTAACGGGTAGAGTGCTTTACCTAAGTTCCTTTTTAGGTTTAAACTCAAAATGTTCAGAATTCTAATGATTACATACAATTGTGAGGAGATAAATAAAAAAA
Organism: Sabellastarte sp. h YS-2021; assembly: GCA_964017235.1. Lineage (NCBI taxonomy): Eukaryota > Metazoa > Annelida > Polychaeta > Sabellida > Sabellidae > Sabellastarte > Sabellastarte sp. h YS-2021. The sequence goes on along the minus strand of OZ024933.1, from coordinate 93,218,586 downwards.
AACAATTAACAGATCCAACAGTATTGGAGCTGGCTAGTGTGTTGGTAACCTTATAATGACTTATATGTAGTTACTATGGCTAATTGATTCAGCCTTACTATTGGTAAGTCAGCGGCCAAATAGTTGAAATATTTTAAATGACATTTAATGGCTTGGCTCTTTGGCTTGTTGTGGTGGGCTGCGAGCTCAATTTCCATGAATGGCACATTGTTGAACCGAAAAAGGGCCTGTCATAATTAAACAATGTTATTTATTGAACAAGAAGTAAAATCCCACAATCTTGACATTTGTTGGACATGTCACAAATTTTTTAATTAAATGTACTGAGTAAAATTACATCTTAAAAAAAGATTTCTACAGATTTGAAATTTCACTGATAATCTGAATATCGACTTGATTTTATTTTGTACCTGTTAATGAGTGTGCTGTTGTTTGGAGATGCCTTTTATGGATCAGAGTAGGATTGAGGATCAGTGCTTTTTAATCATTAATTATAAATGAAAGGTGGGGCCACGGTGGCAGAGTGGTAACATTCTCGCCTCCTACCTCTGAGGCCGGGGTTCAGTTCAAGTGGGAAATCTGGTAGTTTGCTTGCCGCTGGTCGGCAGTTTACAGTACAGAACCCTGACAAACTGTATGTACTGGTTTCCTCTGCCCTTCCAACTACCCGTTGTGATATGACATGTACAGTGTTGAAAGCAATATAAAACCCTAAATAAATAAAATATAAATGAAAAGCAATTTATTCTGCATGTATAAATTACTTTCACATTGGTACATTCAGGAGATATCATGTGCCATTAACATGACATCTCAGTTTTGGCCAGATTTATACTCCATGTATAAATTTGGAGTTATTCTGTAGACACAAATGACTCATTTGGTTTCAGTCTGCAGATATAATTAAGAGGGTTGATTTTATTTTGTGGATACAATTGAAATTTTTGACTTTATTCTGACCATATAATTTAGAGCTTTGATTTTACTCTCTACATATAAAAAGGTTCGTTTTATTACCCCACAGTCCTTAAAGGTGTGCTGGTATTGTTTTCACCCATGGCGTCCACACATGTGGGTAGGTGGTGGTATAAGTCTTGTCTGGATTGTATCTCAGAAACAATTAGGTGTAGGATGTTAATACTAGGTACAGACATTGGTTTGGGGGGAGGTGGGGTGCAGGGATACAACCTCATATTGTGACCTTGACTTGATGACCTTTGACCATGCCGTAGTGATCTTGATGTTTAAAATCTTATCTGGACTATATGTCCGAAACCATAAGGTGTAGTAATTTGATACTTGGTAGGGACAATGGTTGGGAGTGATGTATGCAAGGTCATACTGTGGCTTTGATTTAACCTTTGACCTTGCTGTAGTGACTTTGACCTGTCTGGGCTATGTCATGAAAATTGTAAACTGTAGGAAGTTGATACTTGGTAGCGACATTGTTTGAGTTATAGGTTTAAAACATCTTGGTGTGACCTTCGTTGAACCTTTGACATTGGGCTAAATATTTCTAGTGCCATACTTGACATATTTCTCCTATGATATATAGGTTGCTGCATCAGATTAGTATGAGTAGTATGTACTCTTTAGTCTATGTACTCTTACCTTATTGTATTATCCCCATGGACATCTATACTTTAATTAATTTTTTTTCCTTTTCATAGCTTTTAATTAACTCATTAATGCTGTCAATTTGCTATTGAGTTATCTTGTTTTGATACTTTGCCTTTACATGCATTTTCTCTATGTTATTGCTATTGCTCCTGGAACTTTGCAAATTTACAATTGAAGTTCTATATGTAATGGTGTCCTATGCTATTTCCCTGGACTAGGGGGTAGAGGCATCACTGATGCTATTTCTATGTAGATGTAAATGAGAGTTTTGGCTTCTTTCTGCAAACATAATTTGGAAGTTTGATTTTATTCTGTAGATCTAATTGGCCATTTTCATTCGAATTATGAAATTTAGAGCTTTGGTTTCAAGTATTGTTTTCTCCCATGACATGTGGCTGGGCAAGTGGGCAGGCGATAGAAACAATCCTGTTTGGGCTGTATCACAGAAACAAAAGAAACTATAAGGTACAGGAACCCTGAGATACAGGTAGTTTATACCTGTAGACATTGATTGAGATCGTAGGTATGCATTGTCATGGTGTGACCTTTATTGGACCATTCACCTTGCCATACTGACATTAACCTTTAAAATTAGTTGGCGGGTGTTGGTGTGAAACATCGTATTGTGACCTTGATTTGACCTTTGCGACAGTGACCTAGGCCTTTAAAGTCTTGGGATATATCTCAGAAACTGTAAAGTGTAGGAGGTTGTTACTTGGTCAGTATATTGGTTGTGGGTGAAGGCGTGCAATGTCATGTGACATCGGAGTAACTTTCCACCTTGGCCCTGTCAGAATGTTTTCTCCTACCATATTTGAGACATATTTTTCCTATCACAAAACTATATGAATCACTGCATTTGTTCTTTTACCTAATTGTGCTATCTTCATGACAGTAAAACTTCAATTAATATATTTTACAGCTTCATGATTTTTTCAGCAAATTATGCTGTTATCTTCCTGTTAAATTGTCTTGTCTTCATACTTGATCTTTAAATACATTTGCCTTCTTTTCTTGGTTTTTTCCTGCGCCTGTGCATAGCTTACACTATCCATTCTAAAAGACTCTTTATTTTTGTATTTATTCACCTCTTCTATATCTCTAGGTATCCAATACAATTTCATCAGACTGTTGGGTGTTGGAATCTCTGATCTGTAGCAGTACATAAGGTTTAGTTTTATTCTGTAAACATTATTCAGAGGTTTGATTTTATTCTGTTGGTATAATTTAAAGGTTTGGTTTTATTCTGCAATTCTTTGGACCCAACTGATTTGTAGCTGGATAGATATATGTGTGGGTATATGACTGGCAAAGATTTTTTTTTTGTTGATCAGATATAAATGAATGTAGCATTGACAATGGAGGCTGTGAACAGCGCTGCACCAACACACTAACTGAAGGCCCTCTCGCTGCTCCTGCTCTTGGAGTGACCTGCTCCTGTTTCCCAGGTTACGAGCTGCTCAATGATTTCAGGGGATGTGCAGATATTGATGAATGTATACAGCCAACTGACAATGACTGTGATCAGGTACTAGTAATGTGCCATAATGTTATAAACATTTTAGTTTCTAAACATATTAACAGTTTTTGTTTTAATCTATACTGTACATATGTAGACATACTGATTAGTGAATGGTTCTTATAGTAAATGCTATTGTGACTGCACAAAAATATTTATAAGAGAGGTCCCTGGTGGCCTAGTGTTTACAAAGTTTGGCAACTAATCATAGACTATCACCTTTGTGTCGGTAGAGTCTGTACATCAAAAGACTTTATATTCACAATGTAAGTTACATTTTATATTGTTTTCGAGGCCTGAACGCTTTTTTTTGGCATGCAAAAGCGGCCATCTTTTAAATTATTTAATAATTATCCAAAGGGGCTCAATTGTGTAGTAGGTAACACACTTTTGTTCAACCTCTGTTGCCAGCTGTTCAAAACCTGGACCCAATCCTATGTGGGAAAGTTTTCAGTTGCTTACTGATGCCCGGCAGTTTTACAGTGTAGAATCAAGACCAACTAGTGTTCACTGGTTTCCTGTGCCCTTAAAACTACCCATCATAATATAACCTATATAGTACATTGAAAACGACGTAAAGCCCATATAAATCAAATCAAGTCTGGTGGTGTAGCAAGTAACATACTCGCCTCCTACCTCTGAGGTTGGCTGTTGGAACCCTGAACCCTATGTGAGAAAGTCGGTAGTTGATTACCTACACCTAGCACATTAGAGCGGCCAACTAGTATGTACTGGTTTACTCTTTCCATAAATGCACCCGTTGTGACACAATCTATATAAAGTGTTGAAAGCAAAGTTTTATCAAGACCTGGACACAAACCAGTCCATATGATCCAATCCTATAAGCTCTGGTACAAGCCTTTTTAAACTGAATACATGCTGAAAGTATTTAAAATTAATCTACGGAAATTATGTCAGTTGGAGCCATGTGATATAATATGAAAACTTGCCGAATGGCATGTACACAAAAAAATATTATGAATGAAAGTAACAGTATTATAGAAGTGCTTAGAACGAGTATTGCATTGTTAATCTTCATGAGTGGTATATTTTTTATGTATTTGTCTAATGAGGGATGTTTTACTTTATTAGCCACCATTTTGTATGATTTGTGAGCTAAATAAATCCATATTAAAGAGAGAATGTGAAAAAGGCTGATAAAGATACAGGAGCAGCAATGAATATAAAAACCTCAATCTTTAAGTTGTGATTTCTCAGTTATTTCCGCATGAATTTTTATGCAACAAAAATGAACAGAAACACTGTAAAAAGACCTTTCTAATGTTATATAACATCTGTTTGTTATTAACACTTATTATCCATGGTAAAAATATATCCCGCTCTGTATATTCTGCTTTTGTGACTGTACATGGCACATGGTGAATAATAAATTCCGAAGAGACCGACTAATTCAATCAAATTTTGAGAATTCTGCTATTTGTATTGGCCTGTATAATCGTTGACTCACATTGTCAAGTTATATCATATGAGATGAAACTTTATTCTGCACAGGCATTTATATAATGCATTTGCAAAAAAAAGGTACGATCACCCTATTTTGTAGGAGTTCCTCAGTAGTCTAGTGGTGAGCAAATGGCTATGGAGAGGAACTGTCTCAATTTGATAATGGCTGTTGATCAGGAGATAAAACTCTAATTTTAACCTTTGTATTTTGTGACCAGATCTGCCACAATACAGTGGGGAGCTACATGTGTTCCTGTAATGAGGGTTACAAACTTGACCCTGATGGGATTACTTGCCTAGATATAGACGAATGTGTGGAAGAGGACAATGGTGGATGCATGATGAACTGTGAGTATTTTTACCATTCTAATAAAATAGAACTAAAAATCACTCATAGAGAGCAAACATCCACCAGGGGGTGTTTCTAAAATTGTAAGGATTGTTTTATATCCCGAATATCATATGAGTCTTTCTCAAATGCAATCTCTTCTTGCTTTTGGCCAGGCCCTAACCACACCAAAATTTTACAAAGATCCAGTCATTGCTTTTGGAGTAATGTCAAAGGAAGTCAAAGTCATTGACAATATACATAACCAAAGAAGAAATGCAAGTTCTATAAAAAATAAGTTACAATGCATCTTGCATTTCTTTTTTGGCTAAGTATACATCAAACATTGATGGGAAATACTCCTAGTATGAAATTCAGCAATTTAATGTGTCTGTAAAATCAAACCACAAATTTGCATTGACTGCTTGAATACGTTTCCCTTGTTTACAAAAAATGTTTAAAAGACTACCTAATCACACCTTTATGTCCAGGTTGGTCTTCACATGATGCTCAGAGCATTGGCAGTAGCTTAGTTTCCACACTGCTGTCATTCAAAAACTGTAATAATATCAGACTTTTTGTATGGTATTTTCAGATTTTCTAATTGTGCATCATTGTTTACCTTTACCAGAAAGCTACCAGATCATGTTTTAATTAAAGTGTTTACTTTTTGCAATGTACCATTGTCCACTTTATCCAGAATGGAAATGTTCTGTCTCCTTTAGTATTGGCATCATTTAAAATATATAATCTGCCACTAGTTTTCATTCCCAGGGGACTGTATAGTATATACTTGTGGGAGTCACTGAAATAGGAGTATTTCCGAAGAGAAACAAAAAGCAAATGTCATTTTTCATTTATGCAAATTTTGATATGATTGGCAATTGTCTTGGGTAACACTTCAGAATATTGAGTTGAAAAAATTGGCAGAATAAGAAAAGCAAGAATAGTGTATCATTCCTGTGTTCAAAGGGGTCTTGTGGAGCAATGTAGAAATGTAGTAAAACTGAATCTTGGTCTGGATTGGAATATGGTCAGAACCAACTTTACTTTAGTTTTTGTGATGCCTTTTGTATGCACATTGTGTTTATACAGGAATTATGTCGACCCAACTATGATTAACATCACTTCATATTGCTTACTTGTACTTGATAATAATTAGTAGTTGTGGGACTAGTTGATTAGTCCTATCGTCATTCAATTGACAATAACAGTATACCATCGTGGTTGGTCACTGGCATTCTCTTAGGATCAGTTATTAAATCTACACCTTTGTGTATGTATCTGAATATTCATGTTCTTATTTTTAGCAGTTTTATTCCATAAATTGATACATTTGTCACAGCTTTTTGCTTTGTTTATTTTCCCACATTATTTACATATACAAGAAAAACAGCACTTTTGCTAGATGCTATGTTTCAGAAAGTTTAAAACAGAACCATCCAAAATTCTATCTGTGTTGATATAGACTTCATCCAGTGCATCTACAAAGTGCATTTATGATATAATGATGGACAATGAAGCAGAATTATAATCAATTTTTCCTTGGTCTGGTAATTAATAGACAACAAAAATTAAAAATGATTCTGAGGACAGATAATTAGTACTTGCAAAGTTGAATTCAAGTGAATTAACAAATTTGCAAAGATCAATGCAAAAACAAACTGGTTTTAATTTTTTTTCTTTTTCATTCTAATCTAGGTTGATCAGGTAGGCTGTTACAGGGGAGTGAGGGCTACAGCTTGGTAAACATTAGTATGGAATCAATGTAGTTTGAAGCGCCATTGCTTAATGCTTTAAATAAATTTACGTTTAATATTCTTCAGGTACAAACACAATGGGGTCATTCAGATGCAGCTGTTTTAGTGGATACAACCTGGATTCTAACCTGAAGACCTGTACAGGTAACTGATTTTGTGTCTTTCATAGGCTGCTATTTATGTATTCTACTGAGAAGATAGGCACTGCCTACACCCCTGTTTACATGTGGTTTTGACATACATCACTATTTCTACATTTCATATTTGTGTTTTACATACAGGTATGTCTCAGCTCTGTCAAAAACTAATCCTTTATTTTGTTGAAAGGCTAACATCAACGACCAGGCTGCTAGCATGTGGGGCTGCAATGAAATGCTAAATGAATTGAGAAATTTTAGTAGCAAATATACCACAAATATTTCTTATTTATTCTCTAATCTTCATCAGTTGAATTTGAAAGGCCATGTATGAAGAGTAAACCATTGTCAATCATGTATGTTTGTAAGAGTGATGTCTGTACTTATGTGGTGACAAAACAATAAGGTTAAATGAGAAATTATTAGTTCCAAAATAAAAGTCTTACAATATTCTTGTATTCAGACCTCTTACCTGGAAATATCACCAAATATTCCCCCCTCCATGCTGAGATATAATTATCATTAGTTTGTCAAAGATGACACACTGTTTTTTTTTCAAACTAAAAGATCACAAATCTTAAGCACACTTATCTCAAGCATATTTAGTTTTTTGAAAAGTTCAACAGCAAAGTTCTAGATAAGCCCTTCTGTACACACCAGTTAGTCTTGTTTGAGATGAATGTAAATTTTAAGTCATTTGCTATATAATAATGTTAGTGTATTTATTTTGGCATTTGAGTTTGGCAGAGGTCTAACTGGTTTTAAATTCTTCTGATACTAGTTTGACATATGAGACAGTCGTATTGAGTTTTACTCAGAAATTCAACATTTGTTACTGCCTCTTCAATTCTGTAGATATAAATGAATGTGATGAAAACAATGGAGATTGCCAGCAGATTTGTATCAACACACCTGGTTCCTATAAGTGTGCCTGTGACGGCCAGTATGTGCTCATTGATGATGGCTTCAAGTGTTCAGGTATTAAGTTGGCTTTGTTAGAAATTTAAGGGGGGGGGGTTAGGACTATTTAAGATATTTTTGACATTCCACTAACGTTCTTACAATTAGTCTCATTCTTGATGCCAACTGTTTCATGCGGGATAGCATCCTTGGGCAAGATGTTAGCCTGGTCTGTGCCTCTCTCCACCCAGGGGAAATATGGGTATCTAGCTTTAAGGGATACTGGCTTCTGTGCCTTGCATGGCAGCAATAGGTAAGGTTACCAAGGCTAGCTATCCTTGCTGGGGTAATACTATGTAAAGCGCTTTAAGCTAACAATAGAAAAAGAGCTTTTTTAGAGCCCAGCATTATTATTATTATTATTAAGTTTGCTTTGTTGCAAATATGGGGGGGGGGGGGATTTTAAACCCATTTAAGATTTTTAGACACTCTATGAACGTTCTTACAAGTAGACTTATTCTTAAAATTTTCTCAGGAAATTGTAAATTTTAAAGTTCCTAAACTTTTACAGTCCAGCAATTTTTAGAAGTCTAAAAACATATATGTCTAATTTATCATCTTTTAGTAAAGTGTACAAAAACATGCTTTGTGTATACTGTCCACGACTTTCCAAAGGTATGAGTTGTATTGTCAGACTAATATCTAGGTTACAACTTTCCTAGTTGTGGTCATGAACTACTACCGAACAGGATCATCTACCACATCCCGAGACAATACACATGTTGAAACTGGGCAATACATGACAAATGTTCAGGCTTAGGCTATAGCTTTGTGGTGGCATTCGTATGTGTTGACTTTTGAGTTGACTACCTCTTCCTTCTGGTGCCAAAAGATACCTTTGTGTCTTGGTAGTACAAATTGAAAGAATGAGCCCACCAGCCCCTCCAACTCATATATTTGAATACAAATTTTGAGCGGCTGTATTGTAAACATTTATAAAATTGGTTCTGAAAGCATTTTTGTCGACCCATGCCTGTCCCTGGACTCTCCCTTCTTGGACTTAAGCGCATTAGAGGATTTGTATCAATTTTGCGCTATATAAATCCTACTATTATTATTATTATAAAGCTTCCGTATTGTGCTAAATTGCCTAGAAGGCATCCAACTTAAATGTGAATTCCACTGAATGTGTCCTACCAAGATAAAATACGAAAACTTCCAGAATGACATATATACAGAAAAAGTATATGGCAAATGAAGATAACAATATCATACGAGTGCCTAGTACGAATAGTATATTGTTATATCTCTTTCCATTGGCAGGTCTCAATGTCATAGAACTGAGATCAAAGATGGCCCTGCCATATATTGAGGAGTACAGTGACACTTCCAGTCCAGAGTACAAAGCCCTCAAACAATGGCTGGAAATCAACTTTTCGGAACTATGCAGAGACATTCAGCTCAGAACTAGGGTAAGATGTTCATTAAGGCATGTGTACACCATTTTGAACTGATCTACTATGATAACCCATTCTTGTTATATGCCGAAGAAGAAAAATTGTGAATTTTTTTATAGAAATCAGTCCACAAATGGTCGTTTTCTCTTTCATTGGAGGTGTATGCTATATGATGACTATGCCTTATTATTCTGGTTGAAGTTCTGGGGGCAGTTTTACAAGCCTTGACCTTGATTTAAGGTTAAGACTTTTATTGCGAAAAATATACTTACCATTTCCTGACCATAGCTATTTGTTGGTGCCATCCAACTCACTGGCCAACGTTGAGAAACGTTTTAAGCTACCTTAAGAAGCCAGTGAGTGAGTGTGGACTAGGAAGCCCCCCAATGGTCATGTGACCACGCCATCCTTGAGTGTGGATGTGTTTTTGGAATATTCGTTTTCTTCTAGAAGTTTTGTGGAATTATTGTGGATTATTTTATTCTGAAGTAAGGCATCTGTTTTTACAATGTCTACTCAGGAAAAAGTTAAAAAAGGACAGAGGAAAAGTACTTTTTGTGGCCATTTTATGGCGGATTGGGATGACCACCATTATTGTCCCAAATGCAGAGATGACTTTAAAGGTGACGATCCCTGTGCTAATTCTTCAGATTGCCTTATTTGTTCCTCGTTTTCTGAAGAACAAAAGAAGAAGATAAGAAATAGGAATAGATATAAAAGCAAGAAGGATCAGAATTCTTCTGTTTTTGTGGATAACAATAAGGAGGGAAACATAGATGATTCTTTATTGGATGAGGACGAATCAGCGGTTTCTGTGGCTTCTCAAGCGCTTTCTTCACAAAAGAATAAGTCTTTAGAAGATAAATTGGACAGGTTTTTCTCTGAATTTGCTTCTTTTTCTCAAAGACTGCAGAATTTAGAACAGAAAGGGGCTGAAACTGTCAGCAGTCGTAACTCTGGCAGGGACAGTTTACATGTTGCTAAGCAACCGGTGGAAAGTACTAAAGCTTCGTCTTCTGCTTTGTCTTCTGTGCTTCCCGGCCGTGGTGATAGAAGGTCGGCTACTCTGACTAGGACAGAGTTCGAACAGCAAGCCTCGGCTTCTCACACTCAGCAGGAGGCCGGTTCCGGTTCTTCTAGGAAGAGGACTTTGTCACAATCTTCTGAAGATCCGGATCCGGATGTGGAACAAGGTGAAATTTGCAATCTAGAGGATGATTCCCCAGCTTATTCTGAGACTTTAGAAACCATTAAAAAGTGGTTGGATCTGGAAGTCAAGGATGTGGAATGCTTTGTGCCCCCTTCTGTTTTTTCTGGTAGGGATCAAGTTAAGAAGTCTGCTCAGCAGTCGATGGCTTTGCCTCCGGCCCAACCTTTGGTGGAACTCTGGAGATATAAGGAGTTTTCAGCATTGGGAAGTAATAATGTTGATGACAATGATCCCCATCACCCACCTTTGTCAAAGGGACAGTTTTTGTCTTTTCCAAAGCCACAAATGAGGTTTTATCAAGTGTCTCCTCAATCTTTTTCGCTGGCTGCTCCTAGAATTCAGGATGCCTTTAAGAATATAGCATCTTCTCCCTATCAAGCTCCAACCTCAGTTGTCACTCCAATGAAACAGTACTTGGCCTGGGAATCGGTTTCTAGGGAGACAATTCAGATTCTGAATCATGTGTTTTGGTTTAAGTCTGCAATTGAAAAATCTACAAATGAAATGTTTTCGGAGGTGGCTAAGATGAAGGAATCAGTGGATCAAGAGGACATTCAGCAAAGTATGAATTTTATTCAGAATTGTCTTCATCTGCAGTCTACCACTATGGGGTGCTTGGGTAAGGCCCTGGATGATGTTTTGGATACTTCAATGTCTTTGGCTTCTAATATGTTACTGAATAGAAGGGACAATTTTCTCAAACTGTGTCATAGAGATGTGACAGATAAGGATATTGCTAGACTCAGAAATGCTTCTTTAACCAAGAAAGAATTGTTTAATTCCAAAGTGTTGTCTGAGGTTGAACAGAACTTCATTCAATGGAGTCAGATCAACCGGGAACCAGCTTTCAAAAAACACAGGAGTGAATCTTATGGTTCCCGTAATTTCCCAGATTCCAAGAAAGATCAGTCACAAAACAGGTACCAGAATGCTGCGTTTCAGAAATTTCGTCAGCAAAACAAGCAAAGTGATCAGAACAAAAGACAGTCTGGTTCCTACAACTCCAACAGAGGCTCTGCCCGAGGGGGTAGGGGCAGGAGGAAGTGACTACATGGAGGTAAGCTCACAAACAAAATATCCTGGTGCCCGTTTACAAAGTTATTGGAAAGTGTGGGAAAGCTTCAAAGTTCATCCGAGAGTAGTTCTTGTTTTAAAGCAAGGGTATTGTCTTCCATTCAAACAAAATCCTCCTTTGGCCCGGTTTCCGACAATCAAAAGCTGTTATGCAACTCCAGTAAAGCAAAAAGCTTTGCTGGAAGCGGTTCAACAAATGGTTCAAAAAAGGGCAGTGGTTCCGGTTCAAAACAAGAACTCTCTCGGATTCTACAGTCGTTTGTTTCTGGTTCCAAAACCAGAAAACAAATGGCGACCAGTAATAGATCTCAGTGTGGTAAATACATTCTTACATGTTCCCACATTCAAAATGGAAACTGCAGAAGTCATTCGGGCTTCTCTTCAAGCAGGCGAGTGGGTGGCTTCCATAGATCTCACCGACGCTTATTTTCATGTACCCATACACCAAAAGTTTCAAAAATATCTGCGCTTTCATGTACAGGGTCAGGCTTATCAGTTCAGAGCCCTACCCTTCGGGATTGCGACTGCTCCATTGGAGTTCACTCGAGTAGTGAAAGAGGTAAAGTTCATAGCTCTTTCACAAGGGGTTCGAATCCATCAGTATTTGGACGATTGGCTGGTGAGGGCCAAGGATCCGGATTCTTGTGCTCGGGATGTTCAAAAATTGATCAATCTAGTCGGAAAGTTGGGTTGGATTGTCAATTTAAAAAAATCAGAACTCAATCCAACTCAGGATCTCGAGTTTCTGGGTTATCGGTTCAATCTTCGAGAAGGTTTGGTCTACCCAAATCAAAAGAAATTGGACAAACTCAAAATTCTGGCAGTTTCCATTTTGCAAGGTCACACTACTACTCCAAGGAAGCTCATGTCACTAATTGGGGTCATGGCTTCCATGGAGAAGACAGTTCCTTCAGGTCGAATCCATATGAGACCATTTCAGTGGTTTCTGAAGACCAACTGGCACTTTCCCCAGTCCTTGGACAAGATAGTTCCAATTTCTCAGCCGATAAAGGGCCATCTGGCTTGGTGGATGGATCCTCAGAACTTACTCAAGGGTTCGAATCTGCATCAGAAAGAACACAATGTGTTGATTTTCACAGATGCATCAGAGAAGGGTTGGGGGGCCCACTTGAGCAATTGTACTATAAGTGGGGTCTGGCAGCAATCAGAAAGAAACTTGCATATCAATATTTTGGAACTGAAAGCTGTTTTTCTAGCCCTCAAACATTTTCAAGGACAATTAAGGCAAAAAATCGTACTAGTTTCTTCAGACAACTCAACTGTGGTCTCCTATATCAACAAGGAAGGAGGCACTCACTCCTTCGAAATGTGTGCTTTGATGTGGAGAATTCTGGCTTGGTCCAATGCCAGGGAGATCTACATCAGAGCCAGACATATTCCAGGGAATCTCAATGTGATAGCAGATTCCCTGTCCAGGAGGGACAAGGCCATTCAGACAGAGTGGTCTTTGCATCCTCAGGTCTTTCAAGAAATTTGCCAAGTTTGGCACAAGCCAATGGTGGATCTGTTTGTCACCAGCTTGAATGCCAAACTTCCAACCTACGTATATCCTGTCCCAGACGACAAGGCCTGGCAGATAGATGCATTGAACATCTCTTGGGAGGCTCTGGACGCCTATGCTTTTTATCCAGTGGCCATCCTACCCCAGTTAGTTCAGAAAATGATCACCTACAGGTGCAGGGTCATTGTGATAGCACCAGGGTGGCCGGGGATGCCTTGGTTTTGGGATCTGGTGGAATTGTCATCCAAGATTCCACTGAGGCTTCCTCAATTGCACAATCTCCTGAAACAACCCTTCAGTCTCAGATTCCACAAGAATCTGGAGTATCTGAACCTCCATGCGTGGTATCTGGACTCCTACAAGAAGGTCAAGGAGGATTCTCTGTTGAGGTGGCAGATAGAATTAAGGCACCTCAGAGAGAATCCTCAAGGCGAGTATATGATTCAAGGTGGGCCATATTTCAAAAGTGGGCCCAAGAGAATCAGGTGGATGTCACAAAACCAACTATTCCTCAAATAGCTGATTTTTTTAATCATCTTTTCACTGATAAGAACTTAAAACCCAGAACTATTGCGGGTTACAGAACCTCAGTAGCAGATGGGCTAGGCTCTTCAGGTCAAATGGTTTCTCAAAGTTTAGATTTGAATCGTTTGATTGCAAGTTTTCATAGGGATAGACCTTCAGCAAATAGATCCATTCCCAATTGGGACCTGTCTTTGGTCTTACTTGCTCTCACTCGGGCTCCTTTTGAGCCTTTGGCAAAAGCTGATCTCAAAATTTTGACTTTCAAGACAGTGTTCTTGTTGGCTTTGGCTTCTGGTAAGAGGCGTAGTGAAATCCATGCTTGGACTTTTGATTCCTTCAGTAGGAAAAGGGATTGGTCACAAGTTACTTTTTCTCCTTCAACTGCTTTCTTAGCTAAAAATCAGTTGGCTTCGGAGGGACCTTTGGCTATTCAACCTGTAGTTATCCCTGCTTTGAAGCCTACATTGGATCCATCTTTGGTACAGGATAAATCTCTTTGTCCAGTGAGATCCTTGAGATATTATCTTGACAAAAGATCTCAGGAAGGGCAAGAAACTTCTTTTTGTGGCTATTAAGGAGGGCTACTCGAAAGATATCTCGAAGGCTACTATATCTTCTTGGATTAAGCAGTCTATCATTGTGGCTTACCAAAAATCTGATCAAGACGTTCAGAAGGTTTCCCAGGTCAAGGCACATGAGGTTAGAGCTTTGGCTGCCTCTTTGGCTTTTAAGGGAGGAGTTGCTCTAGATGAGATTATGGCTTCCTGTTTTTGGAGAAGCCATTCAACCTTCACAAATTTTTATCTGAAAGATTTGTGCTGGCATAATGGTGATGTTATGAAGATTGGGCCTGTGGTTGCGGCTCAACATGTTGTAAATTGTTAATAGGTAATGTCATTATTGATACTTTATTATTATAATGTCATTAGACTTGAATTATGTTATTTTATATTGGAAGCCTGTATTTGTATTGGTTTCTTATATTTGGCTTCTTATTTTTCAGATGTGTTCTGAGATGGTTGTACAGCTGAATGGTATCAACATATGCAGTTTGACTTCCACAGCATTACTCAGCGGCCCGGCTTCCTTGTCATTGAGGTGAGTCTGAGTATGAATGTCTGTATGCTTGTGGTGTCTTTAATTTACTGTTCATTTGGTTGTTACTAGGTCTTTATATTCTAGTACTGCCCGCCATCCACGAAGGCTGTATTCAGCTATGGTCAGGAAATGTATATTTTTCGCAATAAAATTGAAAAATTTTGTTGTAATTTTAATTTTTATTAGATAAATACTTACCATTTCCTGACCAGGATAGTCCCCCCCCCCCCTTACCTCCCCACGGATTCAGTACTAGGTTTTAGGGGTGAGTTTTGCAACAAAAACAATGAATGGCGCCTATCGGCGTGGTCACATGACCATTGGGGGGCTTCCTAGTCCACACTCACTCACTGGCTTCTTAAGGTAGCTTAAAACGTTTCTCAACGTTGGCCAGTGAGTTGGATGACACCAACAAATAGCTATGGTCAGGAAATGGTAAGTATTTATCTAATAAAAATTAAAATTACAACAAAATTTTTCAAATTTGTCTTAAACTAAGGCAAATTCTGCGGTCTTAGACTTAAAAGATTTTACAATGCCACAAACTCTAAGTTTTGGCTATATTTTGGGTTAGAAAAGTTAAGTCCACCTTCTAGTGGGATTAACTTTTGTAATGAAAGACTTAAATATGGCAGCAAAAAATTGTCTTAAACTTCAAAAAATTGACGTGCTTGAAAATAAAGTGTCAAAAGAACACCTCCATAAAGTAGTCTTTGGGACGTTTTTATGTGGTTGCAAGGTCTATTTTGTGGTACTTTTATAGAGCTTAATCTCTGCCAAAACACAGGGAAATTCAACTGAGAGCCAATAGAGTTGTTTGAAAATAGGAAACCATTGGCTGGTCTTGCTCGAGAATCTTTGTTTTCTGAGAGTTGTTTGAGAATAGGAGACCATTGGCTGGCCTTGCTCAAGAATCTTTGCTTTCTGAGGACTGATAAAAGTAAAAATATGTTATTTTTAGTAATATACAATTTACCTACAATGCATGATTATAGGAAGAACCAATTTATAAAAAGATCATCTCAATCAATAATATATGCTTTTGCATTTGTTGTTAGGGAATATCCAGATGTGAAATTGAAGGACCATTCTTCCCCACCACTGAGGCATCTCTCCAAACAAATCCACTTCAGCTCAATCCTACTGATCCTGTCAGTTCAGGAAGATCCCCGGCTGGTCGTCAGGGCAACACTGAACAGAATGCAGAAAGGACGCCAACCTCTTCTGGGAATCCTGACTCATCTGGAACCAGGACACATTTAGCAAACACACTTGCAGAAACCGCTGAAGAAAGAGTACGTTATGAAGCTTTTCCTGGAAGTATTGTGGGTTTTGATGTGGTCATCAGGTCTGATGATACCATAACTGATCAGGAACAAGGTATGTGGTCTGTTTAAATATAAAACCGTCCTGTGCAGTATAACTTTGTCATGGTACCACAGTCCAGCTTTGACAAATGCCTCAGAATACTGAGTATCAATTGAAAGCTGGTTGTCATCGGCAAAACATCCTTTTCCAGGAAGGAAAGGTACCATATAAGGTGGAGGCAATGTAGAGGAAGTGACAAGGGAAGTAAATGAAATATATTTAGGAATTTTTCAGCGTAAAGATTTGTAGAATTGCACCAGTTTGGGTTTACTGGTTACACAATGAAATGGTTTTACCACCCCTTAAAATACGCTAAAAAGTTAACTGATTTTACTTTGGGTACTGTATGGAAAGGTCGTTAAAGTTTTCCTTCTGTTGATGAATGTTTTAAACAAAATAAGGGGTCCATGGTGGTTTAATGGCATCACACTTGCCTCCCACCTCTTAGATCAGAGTTCAAATCCTGGCCTGACCTCATGTGGGAAAGGTGGAAGCTGCTTGCCATCGCTCGGTAGTTTATAGTACAAAACCTTGACCAACTGTATGCCTGAACCAATCCAGTTCCAGGTGTGAGAGCTACAACACTATATAATGAACAAATAAATCTATGTTACTAAACATCAATCAAATAAAAACCCAGGATTTTATGGACAAGATGTGCAAAATTACAGCAGGGAAAATTTTTTATCATAATAGTAGTTTAAGGACACCCTCATATTTATCTCCCCAATATTTTCAATTTGAATAACATTTACACTTTGATAGTAACAGATACAGTTCACCAGCTATAGTTACTTAGAAACCAAAGTAGAAACCAACTTGCACATACATGGCCGTATTTCCTGCACTGACTGAAATTTTTAAGTGAGCAGTTCATGTTTTTTTTAATTAAATTTTTATACCGAAGGCTTTCACTATATATGACTTGTTATATCAAATGACAAATTACCATTTCCAATTGTTCAAGAAAGTTGCACCTCAGAATCCACTAGTATGGGAATTAAGCATTTTTTTATCTGAGTATGGTATTTAAGCCAAACTTAGGATTATGATCCATTATTTAAAGCTTGTCTACCTATGGGCAATTTAAGTATGCCAACTGAATAGACAATAAAGAATACTATAGTCAACTTAATCCTGTCCCATATAATACTGGATGATTGCCAAACATGTTTCCCTTTAGTACTGTGCTTTCTTTATTACTCCTTTAAATGCTTCTATAGGTTTATTTATATAATTCAATTGTATTAAAATTGTTCAAAAGAAAGCATGAATAAAGAATCTTAATAATAGTGTCCACATATATGTGAAACGTGCTTCATGGGTTATATCCATTTTATTTGATAAATATTTATTTGGGTTTTAACGTCATTTTCAACAACACATTTGCTAAACATGTACTTTTATTAAAATAGCTTGGTCTTTTTATACACATATGCAGATAATAATACAGGGTCATTGTCTCCATTCTCAATGTGTATTACAGGGGAACTGAGCTATATAGTAGCTAATCTTCTGGATCAGAATGGAAACATGGTTGTAGTAAATGGAACCAAAGTACAGCTGGTAGATGACCCGCTGTTTATCAATGTAGAAGAAGATGGCTCAGAAAACCTTTGTATGTACAAAAAACATCTTTTTCATATTTTTTAGACCAAATTAAATTTCAGCTTCATTATTGGTATTAGTTTTATATTATTTATATTACATATGTGACAGCTGTTGGTGGGTGTGAGTTTTGGCAAGAATCAGAAGGGATTTATTGCCTTGGTTAGTAGCCGTCTAGACTACTGTAACTCTCTGTTTAGGGGTTTGTCATGTTTCAATCTGCACAAATTGCAAAGTATTCAGAATACCCTTGCTCGTATTGTTACAAATCATAGAAAGTATGCTCATGTTACACCCATTCTGAAGCAACTCCACTGGCTGCCCATGAAGTATAGATGTATGTTCAAAACTGCAACACTAGTTTATAAATTTCTACATAGCGGTTCTCCTTCATACTTTCAACGTTTCTTGTCTCCCAGCAGCTGCTCCTATAGTACCAGGTGTAGTCACCCAGATCGTCATCACTCCTTATCGCTCATCAGTCTTCAAGTCTGTCAAACATTTTGATCACAGCTTTGCCTTTGATGCTCCTAAGATCTGGAATGAACTCCCTCATGATGTGTGCAATGCAGTATCAGTTGCCTCCTTCAGAAGGAAGCTTAAAACTTACCTGTTTGCAAAAGCCTATCCGCCATAGCCTCCCTTGCCACCCTGTGATTCCTTGGTATGACCTTGCTATGTCCTCGGATTAATGTTTACTGCCTTGCTTCATGTTCAGTTGCGCCTTAGAGTCCATCAGTGATGGAGATTAAGCGCTATAAAAGTTGACATTAGATTAGATTAGATTTATTGTCGCTTAGATATGTATAACTAAGGGATGTATTCAATGATTTTGGCTGAAACCATAAAAATTATTCTCTGACAGATTACCCTTTTTACCTCACAGCCTGGAGATAAAAATTTTGTCTGGGCAATATCTCAGAAATTGTAAGGTGTAGGAAGTTGAAAGTAGGTAGAAACATTGGTTGGGGGCTGTAGATGTGCATCATCATGGTGCAAAATTGATTTGACCTTGCCGTAGTGACCTTAAGTTTGAAAATCTTGTCTGGGCTATATCTCAGAAACTGTAAGGTATAGGAAGTTGATGCTATGTAGGGACATTGGATGGGGGTCGTAGGTGTTGAACACCATGGTGTGACCTTGATTTGACCTTGCTATGGTGATCTTGACCTTTAAAATTTTGTCGGGGTTATGTCTCAGAAACAGTAAGGTGTAGGTAAAGCTGATACTTGGAAGGGACATCGGTTGGGAGTTGTAGGTGTGCAGCGTCATGGTGTGACCTTGACTTGACCTTTGACCTTTCCATAGTGACCTTGACCTATAATATCTTGTCTGAGCCATATCTTGGAAATTGTAAGGTATAGGAAGTTGATACTTAGTAGGGACTTTGGTATGGGTGTGTAGGTGTGCAACATCATGGTGATTTGACCTTGCCGTGTTAATGTTGACCTTAAAATCTTGTTGGGGCCACTTCTCAGAATTTGTTAGGTGTGAGAAGTTGATGCTTGGTAGGGACAATGGTTGTGGGTGTAGATGTCCAATGTCATGGTGTTACCTTGATTTAACTTTTGACCTTCCCATACTGATCTTGACCTAACAAATATTAACCTAGTTATATTCAGAAACTGTAAAGTGAAGGAGGTTGATACTTGGTAGGGACAAGAATATGGGATGTAGGTGTGGAATGTCAAAGTTTTGACCTTAATTTGAGCTTTAACCTTGCAGTAGCAAACTTGACTTTTAAAAGCTTGGCTGGGCCATATCTCAGAAACTGTAAGGTGTAAGAAGTAGATTCCTGGATGGGTTATTGGTTCAGGAGTGTTGGGATGCTCCATTATTATATGACCTTTAACCTTGGCTTTGTCAAAGTGTGTTCACCTGCTTTATTTGAGACATATTTCTCTTATGACAAAGATATATAAGTTACTGTAACTGATTATTATATGTAATTTTACTTAATTGTGCTATTTGCAAGGATATCTATATTTCAGTTGATAAATTTTATAGCTTCACAATTTTAGTTTATTGATTAATACTGTCACATTGCTACTGAATTATTTTATTTTAATACTTTATCTTTAAATACATTTTTAATTTTTTTATCTTAAATGTTATTTTTTCTACTTAAACATTATTTGGATCTTTACAAAGCTGACACTGTTTGCTCTAAAAGTCCCCTGGTCTTTGTACAGTTTTACTTCTTCTATATCTCATGGTATCGAATACTATTTCCCTGAGCTGTGGGGTATGGGCATATCTGGTACTATTTTTGACTAATGCTCTGAATACACAACAATGTCTGTCAGTCTATAGAAATTTTGTAATTCCTTATTCCTCCATGTTCTTTGAGACTTT
This sequence comes from Sabellastarte sp. h YS-2021, assembly GCA_964017235.1. Taxonomy (NCBI): domain Eukaryota; kingdom Metazoa; phylum Annelida; class Polychaeta; order Sabellida; family Sabellidae; genus Sabellastarte; species Sabellastarte sp. h YS-2021. The sequence goes on along the minus strand of OZ024933.1, from coordinate 93,198,641 downwards.
TTTCAGTAAACTCTACATGCTGTGTCATTCTGTATTTTCCGTGGCTACCAATAGAGGTGTGTTGAACCGATTAAAATTTCTGAATGTGCATTTTGAGGCACTGTCAGTTTGTATGATATAGGACACCTACAAATGTATTGCCTTTACTGTGATCAGACCATTAGTCAAAAAAGGAGTACTCTGTAGGAGCATTTTGTCCATGGAAATGAAGGCTCTATGTTAGGCCATAAGGACTTTGTTTATGGTAATAAAAGACACAAACCTTAATTTATCCACACTTTTCAGAACTCTATCCAGAAAATGCCATAATAAGAATGACAGGATAAATAATATGTTGTGAGCAAGATAGCCAATCAAGGACATACACCCACTCTATCAAAAGATACTGTCCATCATAAATTATCAGTCTGTCTGCTGGTGCCAACCTTTGTATGTGCAGTGTCTCTTGATATATTTGGGAATTTATGAAAGTAATATTGAAGACAAAGGGTATATAATTTTATTATGTCATTTTAAGTAGTACTTTCCCAATCATTTTTGGTATTTAACAAAAGTAAATTTGGTATTCAAGTACTATTTTACCATTTTTCTACTCATTTTAAGAGTGTTCTTTGTGGCATAAAGACATTCAAAATTAATGGTACTTTTTCTTTTATAAAGCAAAAATGACCCATTACAGATCCATATTTTAGAATACAGTGGAACCTCTATTATCCGAATTTTCAATTATCCAACCTCCAATCCACTCTCCCAACTCCATTTAAACCTGTTATTTTAGGCTTTCCATTATCCGACCTTTCTATTATCCGACCTAATTGTTACTCTCCCAAGAGGGTCGGATAATGGAGGTTCTACTGTATTTGTAAACCTGCTCTTTTCTTATTTTAGTTCTCTGTAATTCATTGCTTTATTCTTTTATGAGTACTCAAGTACTTTTTAAAGTACTCATTGTTTCCATTACAGTTGCTGTAAAGTCTCTGTGCGACTTCTTTATTGAAACAAATTACTGTATGAATGGTGGCTTTTGTGAAGTTGTGGGCGATTCCCCAGTTTGCAAGTAAGTACAGACCTTTTGTGTCAGGGTTTCCATAAAGCGTTGATTAATGTCTTTTTCATCTATTTCATTGTCACAGATTATTCACCATCCCTATTCGAGCGCAAAGTTCTCTCCATATCTGCAAAGGACTCTGAACACCTTCCCAGTCAACAA